>CM065122.1:3812500-4102500 GCA_033026305.1 Cirrhinus molitorella | reverse complement strand
TTGAGTTGCGGAAACAAACGGAATGCAGAATGGAATTTAGGGAAACGCATTTAAATGGAATTAATTCAAACGGTTGAAGATGCGTTTTATTTGTAACTTTATTTCATTTCAGTGTGAATTAAGGGTGATTGGGACAGTTTTTGAATTTACGCCTTGTGCAAGGTTTCTTGCCATGAATTAAAAACATTACCCAACACATCATATATTTCTAACTACCCATTTAATGAGGAAACAAAGTTATATCATAACGAAAGGATGCGTGACGTACACTTTTCTGTAAACTGAGGCAAAAATATTTTTTTGGTAACTTTTGGGTGAATGGGACACAACGTTTGGGTGATTTAAAATTATATTTCATATATTATTAATTTACTTAACTGCATTTAATTAATGTATATATAATGATTTTTCAGATATCATTCATTTATTTAGTATACAACTTTAAAATTAAGATAACTGAAAATGAATTAATTTAAATAATGAAAATAAATTAATAACACAAAAATATTTATATTTAGAATTATATTTCATATAATATAACAAATGTATTACTTAATTACATTTTATTAATATATATATATATAAAAATTGTGAAATTAAATATAATTAATTTTTTAATTACAATTAGTTTATATTAGTATACAACTTTAAAATAAATTAAGATGAAAATTATTATATTACATTATAATAATAAATTATTATATTATAATCATTAAAATTGTTAAAATAAATTAACGTGTGCATATATATATATAAACAACTTTAAATTAATTGAATTAAGTTATTTAAAATTATATTTCATATAATTAATTACTTAACATTTAATTAACATATTAGTACACAACTTAAAAAAGTAAAATAAATGAAAATGAATTCAAATTAAAATAATTAAAAGAAATCTATATATATAATAATAATAATAATAATTACAATATAAAATTATGATGTTTAATATAATTAATTTATTAACATTTAATAACATTAAATTAATTTATATTAGTATACAACTTTAAAATAAGTAAAGGTAAATAAAAGTAAGTTAAATAAGGTAAATTTATTAAAATTAAAATAATTAAAATAAATTAAAAACCAGGAGCCAAAAATATATTTTTGGGTAAAGTTTGGGTAATTGGGACAGCACGTTTTTTCATTGATTTAGGGTAGTGTAAGAATATTTATTGTATTGCACAAGCTATTTCATACTTTAATATAATTTTATATGCAAAAGTATAATTTTATATGCAATATTTCCTTTTATGTTTATTATCATTAAGAGCCCATGTTTCTTTCTATTCAACTTTATTTCTTAATTCAAAAATTCATCC
The DNA here is from genome assembly GCA_033026305.1 of Cirrhinus molitorella. Classification (NCBI taxonomy): domain Eukaryota; kingdom Metazoa; phylum Chordata; class Actinopteri; order Cypriniformes; family Cyprinidae; genus Cirrhinus; species Cirrhinus molitorella. The sequence continues at coordinate 4,101,175 of CM065122.1, read as the reverse complement.
GAAAGTTATACATCACAACACACGTAACTGAGGTAAAAGAAGGCTTGAAGTCCAAAAGTAATTGAAAAAATCTAAAAATTAAATAGACGAGTAAACGCTTCAGTTAAAAAAAACAAAAACAAACAAACAAAAAAGGATTAGGTGGCCCCATCACCAATTAACTTTGACAAAGACATTTGACCTGCACAAATCTTTAAAAGAAACATTAACGTGGTTTATTACTGCAACAAAAACATGAAAAAAGTTTCTATATTTTCTATATATGCTTCTATATTTTCAAAATGCTTCGATTTCGGATTTTTTTTTTTTTTTGGCAAAAATCTAGAATAGATTTCATGAATATTTTTGTAGTTGATTAGAGCTTGCACAAACAAAAAGTTTGGAAACCACTGATTTAGGGTATTAAGAGCATATACTATGGTCCTTTATTACAAGGTCAATTATTTTCTTAATTAGCAAAATCTTAAGCACTGCCCCAATCACCCCAAATTTTGCTGTCCCATCCATCCAAATTGTGTTTGGGTGGATGGGACAAAATAAAACTTAATTCAGAAAATAGAAATATGATATTAACACACTTTTTATTGATTTTGTAGAAGTAGTGCATCATGTTTCTGTTTGGATGACCGCAAGCTTGAGAATACCGTCAAGTAAAGCTGATTCAAACACTTGGGAGAGCTTCACAAGGAGTAGAATGAAGATCAAGAGTCACCACACTCAGACGTCTTCAGGAAAAGGACTACCGAGCCACTTCTGAAACAGAACAACGTCAGAAGCATCTTACCTGGGCTAAGGAGAAAAAGTTAATTTTGCATTCATGTTGAAATCCTGGTCCCAGAGTCTGAAGGAAGACTGGAGAGGCACAGAATCCAAGCTGCTTGAAGTCCAGTGTGAAGTTTCTGAAGTCAGTAATGATTTGGGGTGCCTTGACGTCTGCTGGTGTTGGTCCATTTTGTTTTATCAAGTGCAAAGCCATCTACCAGGAGCAATTAAGGCTTCCATCTGCTGACAAGCTTTATGGAGATGCTGATTTCCTTTTCCAGCAGGACTTTAGCACAGTTTGCTGACCATGATATTACTGTGCTTTACTGGCCAGCCAACATGCCTGACCTGAACCCCACTGTGAATCTGTGGGATATTTTCAAGAGAAAGATGAGAAACAGTCGATCCATCAACATACAGATGATCTGAAGGCTCAATAGTGCCTCATCAGTGCCATAGGCTCACTTCCATGCCACACTTCACTGATGCTGTCATTTTGCAAATCTGTTTTTTGATTGATCTTAGGAAATATTCTAATATTCTGAGATACTGGAGTTTTGACTTTCATGAGCTGTAAGCTCTAATCATCAAAATTAAACCAAAAAAACTTTGACTTTACATGTAATGAATCTAGAAATATTTCAGGTTTTGAAACAAGTTACAAACAAAAAAAGGAACTTTTTCACGATATTCTAATTTTTTGAGCTGTACCTGTATTATGTACATATAAATACACATATAGTATGCTTTTTTTTTTTTAAATTGACATATTCACATGCATATATTTATATTTATATAATTGATATTACATTTTAATATATTCAATATATAAACGCAACATACAGACGAGACTTTTTAACTTTTTTAAAGAAATCCTTAATAATGAAATATATAGGGAAAAATAGTATTTTATTCAACTGAAAAACAAAATATAGGTGCATTTTTATCTGAACTTAATGAAAATATACTTCTATTTTAATGAATTATATGCAGTAATAAACACGTAAACTTATGCTACATGATTCTGGATAAATTAAACACGATTTTTTAAAAAGATTCTCTCATGATTCTGAAGAAAAAAAGATTAGATTAGAAATCTAAGCAAAATAACATCATCTACTAGTGATTCTGACACAACATTCATTGTTTTTTATTCATTGTCTTTTTAAAGAAATATATTCGATCAAATTAATTTTGCAATTAATAAAGACTTCATTTACTAGTGGAATCTCCTGAATGAATGATTCATTGATAAATGCATTTTTAAACGCGCAGTTGTCGCCACCTCCTGGTGGAAGAGGATAAACATTACAATACATACACCTGTTAAGACTTTTGTTGATCACTATTATAGACATTATGTGTTTATCCCCAAACTATAAACTTTAATTCTAGTACTTCTGTTATTTAAATGTCTGTAAACACAGAAATAATGATCATCATGTGGTTGAAAGACAGGAAAAGAGATCACAATCTATTTAGGATTAATCGTGCAGCTCTAATGTAAACACTGCACATACTATCACGTTCTTGAGATCTCGTCACATCTCTAATATTTACATAAGAAAAATAAACCGTACACATATTATGTAAACAAAAACTTATTTTGGACACGATTAATCGCGATTTTACAAATTTACCTGTCCTGTCAGCCGTTATACTGTGATCGTAGCACGCGCTGTATTAGTCCTATATTAAAGCGCTGTAACATATTTAAACCCAAATGAGGTGATTAAAGCTGCCTTAAAACTGTGTGTAAGTATATATTATTTATGAGTCACATTTAAAGCAGGTTCAGATCCACGTCAAGTTTAGAAGCGGCAGCTTTTAAAGTAACAGCAGCCAAAATATCATCTTAACCTGCTGTGATGTCTGTTAATCAAAGAACTGAAATGAGGAAATGAATAACTTCTGTAGTTTTAGACTTTATCTTTATAGAATTTAATTTAATTAAAAACTTTAATGCCAGGTAGGATTAATCATGATTAATTTCAGGAAAAATGTGTGATTAATTAGTCTTTTTTTTAATCGATTGACCACTAATAATTATATAATATAATGAATACTAATTTTAAAAAAATTCAATCATGATTTGAATAATTCTATTACACTGAATGAATGCAATTGAATACAAAAGGCTAAAAATTTTATTTTCTTTCTTGAAATATTGCTATTCCAATATTTACTCCAATGTGTAATTTTGTAAGGAGTCAGTAAGTCAAATCTGAAAAGAAAGTTGATACTTCCATGCAATCTCATATATATATATATATATATATATATATATATATATATATATATAATATATAAAAAATGGTATCTTTTAGTTTGTCTAAGCCAGATTTCATGAGCTTGTTTCTTCTGTATTTCCAAAAAATTAAGTATAATATTGTACTCATATTAAAATTATTGTAATAAAAATGTAGAAAGAAACGTATATTGTATATAACAGATTAACTGTAGTTTAGCTGTGCTTATTTATTGTTTGTCTATGGCAAATTTAAGGAGATTGTATTTCCGGTAAAATAAAAAAATATTATTATTAATAAATAAAGTAGTATACATAATATACATAACATTGTACTCAATTTCAGGAAAAATTTGCAATTAGTTTTTGCAATTAGTAGAAGTTCTACTCTAATTCTTGATGATGATGATGTTTTTGTTGTATGTAACTAATGATTTTTCTTTCATTTTTTGGGAAAGCCATTTTAGTGTCCCATGGGGCGTGGACAATTCAACCCAGTCCAAATTCCGGATCCGGAACTCTGATTTTTCAGAAATTCTGAATTTTCGACAAAAAGCTTCCGCCACAAAACTTAAAACTGTTAAAGCGATAGTGTACATATTAATATTAATAAATAATATAATTTCAGGACAATTTGTGATTAATTAGTTAATTTTTTTAATCGATTGACACCACTAATAATTATATAATATAATAAATACAAATAAAAAAAAAATTCAATCTTGATTTGAATAATTCTATTACATTGAATGAATGCAATTGAATGCAAAAGGCTTTAAAATTGATGTAGAGTAGAAGTTCTACTCTAATTCTTGGTGATGCTGTTATGTTCAACTAATGATTTTTCTTTCATTTTTTGGGAAATCAGTTTCCGCGTCCCGTGGGGCGTTGGCCGATTCAATCCAGTCCGAATTCCGGATCCAGAACTCTTTTTCGGAAATTCAAAACTTTCAACAAAAAGCTTCCGCCACAAAACTTGAACTGTTAAAGCGATAGCTCTCAATTATACTCAATTGTTAAATGTTAGGGAAAAAATTCAGAGACATCAGTTGGAATCAGTGATACTTGCCTTGAGTCACAAAAAAGATGGCATTCAACAAATATAAAAAATATATGTTCTTTATGTTGTTTCTACATTAATTTGAAGCATGAATGTGGACATGGCAATATAAATGTTGGATTAATTTCAGGATTCATTTGCAATGAATTAGTTCATTTTTTTTTTTTTAAATCGATTGACACTACTAATAATTATATAATATAATGAATACTCATTTTAAAAAATGCAATCTTGATTTGAATAATTCTATTACACTGAATGAATGCAACTGAATGCAAAAGGCTTTAAAATGGATGAACACTTAGAGCAGAAGTAGAAGTTCTACTCTAATTCTTGATGATGTTTTTGTTGTATGTAACTAATAATTTTTCTTTCATTTTTTGGGAAATCCATTTTAGTGTCCCATGGGGCGTGGACAATTCAACCCAGTCCAAATTCTGGATCCGGAACTCGGATTTTTCAGAAATTCTGAATTTTCGACAAAAAGCTTCAGCCGCAAAACTTAAAACTGTTAAAGCGATAGCTCTCAATTATACTCAATTGTTAAATGTTATTGAAAAAATTCATAGAGACATCAGTTGGAATCAGTGGTACTTGTCCTGAATCATAAAAAAAAGATGGCAATGAACAAATATTAAAAATATACGTTCTTTATGCTGTTTCTACATTAATTTGAAGCATGAATGTGGAAAATATGGCAATATAAATGTTGGATTAATTTCAGGATTCATTTGCAATTAATTAGTTAATTTTTTTTTTATCGATTGACACTACTAATAATTATATAATATAATGAATACTCATTTTAAAAACTTCAATCTTGATTTGAATAACTCTATTACACTGAATGAATGCAACTGACTGCAAAGGGCTTTAAAATGGATGAACACTTAGAGCAGAAGTAGAAGTTCTACTCTAATTCTTGATGATGATGATGTTGTCGTTGTGTGTAACTAATGATTTTTCTTTCATTTTTTGGGAAAGCCATTTTAGTGTCCCGTGGGGTGTGGACAATTCAACCCAGTCTGAATTCCGGATCCGGAACTCGGATTTTTCAGAAATTCGGAATTTTCGACAAAAAGCTTCCGCCGCAAAACTTGAGGAAACTCTGCGGAAGAGAATGAAGGAGCGACAAGAATGAGGAGCGCAGAGACAGGAAAAAAAGGGGAAAACACACACTCGTGCACGCACACACACACACGCTGATGACACCCAGTTCCATTCTTCCGCTCTTTCCTTTTCTCCGCTCGGCGCCTGGCAGCACGGAAGGGCTAAGCTGGGAGCTGTAATGTCATTAAATTGCAAATGCTTTTTTTTCTTCCTTGCCGACACACACTGTTTACTTATCTGGCAAAAACATATGTTGGAAGGAATCCGTTAAATTCTGCCCATTGCCTTGGGTGAAAGTGCAATAGAAACGGACCCACTGAGCACCTTCAGTTGTCTCCTTTTAGCACTTTGCCTTATCTACAAGGCTGCTTAGCAGCAAACTGGCGAGTTCAATGAAAAATGAAGATACAGCGAGAGATTAGGGCCGAGAACAGTGAGAGGTAGACAGCTCGCGGAGAGGGTCATCCTGTCGCAAATGATTTTCAACTCCCCTCCTTTTCCATCTGCATAAATGACTATTTTTAAGGCATCTCCCGCGCCTGTATATTTTTCCCACTCTGTCACACATTTAATTTCACGCCCCGTGTTCTGAATATGCTTAAATGCATATCTCCGATGCACCTTTAAGCCCACGGAAAGAGGACTTTGGGGGAGGGAGAGATGGGACGTGCCGTAGAGATGCCGAGAGGATGCCGGGAAGGGGCGGCTCGGCAAAATTAAAGATAAAATGCTGTGATTTGCACTACAAGTCTATTACTTTATGCCATTTACATAAAGTTTACCTCTGCAGTTACGACGCCGCTTCTTCTCCCCTCCTCCGGACCACCTTCCCGTCCGTCGCCTCCTCTATAAATATGTATAAATCTTTGTTTGGGGGGGAAAATAGAATTCCAAAATCGCAAAGAAAGTTTGAAGGGTCGCACTTCGCTCGCTTCTCTCCGCTCGCACAAACTGGGATCGTCGTTAATCCACCCGGAGAGTCCTGAAAATAAAATCACAAATCAGTTGTTTCTAACTGAGGATGTCACCTGCTCCTCAGATGTTTCTCCTGAGACTTTTTACACTTTTGATGTGGTATTTTCATTTATTTTCTCTCTTGAAATATTGCTACTCCAGGAGTTAGTAAGCCAAATATATTGGCAAAACAGTTTGGTGCATTTCATAAGGAGAACAATCTGAAAAGAAAGCTGATACTTCCATGCAATCTCTTATATATAAAAATAATCAATGAAATGGTATCTTTTAGTTTGTCTATGCCAAATTTAATAAGCTTGTTCCTTTTGTATTTACAAATAAGTGAGTATACTCATATTAAAATTATTGCAATAACAATGTAGACAAAACGTATATTGTATATAATAGACTCATTGTATTTATTTATTGTTTGTCTATGGCAAATTTAAGGAGATTGTCTTTTCCTGTAAAATAAAAAAATATAATAAATATTAATATTAATAAATAAATAGTATATATAATATTGTACTCATTGAAATTACAATATACATTTTTGGTGAAAAAAACATTGTATATAGATTACTTGTAGTTTAGCTACATTTATTTATTATTTATTTATTTATTTATTTATTTAAACATTAATAAAAAAAATTGTATACATAATATTGCAATCATTGCAATTATTACAATAAAAATGTAGAGAAATATTATAAATAAAATATAATAAATATATATTAATAAATAAATAAATAAATAAATAAATAAATAAATAGTATACATAATATTGTATTCATTAAAATTACAATATAAATTTTGGGGGGAAAAACATATCATATATAACAGATTCCTTGTAGTTTAGCTACATTTATTTATTCATTTTTATTTATTTATTTAAACATTAATAAATAAATAGTATACATAATATTGTACTCATTAAAATTACAATAAACTTTTAAAGAAAAAAAAAAATATTGTACATCATAGATTTCTTGTATGCCAAATTTAAGGAGACTGTTCCTTCTGTAATTACTTCACAGGACTACTTTGTGTAAAATAAAAAATAATAATAAATGTTAATGTTAATAAATAAATAGTATACATAATATTATACTCATTACAATTATTTTTTTAAATAAATTAAATAACACTTATTTATTCATTTTTATTTATTTAAACATTAATAAATAAATAGTATACATAATATTGTACTGAAATATTACAATAAAAATGTAGAGAAAAAATATATTGTATATCATAGAGTTCTTGTAGTTTAGCCGTATTTATTTTTAATTGTATGTATTGTTTGCTTTGTGTAAAATAAAAAATATTTATTAATATTAATTAATAAATAGTATACATAATATTGTACTCATTGCAATTACAACAATAAAAATTTAGAGAAAAATTTATATTGTATATCAGAGATTTCTTGTATTTCAGCTGTATTTCTTTATTTTTAATTTTATTTATTGTTTACTTTGTGTAAAATAAAAAGTTATAAATATTAATATTAATATTAATAAATAAATAGTATATATAATATTGTACTATTAAAATTGCGATATACATTTTTGGGGGGAAAACGTGTTGTATATAATAGATTTCTTGTAGTTTAGCTGCATTTATTTATTCATTTTTATTTATTTTTTTTATACATTAATGAATAAATAGTATACATAATATTGTACTCATTGCAATTATTACAATAAAAATTTAGAGAAAAATATAATTGTATATCATAGACTTTTTGTAGTTTAGCTGAATTTATTTATTTTTATTTATATTTTACTTTGTTTAAAATAAAAAATAATAAATATTAATATTAATAAATAAACTGTATACGTAATATTGTTCTCATTAAAATTACAATTACATTTTGGGGGAAAAAAACTGTATATAATAGATTTCTTGTAGTTTAGCTGGATTTATTTATTTAATTGCATTTATTTAATTGTATTGTTTGTTTGTTAAAGAAATTGTTCCTTCTGTAATTACTTCACAGGATGACTTCCTGTAAAATACAAAATTGAATAAATATTAATAAATAAACAGTATAAATAATATTGTACTTTTAGGGGAAAAAAACATATCATATATAATATATATACATAACATTGTACTAATTACAGTTATTACAACAAAAATGTAGAAAAACAATTTCTATTGTACATCATAGATTTCTTGTAGTTTAGCAGTATTTATTTATTTATTTAATTTATTGTTTGTCTATGACAAATTTATGGAGCTTGTTCCTTCTGTAATTACTTCAGCCTGTAAAATATGAAATCAAATAAATATTAATATTAATTAATAAATAGTATATGAAATATTGTACTCATTTTATATTACTCATTAGTACTCATTTATGTACTAATTATTAAAATAAATGTAAAAACATGCAATCATATACAATAGATTTCTTGTAGCTGAATTTATTTATTTTTGATTTATTTAAACATTAATAAATAGTATGCATAATATTGTACTTATTAAAAACGTCTACCATATATAATAGATTTCTTGTAATTTAGCTGCATTTATTTATTTGTTTTTAATTTAACTTGTTTATTGTTTGTTTATGCCAAATTTAAGGAGCTTGTTCCTTCTGTAATTACTTCAGCCTGTAAAACAGAAAATCAAATATTAATATTAATATTAATTAAGAAATAGTTAAATTTAGCTGAATTTGCCTTATTTATTGTTTAGCTGTATTTATTTATTTATGTATGTATTTTTAATTTAAATACTACATTTACTAGTAATTTTAGTATTTTTAATTTTATTCATTTATTGTCTGGCTATTCCAAATTTAAGGAGCTCATTCATAATGAATAGCATACATAATATTGCACTCATATTAAAAGTATTACAATAATAAAAAAAGGAAACCATATCATATATCATAGTTTTCTTGTAGTTTAATTCTATTTATTTATTTGTTAATTGTATTTATTTTAATTACATTTTTTTTTTAAATAATATTTTATATAATATTATTTTTTATAATATTGTAGTCCTATTAAAATTATTACAATAATAACAAAATGAATTTATATCATTTATGTAGTTTTAATTGATTTTTTTATTATTATTTCTTAATATTATTTTTATCATATTAAACCAAATTAATTTATATCAAATCAGTTTTCTTGTAGTTTAGCTGTATTTATTTATTTAAAATTGTATTTATTTTAATGTATAATGCTTTTTAATTATTTTTAATAATGTTTATATATTGTTTAATAATATTGTACTCATTAAATTTCAATAATAACAAAATGAATTTATATAATTTATATCAAAATGAATTTATATATTCAACAAAATGAATTGATCTCATACCAGTTTTCTTGTAGTTTAGCTGTATTTATTCATTTATTCTCCCTTGAAATACTGTTATTCTGAACATTATTATTTTTTTTATTTTTTATTTTAGTATTAATGTTTTTATAGATTTTTGTGGTATTGTTTCTTTATTCTCCCTCAAAATATTATTCCAAATGAATGGATTGTTAATTTATTTATTTTAAAGTATTACAATAATAAAAAAGGAAACCACATCATAAATCATACTTTTCTTGTAGTTTAGTTGTATTTATTGATTTTTAATTGTAATTACTTTAATTTATATTTTTTATTCTTTTTTTTAAATAATATTTTTATATAATATTATTTTTTAATAATATTGTACTCATATTAAAATTATTACAAAATGAATTTATATCATATAGGTTTTCTTGTAGTTTAGCTGTATTTATTTATTCTCCCTTGAAATATTGTTATTCTGAATTAATGGATGTGTATTTTGATGTGAGCTGTATTTATTATAATTTTTTGTATTATTTTTATTTTTTATATTACAGATTTTTGTAGTATTATGTCTTTATTCTCCCTCAAAATATTATTCCAAATTAATGGATTATTTATTTTAAAATATTACAATAATAAAAAAGGAACTATATCATATATTATAGCTTTCTTGTAGTTTGGTTGTATTTATTTATTAGTAATTTTTTTAATTATTCTTACATAATATTTTTAATATAATATTATTTTTAATAATATTGTACTCATATTAAAATTATTACAATAATAAAATTTATATCATATCAGTTTTCTTGTAGTTAAGCTGTATTTATTTATTCTCCCTTGAAATGCTGTTATTCTGAATTAACGGATGTGTATTTTGATGTGAGCTGTATTTATTATTTTTATTTTAATTTTAGTATTAACATTTTTTATAGATTTTTATAGTATTATTTCTTTATTCTCCCCCAAAATATTATTCAAAATGAATGGATTATTATTTTTATTTTTTTTGTATTTAGTGAAAAAGCCAATAAATATACAGTTTAAAAATCTAGATTTCTCTATACTATCACCTCATTCTGTTGTATTTTGGAGGAAAAACACCTGAAAGCACACTCTACATTTCTGCAAACTTTGAGCAGGAAAACACCTACTTTGTCCGTGTTTTTGGAGGGAGGTCCGCCCCTGTTTTTCCGGTCCGAGGGCCGCCAGCGGATTGGCCTGCGTGGAGATTGGGCTATTCAGAGCACGCCCGCTTCTTCTTATTGTCTGGGCCGCTCCACGTTTGAATACTCTCTCTCCCTGCTTCCAAACAGATGAGAAAGGCTTAGGAGGCGCGCAGGCTTTCTCTCCACTCCTTTTTTTTATTTGCAATTAAATGCATTTCAAATGGAACAACTCTACAGAAAGCAATTTCGATAAGAGAAGAAGAAAAAAAGCCAGCGCTTTTCCCCACCTCCATTGTTGGCGTTTTTGCATTTCGGCCGCATTCTGTTATGTGAAATTGCACAATCGAAAACATATCTGGACAGTGGATGTGCCTCAAAAATTTAATAGTCCCATATTGAAAATTAAATTGCATCTTAGAAATCATTTAAGCCCTTTTCTCGTTTTCTTTCTGGCGCGCCTTTCATCCGGCCGCACTTTTTGCTTTTGGCTTTTGACTGGCCGACAAAGGTCCTAATTGTATTTCGCTAAAACTGAAACGTTATATTTCCTTTTTACCTCCCGACTTGGCGTTTTTATTTTTCCACCCTCCAAAAGCGCCCGATAAAACGAGGATATTGGAATTAGCGGCATCCGGTCACGTCGCGCTCCTCGCGCATTGTGTTGCGTTTTGTGTGCGAAGCATGCACCGCTGCGAACAATCTCCTCCCCAATTGGCGCATCTTTGAAGGATTTCTGAAGCACTGTAAATAGCTCCAAAACCTCTCTTACAAGGTTTACCCCCGGAGCACTTTGTAACTTATCGCCCTTGCCTTGTGCCTCCTCTATGGCTGGCATTATGCTAAAATGTAAATCGCTAAGCTGCCAGAGATGTGGGTGTCACCATGGAGCAAGGCGAGCGAATAGTGTGTGGATTTCTTGGAGCCGTCGTAAAAGGTTCAGTTAAGCTACGCAGTCAGGAATCGCCCCCCTTCCATGTCCAAGAAATGTGATTTGAGTGCTGCTGATTTCGCATTTACTTTTCAGGGAAATATACAGCCGGACGCTCCATCCCTGAAATGTGCGAGTGTGTAATTCGCCGCTGTAAAGGCCCAAACATCCTGCCTTAAGAGCGCGTCGTCGTTGAGGCAAATGTCTATGCCAAATTCGAAGGAGCTTGTTCCTTTTGTATTCACCTCAGCCTTTAAAATAGAAAGAAAAAAACACACAAATAAATATATAAGTGAAATACGAAGAAGAAATAAACAGTATATATAAAGTGATAATAAATCATAAATTGATAAGATAATATATATATATATATATATATATATATACACATACATACACACACACACACACACACACACACACACATCATATTAAATATATAGATTGTACTTAACATTATTTATAGAAATTCAAAAAATAAAATATTCAGATAAATTAATATATATAAAAAAAGCATATAAAACACTTATATAGTATAATAATGTAAAACTATGCTATTATGCACTACTATGAATTAATTTTTGTATTTACTTTAGCCTTTAAAATAGGGAAAAAAACAAATAAATAAATAACTGAAATAATAAGAAGAAACAAACAGTAGATATAAAGTGTTAATAAATCATAAATTTATAAAAAGTTTATATATATATATATATATATATATATATAGAGAGAGAGAGAGAGAGAGAGAGAGTACTTAAAATTATTAATAGAAATTTATAAAATAAATATAAAATAATATTAAAAAATATATAAAACATTCATATATATGTTTATACATTAAAGTTTATACATTAAAGCTAATATAACTTACATTTGTATTTTATTTTTTGATTTCTGTTAATAATTTTAATTTACATACATAAGTGCAATCTTATGATTACTTTTTTCATGTTAATATTTATATATATATACAAGGTTTAATATTATACAGATTTGAAAAGTTTAATAACAATATTTTTTTAATAACTTATTTTTCGATCGCTGGAGTAAAAACACAAGCAAATTCATAGTGGTGTTTTATATATTAATAATTATTTTAGAATTTTATTTTTGTAATTTCTATATATAAAGTAAAAAAATAAAGTACTAAATAAATCACAAAACGATAAATAAAAGTGAGTGTGTGTGTGTGTGTGTGTGTGTGTATATATATATATATACACACACACATATATACATACACACACACACATTTAATTTAATATATATTGTTATTAAATTCTAATATATAATATATAACATGATTAAATTATTGTATTATATTGTACTATTACATATTGTACTTATGTAAATATATTAAAATTATTAACAAATTAAAAAATAAGACCTTTCATAAATATAAACATTAATATGAATAAATTATGCATATTATAGTACTATTTACTTATTTTAAAATTATTAATAGAAATGTAAAAAATTAAATAATAATAATAATAATAATAATACTATGGTATTATTCACCACTGTGAAATTCTGTTTTTGTATTTTCTATATATATATATATATATATATGAATAAATGATCCATATTATTGTACTTTGTACTTATATTAAAATTATTAACAGAAATGAAAATATATTATATATATATATATATATATATATTTATTTATTTATTAAGGCTTATACACACTAATATTTATACTTGGGTATTAAAATTATACTAAAAATTTTAAATCTTAAAATAATATAATTAAAATATCATAAATATTAAAGCTTACACACAAATTATATAATAATAACAAATAAACAATTTTAAACACCATTGTAAATTTCTATTAATTTATCATGCTGTCTCTAAAGTTTACAAATGGCAAATAGTGTTCAAAGAAATTCTATGTAAGTACAGCTATATTCAAATCTATATTTGACTATATTTACAGAAAAATGATCAGATTTGGGCCACTGAGTGTCAAACCTAAATTAAATGTGTAAGAGAGTTTTGCTGCCCTCTAGAGACTGTAAATGTGTGGAAAAAATACCAAATCCCCTCTAAATCAACAGCTCCACTAGTCTAGTGTGTTCAGAACAGCATACTGTTATAACTGTATAACTCAAAGACTCTAGTATTAAATTATTTCAAAACAAAGCAAAACAAAAAAATCTCACTGACCTTTTGAACTGTAGTGTATGTTAGTAGATACTGTTACCGTTTCTCAGAATGATCTGCTGAAGTATGCGACTGGAAATCTCTCATCTTTGCTGACAGATCCTCACTTTTTGAACCAATCATCTGAGACAAAAACATCACATGACTAATGACTCTGGAAATGACACTGATTGGCAGATGACAGCACAAACAAATAAATGACCAGTGCACACTTTTAAAAGAATCTAACAAAAATGATCAGACACTGATTAAATGTTTGAATAATAATGAAATACTAGCAACATATATGTGGCTAGAAATAAAAAAAATTATAATAATAATTCAGAATGCACAACTACTTATACACAACAGACCTTAAAAATGTACCTTTGACCATGTTCTGCTGTTTTTACAGAGGATTCGTTGACTAATGATCTGAAAAGAAGGTGGATGGACAACATTAGCAGTTAAACTTTTTGTAGTTATTATTATTTGTGAAAAAAATCAGTTTTGGTATAAGCATAATTATATGCATAAAAATGTATTAATATATAATATAAATAATATATAACAATGTAAATAAATAAAATAAATGCATATAATTACACATATAATACAAAAGCAGTACTTAATATAAATAATTGTCAAAGCCATCTAATTAAAAATAAAATTATAACATTTAACAATATATAATAATATATAACGTAATATAAATAATAAATATATATAATATATAATATAAAATTATATATATATATATATATATATATATATATATAAAAAATGCAAAATAATGTAAATAAATAACTAAATGCATATAATGACACACATAATACAAAAATATTTAATATAAATAACTGCCGAATCCTTATACTTACAAAAAGTGAAACAAAATTAAATATATATATATATATATATATATATATATATTAAATAATAATATATAACATAAGTAACACATAACATAATGTATGTAACATATGAATGTAAATGTATAACTAAATGCATATAATTACACACATAATAAAAAATCAATACATTAAAAAAATAAAATAAATAATTACTATAAAAAATATACACATATAAAATAACAAATAATATAAAAAATACACACAATTATATATAATTATAAATAAAAATTTTTATTAAACATTCAACAATATATAATAAATAATATAATAGATAAACATATATAATTAAATTTAAATATTATTAAAATACACACACATACATATAATTAAAAAATAAAAATTAAATTAACTAATGCAAAAAATGTAATTTTATTATTATATACACACGTATATACATAATTAAAAAAATAAAAAAATAATTAAATAACAATATATATATATATGTATATATATATATATATATATATATATATATATACATACACACACACACACACATATATATATATATATATATAACATGTAAAAAATAAAAATTCAATTAAATAACAATATATAAATATAACACACACACATATATAAAATGTAAAAAATAAAAATTCTATTAAATAATATATAAATAATACAATAATAACACAAACACACACACACACACATATATAAATTCAATGAAATAAAAATATATATAATACAATAAAAAATACACACACATTATATATATATATATAAAATAAAAAAAATAATTTAAATAACAATATATAAATAATAAATAATATAAAAAATACATATATACACACACTCAAAATAAAAAATATATAATAATGTAAAATACATAAAAATATATAAAATGAACAAAATAGCTATTAAAACAATTATAGGTTTCAATAATCACCCATTTTCAAGACAAACTGTTTTCAAAGTTAACGCCTAGTCTCAATAGTCAAGGCCAGAATCAACATGGTTTTATTCTAAAGCACGTTGAAATCAACGTACAATATGTCATTGGTGTGCTTTTAAATCAGATGCCATTTAATCATAAACACACAAAAAAAACAAGTCCAAATCAAGTCCAGTCTATTTCTGCAGCAGTGCATCTATATCATCTTTGTGTTTTTAATTGCAAAGCCCTTCAGAGGCAAACCCAGGTAACCCTTGAGTGACGTCGTGTTTATCGGCGAACAATGAGCGCCGCAGATGTGCGAGCGAGCCATTAGCTGAACTGTCTGAGACGCGATGGGAAATGTGTCATAATGCTAGTCAAATGGGCGGACCAATCCACGCTTCGTTTGGAAACATTTCGCGTTTTCTTCATAAAGCCTTGCGCTTTTCAAATGAAACTGAAGTGCTCTCAATTACAATCTGAAAAGGCATCCTTTCTCTGAATCGACACATTAGGTTCCCTAAAACGTGTGCCGGACGGAGCGCGCTCTAATAGCCATTAGCAGAACCCATGCATTTTTCCATCAACATCATAATAATAATAATAATAATACGCCTGTTGCTTGTTACACAAAATTAAGCATCACCTTCATCTGGACGGCCCTTTGAAATGCTATTAATTGAGAATTTCTCATTGTCGCCACTTCAAAGGATAAAGGCGTCCTCTGCGCTAACTATTTTTTTCATCCCTAAAACAATGGCGTTTTCAGCGAGGCTTCGGCGAAGTGCTCTTTACCGGGTCACACCGCATTGTACGTGGACAAAATGATGGAAAAAACGGCAAGCGCACTCTACGCTAGTGCAATTAGCCGCTGAGGAATTAATACAACTTGATTATGAGTCCCATTGAGGTTGGGCATTAGCAGGCCATATTCTAGTCAAAACACAAATACTGTAACACAAAAACACTGAAATAATGGAGAAACCCATTTGTGTGCTTTATGAGGGATACTTTAAAAGATACAAACTGCAGATGTTTAGTTTTTATTTAGACAGTGGAAGGATGCGGTTCTTGTAGTGAATTGGTCATTCTATCAGCGTTTCTTTGTGCTTCCGCAGTGAGAAAAATATTATTTTGGTGCGGATTTTAAATGCTGGATGTGCTCTACGAAATATAAAAAACAGCCTAATTTAAACATAAAAAAATAAAATAATAATAATAATAATAATAAACAAGCAAATAAATAAACAAATATAATAAATAAACTGAATATTATTTTGGTGCAGATTTTAAATGTTGGATGTACTCTACAAAATAAATAAATAAATACATAAATAATAAATATTAAATACAATAAATATACAAAAAATACAAGACAGACAAACAAATCAATCAATTAATATATAAATAAATAATGTAAAAAATCTAATATTATTTTAGTGCAAATTTTAAATGTTGAATGTACTCTACAAAAAAAAAAAAGAAGAAAGAAAAAGAAACAAACAAATCAATCAATCAATCAATCAATCAATCAATCAATCAATATATATACACATAAATGAATACACTTTAAAAATCCAATATTATTTTGGTGCAGATTTTAACGTTGGATGTACTCTACAAAAAAAAATTAAATAAAAAAATTAAACAAACAAAAAAATGAAATCAATCAATCAATCAAATATTAATTTGGTCCAGATTTCAAATGCTGGATGTGCTACAAAAAAAAAAAAATAAATAAACACATAAATAAATATAATAAATACATTTTAAAAAATGTAAAAATGTAAACGTAAATGATAAACAATCAATCAAATAAATAAATCAAATATCGTTTTGATGCAGATTTTAAAGATTTTTTTTGTACTCTAAATTAAACAAAAAATAAAACAAACAAATCAATCAATATATAAATAAATAAAAGTACAAATCAAATATTATTTTGGTGCAGATTTTAAATGCTAAATGTACTCTACAAAAGAAATTTAAAAATAATAAATAAATAAATATCTGATAAATAAATGTAAAAAAATCAAATATTATTTTGGTGCAAATTTTAAATGTTGGATGTGCTCTGCCAAATAATAATAAAAAAAAAAATTAATTAAACAAAAACAAAATTAAAAAATTTAAATAAAAAAAATTCAATCAATCAATCAAATATTAATTTGGTCCAGATTTGAAATACTGGATGTGATCTACAAAAAAAAAATAAACAAACAAATAAATCAATCAATATAGAAATAAATATCTGACAAATAAAAACTATTTAAATCAAATATTATTTTAAATGTTGGATGTGCTCTGCCCAAAAAAAAAAAAAAATAATAAAATAATATAAAAAAATAAATCAAAATAAATAAATAAAATATTAATTTGGTCCAATTTCAAATGCTGGATGTGCTCTGCCAAATTGAAGGAAAAAAAAAAAACTAAATTAAACCAAAAAATAAATAAATAAATACATATTATATTGGTGAAGATTTCAAATGTTGGTTGTGCTCAACCATAAAATAAAATAAAATATTTTGATTCAGATTTCAAATGTTGATTGATCTAAATTGCATTCATAATATATTGGCGTTTTCAAATAAAACACAGTAATTTTATTATGTTTTTAATTGTATTTATAATCTTACATTTTGTTTAGTTTTTTCAGTTGTGTTGTTTTCATGAAAACACAAAAAGAACAGGAAAGTGATCACTGTCAAACACAAACGATATTTAGAAAAATGTTTTTTGTCAATACAATGAAAGACAAATATCGTCTATACACTACAAAATATCTTTTCTTATACTACAACATGCCCCAATCTGACATTTATATAAAATACTCATTCACAAAACTTTGTCCTATTAGAGAAAACAAACATAACTGAAAAGCTGCTAGTTACTGAGATCTTGTTACAATTTGCAATGTGTCTGTTAAATAGCTACTAACTAAATGACTTCCATCTCTTGGAAATCAGCAAACCTCACTAGTTTCCCTAAATCACCCAATTATATCCATGATTTTATTTCTCATTGAACACTATTAGGAAAATCAGAAGTGGTAGAACAGTCTGTTGTTACTCAAATAATGAGGAAAATTCAATGAAGGTTTTCTCTTCCTGTTAGAGTAAAACAGCTCTGCAGCGCCACCATGTGTTCACAATGTGATACTAAACCCTCATTAAGAAAAATTTATATTAACTGTAAATCTCAGTTAACATCAATATATATTTCAAATGGCAGATAAATATTATAAACTGATGCACAACAATAAAATACAGAATCATCATAACAAAATACGCATAATTACATTAACTTCTCTGCAAAAAATCAAACATTTAATCAGAATATAATAATAATAAATAAATAATAAATCAAATGTCGTTTTGGTGCAGATTTTAAATGTTGCATGTACTTACAAAATAAAATAAAGAAATAAATGAAACAAAAAATAAACAAACAAATCAAACAATCAATCAATCAATATATAAATAAATAAATAAATAAATGTAAAAAAATCTAATATTAATTTGGTCCAGATTTCAAATGCTGAATGTGCTCTACAAAAAAATAAAAAATAAAAAAATAACAAAAAATAAACAAAAAATAATAATAAATACATAAATAAATATATAACAAATAAATAAACAAAAAAAATCAAATATTATTTTGGTGCAGATTTTAGATTTTGGATGTGCTCTGCCAAATTGAAAAATAAATAACTGAATTAATTAAACAAACAAAATAGATAAATAAATATTATCTTGGTGATGACTTCAAATGTTGGTTGTGCTTAGCCATAAAATAAAATAAAAATATAATAAAATATTTTGATTCAGATTTCAAATGTTGGTTGATCTAAACTGCATTCATAATCTATTGGCTAATACTAAATCAAACAAAAAATAAACAAACAAATAGATAAATAAATAAATATATAATAAATAAATATTATTTTGGTGCAGATTTTAAATGTTGTATGAAAAAAAAAAAAAATCATCAAGTGATATTTATATATCTTTTTCTATTATATTTTTTGTAAACATTGTGAATTAGATTTTTTTTATATTTTCCATTTTCACTATAGTTAAAGTTTTAGAAATTTTGTGTGCTTTTTGTGTGCTTTTAGCATTTTTTATTAGTTTTTCTAACAAATGTCTGTATAGTTTTAATTTTTATTTGATTTTGGTATCATTTATATACTGTAATAATTTATAAACGTAAAAATGTCTATAATTTTGATTTTATAATTTTGTATGTTTTTATTTTTATACTTCATGTTTTTTTTTCACATTTTGTCATTTTAATGCATTAAATGTCTTTCTATAAATTGTGTTAATTTTAATTTATTTAGTTTTAGTTATTTTCATGTTAGTTTATATTTGTAGTGAATTTTGCCAAGATATTTTCAGAGATGATAGACAAGATGTTATAGAATAATAATTTAATGAAAACCTAATTTTGACCCAAAAAAATTTACATTCGACCTATTTTTCGAATTTCCTGAAAACGTCCAAGTGCGACATCCGACAGGTTTTCCCAGATTGCATCACATATATATATATATATATATATATATATATAAATAAAAGTTAGAAGCACTAACCACAAGTTCAATTAGTTGCGTCTTTGCTCATTTTATTGTCTCATCATGAGACGTATGTGGTTTGCAGTGGAATGATAAGAATACAAAGCACACTATATAACATGAAAATAATGCACAGAAACATATGATAGCCTACAGGTCTTCTGTTTCCGTCATCAATGTACCAAACATGTTATAGCCTGCGGTTAAATGTGTGACCAATCCCAGGACTAACAGTCTGTCTTCCAGTGGCTGTTTTTGCATGTTATTATTACTCAAACAATTAAGACAGAAAAGAGAAGGAAAGGTGGAACACTTTTTCCAGAGGCGCTGTAATAAAAGTTGAAGTTGAATGAAAATGAAAACTGATTATCCTTATTTGAAGGCTGGAAATGTTTCTGAGCCGCAAGTCTTACAGAGTCTCAGTCTGAGGATTCAGAAAGGCTTTGATCGGTGACCCCGTTAGTCACAAGAATGAGCCGCTGCAAAGATCCTGAGGAATGCAAATACTTCAGACATGTTCAAAACCTATGGAAGCACATGGGTAGCGAAATTCAATTTGAAATGTAGTATGCAAAATGGCAATGTATTTCTGTATTTAAATTGACATTTTCCCATATATATACACTACCGTTCAAAAGTTTGGGGTCAGTAAGACTTGCAATTTTTTTGAATGAAGTCAAGGCTGCATTTATTTGATCAAAAATACAGAAAATAAACTGTAATATTACAAAATGTTATTACAATAGAAAATAATGGTTTTTATTTTCATATACTTTAAAATATAATTTATTCCTGTGATGCAATGCTGATTTTTCATCAGCTGTTACTCAGTTTCCCAGGCTTAAGTGTCACATGATCTCTCAGAAATCATTCTGATATTCTGAATTATTAGTAGAATTATCAGTTTTGGAAACAGTTGTGCCG
Source organism: Cirrhinus molitorella (assembly GCA_033026305.1). Classification (NCBI taxonomy): domain Eukaryota; kingdom Metazoa; phylum Chordata; class Actinopteri; order Cypriniformes; family Cyprinidae; genus Cirrhinus; species Cirrhinus molitorella. Next base: position 4,080,190 of record CM065122.1, on the reverse strand, counting down.
CCAACGTTTTTTTTTTTTGTTTGTTTGTTTGTTTGTTTTCAAGAACAACATTTATTCAAACTATAAATCTTTTCTAGCAATGTAAATCTATTATGTCACTTTTTATTAATGTTACAATTTATTCATTTCTTTCAAAAAAAAAAAAAAAATGAATGAATAAACATTTACTGACCCCAAACTTTTGAACGGTCGTGTATATATGTGCAACATTTAGTGCAAAATGAAAATTCAATTCTATAAATTTACATTTGCCATTTCCTATAATAGTTTTAATATGTAAATTACAAGTGTATATTAATGCTTTATAAGTTGCAAAATTAAAATTAAAATGTATTACCCAAATTGATTCGATGTTTTACATGTCTAAGCAAAAACTATAGCAAAATTATATTTAAATGGTGTTTTTTCTAAATGCATTAAGACTTACATGGGATTGCATTTTCATCATAAATAAAAACTTTAATGTCAGGTAGGATTAATCTCAGGAAAAATGTGCAATTAATTAGTTCATTTTTTTTATCAATTGACACCACTAATAAATATATATGCCAATTTAAATATTAATAAATATTATAACAGTATATAAATAATAATACAATTTTGGGGGACTGAAATACTAAAATGAATCAAAGTTAATACAAATAAATATTTTTAAAATAACAAAAGCATATAACAACACTACGAAAACATAAAATAAATAAATAAATAAATAAATACTGCAATAGTTAATATAAATAAGAATTAAAAAAATAATATATAACTGCTGTAATAGTATATAAATAGTACTAAAATAACAGTCATAAAATGCGATTCAAGTGTCCAAATACTTTTTAGGGGGTTGAAATGCTAAAATTAATACAACTTAACATATATAGATATTTTAAAAGAAAGCACATAACAACACTACTAAAACGTAAAATAAATAAATAAACAAATAAATAATATAATAGTTATTATAATAATAGTATTAATATAATAGTTAATATATATTTATAAATGTATAAATACTACAGCAGTATATACATAATAAATATATAAATTAATATTAAATAAATAAATATTTTATTTAGCACATTTATATATTTATAAATATTATAACAGTATATATTAATACTGAAATAATACATTTTTGGGGGACTGAAAATTAATAATTAATAATAATTAATAACTTAATAAATATAGATACTTTACATATAACAAAAGCACATAACAACACTACAAAACATAAAATAAATAAACAAATAAAAACTATAATAGCTAATATGAATAAAAATATATTATTTATTTATTTACTTATTTATAAATACTACAGCAGAATATAAATAATGAATAAATATTTTATTAATCACATTTATATTATTTATAAATATTATAACAGTATATAAATAATACTAAAATAACACAATTTTGGGAGGACTGAAATAATAAAATTAATCAAAGTTAATAAAAATAAATATTTTAAAAATAACAAAAGCACATAACACTACTAGAACATAAAATTAATAAATAAATACTACAATAGTTAATATAAATAATAAAATATTTTAAAAAGCCAATTCAAAACACTAAATAACTTACTAAATACTATAATAGTATAAAAATAATACCAAAATAACAGTCATACATTAAATGTGATCCAAGTGTCCAAATAATTTTTGGAAGTTAAAACACTGAAATTAATCAAACGTAATAAAACTAAAGCTAAAGCTGGGATTTAAAAAAAAAAAAAAAAATTTGCAAAAGCACATAACAACACTACTAAAACAACTTAAAGTGAAAAATTATATAAAAGTACATAATACTAAAAGAAAACTATAATAGACTAAATTGTTTTAACTGTCCAAATACGTTGTGTGCATGAGTTTTTTTTTTCCTGACTGAAAACTAAATCATATGATCCATGCATATTTCTCAGAAACTCATTTCCTTTGATGTTATCCTAAAAACATAAGTGCGTGAGATGGGAACCTGCATATATTTCACTCATGTCCGGAAGTGTGATAACATTAAATCATTTTATCTTCTCTAGAAGAGTTGAATCAATTGAGGAGCGTTTCCTCAGGGCTTTTGAGGAGCGTTGGCGCAACAAATAGTTTCTTTGTGTCAGGTGACTACCACGGGACGGCCTTATAATCCTCCCATGTTCCACTTGGCAAGAGCATATAAAAGCTTTGGTAAGGCTTGAGCTCTGTGAATATGCATATAATGTGTGGACAGAAACCATTATAGACAGTCAGCCACTCTCGATACGCTTAGAAGCGCATGTAATCATTACAAACACATTTGTTTGTGATTAGTAACGTGCAACGGCCTTAAAGCGGACTGTATAAGACACTCCAGATATGAGGACATTGATTGTTTTGACTGTGATTTATAGTCTGGGATGGATTTACCTGACCGAGGCTCAGTTTCCCAGAGTCTGCTGCACAGTGGAGGCCATCGTGTCTAAAGAGTGCTGTCCCGCGCTGGGATCGGATCCGGACAACATTTGCGGGATTCTGTCCGGACGGGGAAACTGCAGCGATGTCCATGTGGACTCCAAACCCTGGGGAGGGCCGTACAGGTTAAGAAACGTGGACGACCGGGAGAGATGGCCGACTAAGTTTTTCAATCGGACCTGTCGATGCTTTGGTGTGTATAAAATAATATTATTTTGACTTTCTGTCCAATTGTAGAAACGGTTATGGCTGTTTGCATACTTATTCTGTAAGACACACCTGGATATCAACATCTATATTTTAGAAATTACTAAAAAAATACATATATGGGAATTATGTAGTCACAAAATATATATTAAAATATATATGAATCTTTATTATTTTTTTCGTAGTTTTATGTTTTATTTTAATGATAAAAATGTTGTGTGTGCATGTGTACATACTATTATCTAAATTAGAAATTAATAAAAATACATATTCATTTTTATGAATTATTACATTTACATGTTGGAAGTATGTGATTAAATTAATATTAAAATTAATATATAATTTTAGAATTGATATAATTTTTTTAAATGTTTTTTATGATTTTTTAAAATATTTTATATATTATACATTTAAAATATATATGCAACTATTTTTTCTGTGTTAATTTTTTATTTTAATTATAAAAATGTTTTATGTGTGCATGTGCACGCATGAGTACATACAATTATTTAAAATAGAAATGAATAAAAATACATTATTTATTATTACATTTATATTTATATATGTTGGAAGTTTAGGAGCTATGTAGTGACAAAATATATATTAAAATGTATATATAATTGTATAATTTATATATATAATTTATATATTTTTATTATATATATTAAAAATATTTTATATATTTAAAATATATATTAAAATATACATGCAACTTTTTTCCTTAGTTTTATTTTTATTTTAATTATAAAAATGTTAAATATTTGTGTGTGTGTGTGTGTATGCATGTGTACATACAATTATATAAATTAAAAAATTAATAAAAATACATATACACTTTTTATTAATTATTGATTTTATATTTGCATATGTTGGCAGTATGGAAGTATGGGAGCTATGTGGTGACAAAATGTATATTAAAATGTATATCTAATTTTATAATTCATATAGAATTTATTTTTAATGTTTTTTTATTATATATATTTTACATATTTAAAATATATATTAAAATATATATGCAACTATTTTTTCTTAGTTTTATTTTTTATTTTAATTATAACAATGTTAAATGTGTGTGTGTGTGTGTGTGTGTGTGTGTGTGTGTGTGTGTACATACAATTACATAAATTAGAATATAATAAATAAAAATACAATACAAAAAATACATTAATTTTTTATTAATTATTTAATTTATATTTACATATGTTGAAAGTATGGGAGCTATGTGGTGACAATATATACTAAAATGTATATATCATTTTATAATTTATATATTTATAATTTTATGTTTTTAATTAGATACATTTAAATATTGTATATATTATATACTTAATATGCACAATATATAAATATTGATATTCTAAAACAAAGAATTCTAAATACATGTACACAATTATATAAATTTAAATTAATAAATTACAGAAATTGACTTTTATATAATATAAATGCATACTGTATTATTAATTATAACTTTTTTATATTATTTTATAATCAGAATTTAACAAATTATTAATTAAATTATAACTTACATTTTTTATTTTATTTCAACTTCAATATACATATTTTCTTAATCAAATAATGTACATTTTTTTAATTATAAATTCAATCAAATGTGTCCCAATTTTTACTTGTAGTGTAGTAATCCCATATCCTTTTATTAAAGAAGTGAAGAGACCCATATCTAGAGATCTGAATATCACAGAGAGCAATTGCACACCTCTAAATCCGCACTTAACTTTCACTAAACATATTCTGTTTTGCACAGGTAACTTTGCTGGTTATAACTGCGGCGAGTGTAAATTCGGCTGGACGGGGCCGAACTGCGACCAGCGCAGAGCTCCCATCGTGAGGAAGGACATTCACTCTCTGAGCCCCGATGAGCTGCAGGAGTTTCTGGATGTTCTGGATCTGGCCAAAACCACAGTCCACCCTGACTATGTTATCGCCACACAACACTGGCTGGGCCTGCTGGGACCCAACGGCACAGAGCCGCAGTTCAACAACATCTCCATCTATGACTTCTTCGTCTGGCAGCATTATTACTCTGTCCGAGACACATTACTAGGTGAGGAACCGTAAACGCTTGGGCTTATACTGCTATATGATGCTCTGCTGGAATAAACCATCAAAAATCCTCCAAGAATGAGTAAAAAGAAAAAAAAAAAATGTCAAAGGGATTCTTAGAGATTTCAGAAAGGTGGTGAAAATTTTCAGTTTTTATATATCATTATTACACAGCCCTATGATTTCAGCAATAAGGAAAAAAAGTGAAATGTACAAATTTAGAGATGTACAATTAATTAAATCACAATATGGACTAATGTCTGTGTATATTAAAGTGCAAAACAGATTATGTTTTCATTTTAACAGTAAGTGTCTGTGGTGCAGCAATTTGTTTATTAAAAAAAGAATACGTTTAATTTTAATTTTATTATAATTTAAAAGGTCAATTATTAATGCTTTATGCCTTCACTTAATTATCAGTGATTTAGATAATAAATATAAATCCAGAAAAATTCAATCAGACGACACAGTTTCAGGGGTGATTTTTTTTTTTTTCATTGGGCCATATTATTGTAAATAAATAAATAAATAAATAAATACGTATATATATTGTATAAATTGTTAATATTTCAACTGATTAGACTTTTTTTTAATGATTAAAATGTATTTAAACCAAACTAAAAAATTTTATTTGTGGAAAAAATAAAACTTCTTTTTTAAGAAACGGTTACATTTCATATGTGAAATGTACTAATTTTGAATGAATAAATCAAAATCAAATGTGTAATTAATTAAATCACAATATGGACTAGTGTCTGTGTGTATTAAAATGCAAAATTTTTAACAGTAAGTCTCTGTGGTGCAGACCTTTGTTTATTAAAAAAATAAAAGTAACTATTCCATTTTAATTGTATTATACTTTAAAGATTAATTATGCCTTCATTTGATAATCAGTGTTTTACTTAATAAATCATGAATCCAGAAAAATTAATTCAGACAACACAGAGTTTCACGGGAGAATTTTTCTTTTTCATTGAGTCATATTATTGTAAAAAAAAAAAAAAAAAAAAAAAAAAAAAAAAGTATATATATATATATATATATATATATATATATATATATATATTATAAATTGTCAACTGATTTGACTTTTTTTTTTTTTTTTTCATTAAAATGTATTTAAACCAAACTGTGGTTTAAGCTGTGGTGCAGCCCTTGGTTTATTAAAAAATAAAAGGAATTGTTCCATTTTAATTGTATTATATTTAAAAAAAATCAATTATTAATGCTTTATGCCTTCATAATAAGATAATAAATCATAAATCCAGAAGAGGAGAAAAAAAAACAAATGGGCCATATTATTACCAAAATAATAAAATAAATAAACAAATAAATAAATAATAATAATAATAATAATAATAATAATAATAATAATAATAGTAAATAAATAAACAAATAATTTCATAAATTGTTAAAGTTTCATGAAGTCAGTTGATTAGACATGTTTTTCTTATTAAAATGTATTTAAACCATTAAATCTTAAAAAAAGTAATTTGGGAAAGATAAAACTGAATTTGGGAAAAAATTAAACTTTTTTTTCTTTTAATAAATTGTTACATTTCATAATAAAGCATGAGCATAGGATTTCAGAACGTTGGTTAAAATTAAAAACAGACAACACAGAGATTTAGGGGAGAGAAAAAAGTTTCACTGGATCCCATTCTTGTAAAAATCAATACAAATAAATAATACTAAGAATATATTATTAAATTGTTATAACATCAATTGATTAGACATGCTTTTTTAATTATTAAAATGTATTTAAACTGTTAAATCTTGAAAAATAGAATCTAAGAAAGATAAAACAGAATTTAGGAAAAAACAAAACTTAATTTTATATGGGATTAAAATTTTTATTTTTTTCCATTTAGCACTAAATATTATTTTCTTTTAATACATTTTAATAATAATAATAATAATAATAATAATAATAATAATAATAATAATAAAGTGTCATGATTTCAATTAACTACACATGCTTTTTCATTACAACAATTTAATTTAACTAAAATAGAATCCAGAAAAAAAATACTTTTTGATTGTTAAAACTTAATGAAACCATTCAAACAAAATCTAGAAAACAGAAAACATGGAATTTGGGGAAAATAAAAAGTGCATTAATTTTATCTCCTGAATACTATTAGGAGATCAAACAGACATTATGTGTTGTATTTAGGGCTGGGCAATATGGCAAATAAAAATCTTGATTTAAAAAAAAAAAAATATGTAACTACAAAATGAATCAAGTATTCTTTTTTTAACCCTCTAGTTAAAGAAAATTCTATTCCAAGTGCACCACACACGATGTAAATGTTAAACAAATCACTTGTTAAATATCTTTGCAGAAAAGATGCATGAACTACTACTACATCTTGTACAAACTTGTCTTATACATATTGTATGTTCAGAAATAAATACGAGGAAAATGCTTTAAAAAAAATATCTCAGAAGTCAATAAAGGTAATTCAAATTCAAAATGACTGTATTATGTGATTTCTTCACCTGAATATCTTTTGATGTGCTCTTTTCTGGCAGGTCCAGGACGTCCTTTTAAAGCCATCGACTTTTCCCACAAGGGTCCAGCATTCATCACCTGGCACAGATACCATCTGCTCAGTCTGGAGAGAGAACTACAGGTAAAAAGAGGCATTTCCATTTCTGCATTTGTTTCAGTTTTACTCGCATTTCCAATCATTATCTAAAGACCATTGTGAAAAGAAAACAATAAAGTCTAAATCATCAATGCTTCTCTATCTGTGCGCGTCCTGCTCATAGATATAAATACATGGTCCTGCTCCTCACAGCACAGATCATGAAAGTGACAGTCTTTGATGATTATAACGGGAGTTTGCAAATTGAAATTATACAACAGTTGTATACATTTTTGATTTTATACAAAAGTTATTATTAAGTGACTTACATTCTAGTCACAGCTGAGCTGATGCTTAGCTATAGTTTGGCACAGTGCTGTTTCATTTATGAATGAAACTGCGCTTTTGAACAAATCGATTTAATGAATTATTCAGTCACAAAGATTTTGACTTACTGCCACCTACTGGCGGTTTCAGTTTCATTTTAAAATATAAATTTAGTCATTTAAATCGTTTAGTGTTCCTATATTCAAAACCTTACATTTAAAACATTAATCTCATAACATAATTATTAAAAATTGCATTAATGCCACCTCTGAATCTTGTCAAAAAATCTGTAAATACTCCTAAATGAAACTTTTTTGCTCTTCTGTGGCGTGCAAAGGTGAAATGTTGTTGCTGATTTTATTTGACTGGTAACTTATTCTTCCTGATTGTATAATTTTTTTTTACATAAATCTATTGTTTAATTAAAATTGTTGAAAAAATATATAAATCTACATTCATTTTTTGGTCACAAAAGATGACAAACATTTAATAAAGTTAGAAAAATGTCATTACAAAAGTAAAAACTTCAAGGAGTCAAATATCGCTTTATAATGGGAAGTTTAATTTCGGTCAGTGATCAGAAGGTGTTCCTAAGTTGTTGTTTACAACACAACATACAACAAATCTTTAATTTGGCCATAATTACAGATGCCTGTCTTATCCAAGAAGGTTTAGAGAAAATATAAAATAAGTTTAATGTTATTATAGACTATAAAGGGTTTTATAATTAAATACATCTGAAAGGACATCTAAAATGACCATTAACTTCCCTGCTCTTTATAAACCTATAGGTCCTATTGAAGGGTAATTTAAATGAACAGAACAATACCATTGTTGCTTTAAATATTGTTTTACTTTTGCATAATACACATTTGAAAGGTATACATTACACTATGCCCTGGATGTTGTAGGGATTTATTTATAGTAAGGATTGTGTGTATTATTGAACATTTCAAAATGAATAACAAAATGTTGAAAATGAGAGGTTTTGGGCTTATAATGTCCACTGAAAGTCACTTAAGTCAGAGTAAAGTACCAAAAAAAGTACTGGAACCGGTACCAGTAAAATGTGAACGGTACTCAACCCTAATATCGAATTATTACTTTTTTTAAAATTATGAATAAGTCATGGCAACATATTTTTTCATATACTTCAACCAATAGAAAAAATGTTTGCCATTACATAAGTATTTTTAATAGTTTTTTTCATTTCAAATTTGTTTGTTAAGATATTCAATTAGACAAGATTTTGATTATTATATGTTAGAAAATACATCATTTTTCAAAATTTGTAAATAAAACATATTACTGGTGTATGTTTTACAAGAAAATAAAAATCGAATTATTTGAGTGAAAAAAAAAACATTTTTTAAAAGTTAAAGTATGTGATTTTTTTTTAAGTGTTTCAGTGCCTTAATGAACACATTTAAAATTTTTTTCTGAGAAATATCATGATGTAGAATCTAAATGAGTTTCCTCTAAACACTTTACTTCTAAAACAGAAGAAACTGATATTTTCTTCCCATCATAGAAACTTACAGGTAATGAGAACTTCGCCGTCCCGTACTGGAACTTTGCGACGGGTCAGACGGAGTGTGACGTCTGCACAGACTCTCTGCTTGGAGGAAGGGACCCAAGTGACCCGTCCCGTATCAGCCCTCGCTCCAGGTTTGCCCGCTGGGGAGTGGTGTGTGACAGGTATATTTACTGGTTATTTATAACAAATAGTCATTCAAATGTAGCTATGTATTCTGATTTTTTAAATCTTAGATTTTAATTTTAAAAAACACTAAAATGTAATTATATGACAGTAGTTTCAATTAAATTTTTTGAGGCTCTTAAAAGCGTGAAGCAAACTTATACATTTACCCATCCACTGTCTCGGACGTCACAGTTCAGGTCAGTCACTAGAAGAGGAAAGGCAAAATAGTGAAATATTATATTGTCATTTTTACCACAGGGAGGAAAAGTAGCGTCAGTTTTACAAAGTGTACAAAGTAACAGAGGATAGAAAATATATGGAGAGAGCCACTAGAACAACATCCTCTCGTTTCTCAACTCAAAACACTTTTAGTGTTTTTAATAATTTTATGTACCTGTGTTAGTTTTTGTTTAGAAATATTTTTCTTTAACTTTTTATTTGTTTTAATTTGAGTGATTTTATCATAATGCAACATATTTTTATTTAAATTTTTAACCTAATATTTACATTTGAAGTATCATTTTAATTACATCACTTTTTAATATATTTTTGAGGATATATTTGAATTACTGAAAACTACTTTTAATGGTTTGTTTCAATTAACAATAACAAAACTGATGTACATAGAAAAACACATTTGTACATACATTTATTTTAGTTGATTTTAATAGTTGAGACACTATTAGAATTTTTGTGATTATACTAAATTAGATTTCATTTTTTATATTTTCTGCTTCTTGTTAATTTTACTTAAATTTGTAGTAATTCTGTTGTGTTTTTGTAATTTTTATAGTTTTTGTTGTTTAAAAAACATTTTGGAAAAGAGCTCTTCATATAATATATATATATATATATATATATATATATATATATATTATTTTTTATTTTTTTTAACAAAACAAAAATAAGAAATGTTGCCTTGGAAATTAGCTGAAATAAAATAAGCTACCATTGATTTTATATTTTAAATAATGAATGCTTTTACAGTTTTAGTTTTATTTAAATATAATAACTATGGCCAAAGCAACATTTAACGCAACAATATTTTTAAAAAAAATTTTAATCTAACATGTATATTTTAGCTTTATTTTAATTTTCAATTACTGAAAACCATTTTTAATCATTATGGCTTTAGTTAACAATAACAACACTGCAGTAAAGGATTAATTTGTACATTAGGAAGGGCCTTGATCTAAAAAACACTGGCACAATAATGACTCAAAATATATGATTTAAACCAATTATACATAATGACTTTCAGACAATAAGTTAATATAACAAACAAAGGTACAAAATGCTTACTATATACATCTAAACAATACATTTATATTATTTATACAAAAAATTAACATATAAGATCATCCAACAACAATTCCTGTAGAAGTTTTCAGTTGTTTTTTTCAGTCCTAATTAAATAAAATTACTTTTTAAGATTTGATCTTCATAAACTGACACTTGCACTCATCTTTTGATGACTTAAAAGTGACTTTTTTAGCAAACCAGAGAACAATTGTTTCAGTGCACCAGTATTTTGACAATGGGATCAGGTCATAACATGACTGACTCCCTGAGTAGTGCACTTACTACTACACTAAGTAGCAGAATGAGACACAACCTCCATTTCTAGTTACTCAAAAACTACTAAACTGCTTGTGCCTCTAATAGTGAGCCAGAATCATTTTCTTCAATCTTTTTCTTTCAGTCTGGATGAGTATAATCGCCTGGTGACCTTGTGTAATGGGACAAGCGAGGGATCTTTGCGCAGAGGAATCATGGAGAGCACTAATATGATTTTACCAACTATGAATGATGTCAGAAGCTGCCTGAACCTCAGAGACTTTGACAGTCCGCCATACTTCACCAACTCCAGCTTCAGCTTCAGGTACTGTGAAAAAAAAAAAAGAAAAATTTTTCTAAGTTGAAGTAGAATATTATTGGATTATGTTTTACAAGAAAATTGAGGACAGTCTCAACATTAACCATAGCAAATCTGGAGTCTCTAACTCAAACTCTCGAGTCGAATGAACACCAACCTTTAAAAATCACAACGTTTAGATTTTTCGCCATTTTTAGTAGTTAAAAAAACTTGTTTTTCTAACTCCTCCTAGACCGTTGATCCACTTTTCACCAAATTTGGCTCAGATCATCTTCATCTCCATGCTAGCAAAAAGCTATGGAACTCAAGTTGATTAGTAACACCATTCTCGAATAACACAGAAATGAATCTGACGAAAAATGTGCAAAAATGGATGTGAGGCTATATCTCAGCAATGGTTAGGCGTATTGAGAACAAACTTGGTGTGTGTTATACAAGAATGACCTCAGGATACCTGCACAGTTTCGGCGCAGTGCCAGCTAGTGGTTAGGAGATATTAAAAAAAATGGCCTTTTTTGCTTATAACTTCTAAATGGTTTGGCCAAAAATCACAAAACTGGTCTATTTAGATTCAGAGGGGTATGCCGAGTCAGTTTTTCCATGTCAGCCATTTTGAGTGGTGACCATTTTGAAATTTGTCACAAAATGCTGCATTTAAAAAACTCTTTGACATCATGCCCTGATAGTACGTAAAGTTTTATGGTCAAAAGTTATAAAGAAACTTGCATAAAGGCTAATAACTTTTTAATGTATTAGCCTACTGTAATGAAACTGATCTCAATGTATTTTTGGGTCATACTAAGAACATGGATACCAATATTGCCATAGTCAACCGAACTTCCTATCTGCCATTTTATGTTGAAAACCCTACCTTTTTGAACTCCTCCTAGATTATTGGTCCAATTTTCATCAAATTGGATCAGATCATCTTCAGACCATGTTGGCAAAAAGTTATGGACTTTGTGTGGATACACAAATTGGTTATCGGTTAACGTTAGTGATGCAACAATACAGTTAGTCCATGGTTCAATATGTACCTCGGTTCTTAACCGCGGTTTTCGGTTCGGTTCTGATAGCTTGCCACTTTTTTTGCAACAAATTAACAATAAAATACTCCTGTAAACCTTTGTATGCTGGAAAAAGCGTGGATTATTATAGGTCAGCTTAATATTTCTTTTGATAGAGGTATTAATTTTCCGATTTTTATGCAAAATAGGATGTGTTTAATTCATACTGTACGCCAGAGGGCGCCCTCGTGCAGACAATCCACATGTGTCAAAAAATGACGTTCCGTCACAATCGCTGTAACTGAATGAAAACCAGATATAACTTTAATGTTTTGAATGATGAAATGTAACACTCGTCTGCAATAATATAAGGTTTATCTGTGTTCTTCAAGCCATCTTGTGTATTTTCATAATGATTAAGTATATTTGTAAGACATGCTAATTAACATACATAGAATATGTGTATAGAATATATGTAAAAACTATTTTATATATTATAAATTTTATATCTATATATATTTATGCGCTACTTGCCATTTCTCTGTAATTATTTGTCAAATTTACTAGCAACTTCTGGGCAAACTGAATAAAATTAAGCTGTTTTTTCCTCCATATTTCTCCATAATCAGACTATATGAGCTATAAAAGTTTTTTCTGAAGTATCAAATATTGTAAAAATACAACTTTTTTTTTCCATGGTTAAAATATTAAAACCGTTCCATGTCATGTTATTTCATATGTCAGGGTTTACAGCCTTAAGCTGATGTCTGTGAGTCAGTTTTATTCTACCTTTTCTTTGAAGGAACGCACTGGAAGGATATGATAAGCCAGACGGTGAGCTGGACAGCTCTGTGTCCAATCTGCACAACCTGGTTCACCTGTTCCTCAATGGGACCAGCGCTCTGTCCCACTCTGCTGCCAACGACCCAATCTTTCTGGTAGCACACAAAAAGACACATTAAATGACAATAACATCACAGTGGTTCAGTCTACATAGCCTCTGATTTTGGATAAAAACATGTTTTCTCTTACAACCGAATAGGTGCTTCATGCATTCACCGATGCCATATTTGAGGAATGGATGAGACGTTCCCGTGAAAACGCCAGCTTCCCGGATGAGATGGCCCCTATCGGACACAACCGGCATTATAACATGGTGCCATTTTTCCCACCGGTGACCAATGAGGAGATTTACATCGCATCTGAACAGCTAGGATATTCCTATGCCATTGAACTTGAAGGTAACAACCATGCTGTCTGTCAATGCATTTGGAGTCCTTCTCTATATGACTTAGCAGCTTCCACACTGTTATTCCTTGGTTTAGACAGCATAAATTAGCAGAACAACAAATTCAGTAGTACATTAACTGTGCAAAAAAGAAAGTGTTTAACACTCTTCACTATATTGGTGCGAGCAATAACACCTCACATGTGCAGTCAAACACATATACTAATAAAATGGATACTCATTTCTATAACCCAGTTTAATTTCCGCTACTAATTAGTTTTTTCTTTGAAAAAAAAATTAAGTCAAACCACTATTTATTAAGTTAAGTTTGGTCCATTATTTATCCTATTGTTTAATAAATTGCATCACAGAGAATCAATAAGCCAGAGGTTTTGAGTCACCTTTAAAATGAAAAAGTTTGTGTACTTTTATAGATAGTTATTTTTTATGATACCTTTTTTTTTTTTACCATGACACAAACAATTTCTTTAAAATAAACACCTGGCTGAGAGGAAAATGAAGGAATTTGTTGACATTTTTTAACATGCTTTTTAAGGGGAGACGCTGCAGGCAAAAAAAACAGTTTTTTCAGTCACCTGTCAAATTTGAGATTTTGGGCTTTTTGGTTTTTCATAAAGTGTGTTTTCAGACTAGTGGAAGGAAAACATCCAAAAGACACTGTTAAGTGTTCGTTTTATAGCACTTTATCTATTTGTGTCAATACATTTCAATTACAATACATATTTTTAAAGGCCGTTTTCTCAAAATTATTTTTTTCAAAAAAAATAAAAAAAAATATATATATATATATATATATGTACTGTTTTTTGTCTGTTCTAAGCATTTTCTGAATTATGGAGTGACAAAATGACATACCCAAAATTCCCTCTGTAAAAACATTTGACTCTAATATGCAAAAAAAAATTAAACAAATTTTTTTAAACTGACATCCAGTGTTTAGATTTTTGAACTAGAAATGTATGCAAATTAGCGCATATTTCAATAAACAATGCCTCATTTACATATTCAAACATAACATTTTAGAAAATTTGTAATACAAAAAAAAATGTTTGCAATTATCAATGTAATCAATCAACTGGGTAAGTAAGGTGATAACTATTAGTTCATTTTTTTTTATAACCTGCAGTGTCTCCCCTTAAAAGATTGTATTGGTAACAGGACTAAAAAAATGCATCTTCCACTTTATTATTTTTTATTTTCACTAAACTCTGTTAAAAAATAAATAAAGTACCTGAGATGGACCAATGCAGATTTTGAATAGTTAAATATGTGTATTGGTAGATTCAATCTTAAAAAAAGATAGAAAAGTAAATTTTTTGGAAGGGTTTTGGAAGCAAATGGCACCCATTTGGTGGAAAGGCCCAAACATAAAATAAATATGTAATATCTTTCATACATTTTAGCAAAAACGTTCCTCTATATACAGTAGTTCGTTTTCGTTGTTTCTAGCATTATGGACATTGAATAGCTTTTCTGAGATAACGTTTAACGTTTACGTTACATTGTTTACAAGCGGTTTGGACTCTCCGCGGTTAAAACGCTGATTTCAAAATACATAAAACAGCATTAATCGTTTGAATTTCGCTATAAAACTGACATAATTTGAACTCTCAGACTTGTATATTAAAAGTAACAAAGACCAGATTATTGTAATTATTGAATGGACGTTGCGCTACAAATAATGATTAACAGTTAGCCTACTGAAGTTTTGTCAGTACATCAGCTGAAAACAGCATAAACTAAAAGATCATCAAAATGGTTATAAAGGACAAATCTATATAGTTAAACACTCCTAGCATCCACATAGCAGACATGTTTAACTTACCTGTTGTAGCTTATCCACGAAGTAAACACTGACACGCGCCATTTGGAGACGCGGAAAACTCTTTGGGACACTTCAAAAATTAATTTCGACCGAAATATTTTCGTAGCCTCGAAAATTTTGAGATTCATTTGTTTTGACGCAGTTCTTCGGAGAGCGTCAAGTCACGTGATTTCAGTACTTTGAAACGAGGCTTCGTTGTGTCATAGCCATTTTGAATTTTCAGTTGAGTTTCAATCACGCAGATGTATTTAACTTTCACTTAAACATTTGCAGTTGGTTTCTAAAAGCTGTTGTGCACGCTGGCCTGAGTTTTAGTTGCTTTTGCACCGTTTTGAACAACAGGCGTTACCAGCGTGAGGAGTTTTCAGCGTTTCGAAGCAATGAATCGAAGCAATTTGTTCAATTGATTCAAAGCTTCGAAAACGCTTTTGGAAACGAATTAATGTAAAGCTATGCTAATTTTGCCACGACATTAATTAATAAATAAATAAATAAATAAACATCCAAAAATTTTAACAGTAAGATTTTTAAATATTTGTAAAATATTTTAAATATTTTTTTATATTTTAAAAAAGTATCTTCTGCTCACCAAGCCTGCATTTATTAGATCCAAAGTACAGCAAAACAGTATAATTTTGAAATATATATATTTTTTACCATTTAAAATAACTGTTTTCTATTTAAATATATGTTAATTTATTTATGCTTTGGAAATTATTCTAATGTGCTGATTATTTATTATTTATTTATTTATTTTGGGTGGGGTAAAGAAATGA
Organism: Cirrhinus molitorella; assembly: GCA_033026305.1. Taxonomy (NCBI): domain Eukaryota; kingdom Metazoa; phylum Chordata; class Actinopteri; order Cypriniformes; family Cyprinidae; genus Cirrhinus; species Cirrhinus molitorella. The sequence goes on along the minus strand of CM065122.1, from coordinate 4,064,131 downwards.
TAGAAATTAATACTTTTAGCAAGGATGCTTTAAATTGATCAAAAGTGATGATTAAGACATTTATAAGAAAAAGTCACTGTTACGTTTTATATTTTATGGTGAAAAAACAGTACAGTGAGACGTAAACTGTAGGTAGCTATATCTTGCTGTTATGATTGAGTTCATATTGCAGTTGCAAGAAAAAAAGTCTGAATTGTGAGATAAAATGTTTATTATCTTTTAATTTTTTTATTCTGTGGTGGAAACTGGCTTTCACATGTAGGCAAAAATTATGTGTTCCAAATAATAATAACACCATATGAGTTTGAAAAGACACGATGATCAATAAACAATGAAAATTTTCATTTTGGCTAAACTACTTGTTAATATGTGACCCTGGAACACAAAAAAACAGTCAGTGTCAAAATTATAGTTTTTTCTTTTATGCCAAAAATCATTAGGATATTAAGTAAAGATCATGTTCATGAGATATTTTGTCATATAATCGGAAAGCACAAATCATTTGATCTAGATCGGGACTTCAGTAAAGAATCGCAAATCATTTGATTCAGTTCGGGACCTCGGTGTGGGTTTGCAAATCTTTTGATTCAGATCCAAACTTTTGTTTGGGTTCGGGAATCATTTTATTCAGTTCGGGACTTCGGTCCAGAATCGCAAATCATTTGATTCAGTCCGGGACCTCGTGTGGGTTCGCAAATCGTTCAGTTCGGGACTTCGCTGTGGGTTCGCAAATCGTTTGATTCAGTTCGGGACTTCGCTGTGGGTTCGCAAATCGTTTGATTCAGTTCGGGACTTCGGTGTGGGTTTACGAAACTTTTGATTAAGTTCGAGACCTCGTGTGGGTTCGCAAATCGTTTGATTCAGTTCGGGACTTCGCTGTGGGTTCGCAAATCGTTTGATTCAGTTCGGGACTTCGCTGTGGGTACGCAAATCGTTTGATTCAGTTCGGGACTTCGGTGTGGGTAACCGAATCATTTGATTAAGTTCGAGACCTCGTGTAGGTTCGCAAATCGTTTGATTCAGTTCGGGACTTCGGTGTGGGTTCACGAAACTTTTGATTAAGTTCGAGACCTCGTGTGGGTTCGCAAATCGTTTGATTCAGTTCGGGACTTCGGTGTGGGTTCGCAAATCGTTTGATTCAGTTCGGGACTTCGGTGTGGGTAACCGAATCATTTGATTAAGTTCGAGACCTCGTGTAGGTTCGCAAATCGTTTGATTCAGTTCGGGACTTCGGTGTGGGTTCACGAAACTTTTGGTTCAGATCCGGACTTTGGTGTGGGTAACCGAATCATTTGATTCAGATTCGGACTTCTTTTTTTTTTTTTTTTTTTTATTAAACAGTACAACAATCAAACAATTAAGACAGTACATTTAAAGAAAAAAAAAGACAAAAAAAAGAAAGACAAAATATACAAACTTGTTGCCAGGATAAAAAAGAAAATAATTACATCTCAAGGAGACACAAAGGATGAATATAAAGATACAGTTTTCAGTGCTTTCAAATTAACAGAACTTTGGATAGTTTCTATATACTTGTCTAAGTCCACTTTGAATAAAGAAAAAAGAGGTTTAGAGCCAGTAAACTTTTGTTTATGAATGTGAAATTTAGCCAACAGAAAACACAAATTAATGATGTAATATTTATCAATATTCTCTTTTGAGCATTCAAATAATCCAAAAAAAGCATCTTTAAAGCAAAAAGAAAAGTCACTTACAAAATAAGATTGAATAAACCTTAAAAAATCAGACCAGAATTTTTCTGTATAGGGGCATTGCCAAAACAAATGAATGAAGTCTTCTTCAGAGGAATGACAGAAACAGCAGTTCACTTCAATATCTGACTTATACTTCCTAAGACAGGTTTTAGTAGGGTAACATTTGTGAATCAATTTAAATGTTACTTCTTTTACTTTATTAGTAAGCAGATACTTATGAGGCAAGGACCATACTTTCTCCCAAGGTATATTCTCCACAATATTATTCCAATATGATATCACATAGGGAATTGTTGTTACCTCTTTCTGGAAGAGAGACCTGATTTTATAATTATTTTTCTGTTGGTCTACAGAAAAGCATACATTTCCAGCCATTGTGTCAGTCAAATTTAGAGAGTAAATACATGGCCATGGAAATGTACTACCTTGCAACAGAAAGGACAAACCTGAGGGTATGGCATTAAAAACAACAGCATATTCATCGGCAGATACAGGAATATTATATTTCAATAAAAAATCTGAATAGTTATAAAGCCTTCCTTAGATTCGGACTTCTGTGTGGGTTCGGGAATGATTTTATTCAGTTCAGGACGTTGGTGCAGGATTGCGAATCACTTGATTCAGATCGGGATTTTGGTGTGGGTTTGTGAATATTTTGATTCAGATCCGGACTTCGGTGTTCGTTCGGGAATCATTTTATTCAGTTCAAGACTTCAGTCCAGAATCACGAATCATTTGATTCAGTTCGGGACTTCAGTGTGGGTTCACAAATCATTTGATTTAGTTTGGGACTTCGGTGCAGGATCGCGAATCATTTGATTCAGTTCGGGACTTCAGTGTGGGTTCACAAATTGTTTGATTCAGTTCGGGACTTCGGTGCGGGTTTGCAAATCATTTGATTCAGTTCGGGACTTCGGTGTGGGTTCACGAAACTTTTGATTCAGATCCGGATTTTGGTGTGGGTAACCGAATCATTTTATGTAGTTCGGGATTTCGGTGTGGGTTCACAAATCTTTTGATTCAGATTCAGACTTCCGTGTGGGTTCGGGAATGATTTTATTCAGTTCGGGACTTCGGTGCAGGTTCGCAAATCATTTGATTTAGTTTGGGACTTCAGTGTGGGTTCGGGAATCGTTGTATTCAGTTTAGGACTTCGGTCCAGAATCACAAATCATTCCATTCAGTTCGGGACTTTGGTGCATGATCTTTTGATTTTGCAAATCATTCAATTTAGTTTGGGACTTCAGGGCCTAAAACTTCATTTTTGATTAGTAATATGCACCGGACAACTTTAAAGGCTATTTTCTCAATATTTATATTTTTTGCACCCTCAGATTTTCAAATAGGCTAATTGTATCGGCCAAAGATTGCCCTATCCATACAAACCATACATCAATGGAATGCTTATTTATTTAGCTTTTTAGAAATGACCCTTATGACTAGTCACATAGCCTATACGAATAATTCTAAATAAACATGTCACCAAGTGTATGATGCAAATGCTCTGTAGGTGATCTTTCACTGTGCATATGTGTGGTTTTTCCCCAGAAACAGACAACAAGCCAGCCATGTTTCTGCTGGGCACCACACTGGGAGGAATCTTCCTCGGTCTGCTCCTGATGCTCCTCCTGTTGGTGCTGTATGTGAAACAGAGGAGAAAACGCGAGTTCGAGCCTCTCCTGAACGCAGAGTTCACCACCACAAAATACACAGAGGAAGCGTAATACACATCCACACACACATACCTCTCTGTCCCAAATCCTCATGCCCTGAAATGCCACCCAGGTAGGCAGCTCACTAAGTTTTGGAACAGATCCAGTGCACACAGAACAAAACACATGGAGATGATTGAAAAATTCAGTAAATCACAAACTCAAGGAGTCTGCTGAATTGTATCAGCTGCTATGAAATGTATAGAAAACACTTGAACATGCAATAAAAAGCATGTATTTATATACAAAAGTTTGGGATTAGTAAGACTTTTTTAAAGAAATAAAGACTTTTATTCAGCAAGGATGCATTACATTGATGAAAAGTGACAGTAAAGACATTTATAATGTTAAAAAAAAGTTTTGCTTTATTTCTGAAGACTGGAGTAGTGACGCTGAAAATTCAGCTTTGATCGCAGGAATAAATTATATTTTAAAACATATTCACATAATATTTCAGGTTTTTTTTTACAGTGTTTTTGATCAAATAAATGCAGCCTTGTTAAGTATTTGACAGAAAATCTTACTGACCCCAAACTTTAAAACAATAGCATATATCTTTGATTAACTAAGAAAAAATTTAACACAACATTTTGTCTGTTGTGTGTATGTTCTTAATAAAAGCTGAATCATTTACTGTATGCAGAAATCAAATTTCTTCTTTGCAAAAACGTTTTTCCTTTACTATGCTAAAGGTCAAATGTCTGTGCCATTTATAGGTTTAAAGAAACAGTTTACAGTAGTTCATATGACTGGTGCTCAAGTCTTCTGAAGTCATGTGATGCTTTATGTAAAGAACAGATTAAAATCTGCTGTTGGGCTTGTTGGAGCTTATAAATCTTGTTCTTGTGACCGATCACTGAAAACAATGAGATTTGAGAGCTGCGGCAGAGAAGATTAACAACGAACAAAAACCTGAATTTTAGTCTGTTCTCAGACTTTACAGTTTTAACTGTACAGAAAGCCGAAGCTCAGACATGCTGCTTAACAGCTTTGTGTTTCATGGAAGAAAGAAAACAACAGAGATGAAATGACATAGTAAATGATAGGTGAATTATTCCTGCGAATGTAAATAAACTCCACAGATTGTAGAAAGTCACATTTTCAATTTAATTAACGCAAAGTAAAACAAAAAAAGAAAATGCAGTAAACTTGATTTGATGTTAGAGAAAACAACACAAAAAAAAGGAAAAGTGTTTGACTTATTTGCTCTAATACGCTCTGAAATGAGACCTGACAGAAAGTGTGACAGAAACATTAGTAAATGATGAATGAAGGATTTGTCATTAAATCTATGCCAGTGATCACAATACAAAAAATGCATTTTCAAAACGGTTTAGTTTTGATTCACCTGCTAACAAATCTTTACAAACAGCAATAGGGAATATACTTTTAAAAAACTTTTTTGGCTGCACAAGACTAAAATCTGTCTTTAATTTACTGACATTATGAATGTGAAAGGAGTTTATTCAAGACATGTACAGAAACACATAAAAGCTTGGACGTTTCTTCACGTATTTCTTGACATTTGTAAATGATAGTCACATGAGCATTTCACAATAAAATCACATTTGAGTCAATAAATCTAGCCCTTATACTCTGTGTGTGCGTTTTTTCTTCTTTATTTTTAAACTGTGTCCTGATTAAAATGTTTTTATGGTTAATAGTTAATGGAGTATTTCTGTAATGCTGCAATGAATCAGCTGATGCTTTCCCTGTATTGAAATAGGAATCTCTAATAAAAACAAAGATCATTGCACATCTTAATATCAAAGTGCATTACATTACATTCTTTAAAAAAGGGCAAAAATCAGTAAATTATCTCATGAAAATAAGTGCTAAAAACACTTTCTTAATCAGATTTTTTATTTATTTTTTTTGTAAAAAAAAAATCGAAATATTTAGGAGTCACACTTACCTTCTTCGCAGGCAAAAGAGACAGAAGCCTTGAAATGTAACTTTATTTTTTTTTTTTCAGGAAAATCAATGCAATACATTTTATTCAGTAATATTTTTTGATTACTATTTAGAATTTTGAGGAGATTTTATATGGAAGCCCATTTCCGCCAGGTAAAAAAAAAATGCATGCCTTATGACATATACTTAAATCATAATTATAAGTTAAAAAGTCTAAATTATGACGTACTTAAGTCGAAATTATGACTTATTTTGACATTTTATCTCATAATTTCAATTTTTTGAGTCATAATTTAAACTTTTTATCTCATATACATAATTTAGATTTAAGTCATATTTTCGATTTAAGTCATAATTTCAACTTTTTATCTCATAATTATGACATCTCAAAAGTTGAAAATATGACAAGTCGAAATTAAGTCATTCCACCGGTTTCACAGACAAGGCTTAAGGCTAGTCCTAGACTAAAATGCACGTTTGAGCTGTCTCAACTGAAAATATCTTGCTCTGGCATATCTTAAAATATGTCAATGCCATTGTTCTGTCTCAAGATGGACACCTTTAACGTTTTATTCTAAGGCATTTTTATAAAAGCTGCTTAAATATCTAATTTAGCTAAAGCCTAGTCCTGGCTTAAACTAAGCCTGGTCTGTGAAACCGGGCCATTCTATTTTGTAATTATGACTTAAGAAGTCATAATTTCGACTTAAGTAAGTCATAATTTCGACTTAATTAAGTCATAATTTTGACTTAAGTAATAATGTCGATTTAAGTCAGAATTTCCACTTAAGTCATAATTTCGATTTAAGTCATATTTTCAGTTTAAGTCATAATTTCAACTTAAGTCATATTTTCGATTTAAGTACGTCATAATTTCGACTTAAGTAATAATGTCGATTTAAGTCAGAATTTCCACTTAAGTCATAATTTCGATTTAAGTCATATTTTCAATTTAAGTCCTAATTTCGACTTAAGTAAGTCATATTTTCGACTTAAGTAAGTCAATTTCGACTTAAGTAAGTCATCATTTCAACTTAAGTCATAATGTCAACATAAGTCATAATTTTGACTTAAGTCATAATTTCGACTTTTTATCTCATAATTTTGACTTTGACTTAAGTCATCATTTTGATTTAAGTAAATTAGAATTTTGACTTAAGTCATCATTTTGACTTAATGGCCAAGTTTCACAGACATGGCTTAGACTAAGCCAGGATTAGGCCATAGTTCAATTAGGGCATTTAAGTTATTTTTATAAACATGATTAGAAAAAAAAAGTTACTGATGTGCATCTTGAAACAAAACAAAGGCACTGATATATTTTAAAATCAGTCTGTGCAAGTTTCTTTCAGTTGAAATGGCTAAGACTTACATTTTAGTCTAGGACTAGGCTTAAGCCTTGTCTGTAAAACTGGGGGAATAAGTCATAATTTTGACTTAAGTAAATCATAATTTCAACTTAAGTAATAATGTCGATTTAAGTCATAATTTCCACTTAAGTAAGTCATAATTTCCACTTAAGTCATAATTTCGATTTAAGTCATATTTTCAATTTAAGTCATAATTTCGACTTAATAAATCATAATTTTGACTTAAGTCATTGACTTGTCATAATTTCTACTTTTTATCTCATAATTATGACGTAAGTCATAATTTCAACTTTTTATCTCGAAATTTTGACTTGAGCATGTCATAATTTTGACTTTTCAAGGCATGAATTTTTCTTACCTGGTGGAAATGGGCTTCCATAATTTTATGATGCTATGCAATATGTATATAATTTTAATAAGCAATTTTTCCCATTGGAATTAATATATCTTTTTGTATTTAATTATTTATATATTATTTTTCCAATAAATTTCAATAACCCCTTGATTGTTGTGCACTGTTTTTTCTGCACAGTGGCTGATTTGTAGTTTGTACCACCAAAAGATTCTCTGAGTTTTCATATTTTTTTGTACTTCCCATTCATTTCCTAAGTTGGTCAATTTCAACCATGAAGAAGTCAAGTGTGACTTTTTTCACCCTTTAAAATATCTTAAAAATTAAGCAAAAGTACATTTATTATTAAGAAAAAGTTGACTTCTTTACTTTTTAAAGCATAAAATCGAACAAAACTTAGTCAGGTATATATGATTTTAAAAAAACTATTTGTAAATGTGGTAAGAAAGGCTTTCAAGTCTTTCTTCTCAGTAAAACAATATATTTTCTTGGAGAAATTCTGATTAAGAATATGTTTTTTGCACAATAAGTGTACATATTAATAAGACTAATACTGAAAGGTAAATGCAAAAAAAAAGGAAAACTTGCTGAAATAAGTAAAATCTTCTAAATATAAAAATAACCCACATAATAATAAAATCAGTCAGCCTTAATCCTCCACTGACAGATTCACACTGATATGTCAATATGGACTTTCATGAAGCCGATGTTTTATGAGAGATTCATGTAGTGAAACACTACCATCAAGCTCTTTTAGGTAGAAATCGTGACTAAAAACATACACTTACAGTACCACAAATCTATATATTTTCTTCCATGGAATGGTATTATTGTTTACAATCATCCATCTACATATACACTAAAATGTCCCCACAAACTGCATAAGCACTTGTGCAAATTAAAGACTAACTGTGCAAATGATTTCTCATGTATTACACAGGGCACAGAATCTGAATCTCCTACTGAAATGCTTTGAAGGGACGAAAACTGCATAAGATTTCACCAATAAAAAAAAAAAAATCTGTTTTTTAATGTCATTCACTGCCACTCAAGTTTGGGGTCATAATATGCTTTTGAAAGAAGGCTTCTGGTTCACCAAGGCTGCATTTATTTGATCAAAAATACTGTAAAATGTAAAATATTATTATAATTTACAATTTACGTTCAAATGTAATTTATTCCTGTGATCAAAGCTGAATTTTCAGCATCATTACTCCAGTCTTCAGTGTCACATGATCCTTCAGAAATCAAATCAAAGAATTAAATTGTGTACTAGATTTAATAGTTAAATGAGTATTTCTGTAATGTAGCAGTGTGTTTTCCCTGTAATAGGAATCTCTAATAAAAACAAAGAGCATTGCACATCTTTATATTATATATTATATTCTTTAAAAAAAAAAAAAAAAAAAAAAAAAAAAAATGTGAAAGTGCTAAAACACTTTCTTAATCAGAATTTGACATTTTATTTAGTAAAAAAAAAAATCTAAATATCCTTAAAATAAGATTTAAGGATAACAAAGACTTGTTTTTAATTTTTTTTTGCAAAAGTACAGTTATTATTAAACAAAAAGTTGACTTTTTAAAGCATAAAATCTAACAAAACTTACTTATACGCTTTAAAAAAAACTGTAAATGTGGTAAGAAAGGCTCTTAAATCTTTCTTCTCAGTAAAACAATATATTTTCTTGGAAAAATTCTGAATAAGAATGTTTTTTGCACCGTAAGTGTACATAATTAATAAGACTAATACTGAAATGTAAAAATCAGTAAATTATCTCTTGAAAATAAGTGCTAAAACACTTTCCTAATCAGAATTTTGTAATTTTTTTTTTTTTTGTAAAAAAATCTAAATATCCTTAAAATAAGATTTTTTTTTTGATAACAAAGGCTTGTTTGTTTAAAAAATAAGCAAAAGTACAGTTATTATTAAGCAAAAAGTTGATTTTTTTCCTTTTTAAAGCATAAAATCAAACAAAACTTAATTAGGTATGTGCTTTTTAAAAAAATCTGTAAATGTGGTAAGAAAGGCTCTTAAATCTTTCTTCTCAGTAAAATAAGATTTTCTTTGATAACAAAAACTTGTTTTTTTTTTTTTTAAAATAAGCAAAAGTACAATTATTATTAAGCAAAAAGTTGACTTTTTTCCTTTTTAAAGCATAAAATTGAACAAAACTTAGTTATATGCTTTAAAAAAAATTGTAAATGTGGTAAAAAAAAAAGGCCCTTAAATCTTTCCTCCAAAAGATTCTCTGAGTTTTCATATTTTTTTGTACTTCCCATTCATTTCCTAAGTTGGTCAATTTCAACCATGAAGAAGTCAAGTGTGACTTTTTTTACCCTTTAAAATATCTTAAAAATTAAGCAAAAGTACATTTATTATTAAGAAAAAGTTGACTTCTTTACTTTTTAAAGCATAAAATCGAACAAAACTTAGTCAGGTATATGACTTTAAAAAAACTATTTGTAAAGTGGTAAGAAAGGCTTTCAAGTCTTCTCAGTAAAACAATATATTTTCTTGGAAAATTTCTGATTAAGAATATGTTTTTTTGGCACCGTAAGTGTACACATTAATAAGACTAATACCGAAAGGTAAGTGCAAAATCAATGTTGTATTAAAATATAATGTAAGTGTATTATCAATGTTGAAAACAAATGTGCTGCCCAAAACAATTTGATAAATTTGATGAATAGGAAGTTCAGATGAACTAGGTTTATATAAAATAGAAATCTTTTGTAACATTATGTCCTTACTGTCATTTTTGATCAATTTAAAGGGTCCTTGGTGAATAAAATTAATTTCTTTACAAAAAAAATACACTGACCCCAAACATTTAAATGGCACTGTGTGTTCAAGCAGTTGCATAAATGAACGTAATATTATATGCAAGAATGACATACTATTTGTATAACTAATGAGTGTTTTATTTTCCAGATTTTCTAAGATCCTGTTCAGATAATGTATTTAAAACAATCTAGATATTCTCTTCCACATTCACGAAAGCTACACCTGCATGAAAATGTTCAAAATGCATGTGAGAAGACCTTAATAATCTGCAAAATATAAAAGATAAATGTGTTGCAGTTAAAGGGAAAGTTCACACAGTCCTGCCATTACTTATTTTTCTCAGCGGACACACAAAATAAGACATTTTAAAGAATCTGTATGCATTTTTTTAACATTAACTGTCAATCTCCAAATAAACGCATAAGAGTTTGCTTGAGGGTAAGTACATTTTTTTGAAAATCTGCTGAAAATGTCCTCACCATCAGGCCATCCAAGTTTGTTTCTTCATCAGATTTGACGAAATGTAGCATTCAATCACTTGCTCACCAACGGATCCTCTGCAGTGAATGGGTGCCGTCAGAATAAGAGTCCAAACAGCTGATAAAAACACCACAATAATCCACAAGTAATCCACACCGCTCCAGTCCATCAATTAACATCTTGAGAAGCAAAAAGCTGCGTGTTTGTAAGAAACAAATCTATCATTAAGATGTTTTTGACTTTAAATCGCCGCTTCCAGATAAGAAAAAAAAACAGAGATCAGTGAAAAAGTGGTCTGATCTGAATCAGGATCAGAAATCTGCACCGTTTACAAGCCAAAACAGCTCTAAACAAATATACTTGTGGATGTTGATGTGAGAGACAACGAGAGATGGACTTTTTGGTCACACTTTATTTTAAGGTCCAGTTCTCACTATTAATAAACCATTAACTACTTTTGTCGACTCTCAATAACCCCCTAGTTTGCTGCTTATTGGGTAGGATTAGAGATGTAGAATATGGTCATGTAGGAAAAATGATTTGTAAGTACTAATAAACACCCAATATGCTATTAATAGGCATGCTAATAAGCTTCTAGTTAATTAGTAAGAATTGGTCCCGTTACCTAAGTGTTACCGACTTTTTCACTGCAGGGAAGTGTTATTATGTATTATGGACATTATTATGACCCTGGACCACAAAACCAGTCATAAGGGTTGATTTAAACATCAATAAAAGTTGAATAAATAAACTTTCCATTGACGTATGGTTTGTTATGATAGAACGATATTTGGCTGAGATACAACTAATCTGGAATCTGAGGGTGCAAAACAATCAAAATACAGAGAAAAGCACCTTTAAATTTGTCCAAATGAAGTTCTTTGCAATGCATATTACTAATCAAAAAATAAGTTTTGATTTTAGGGTAGAACATTTACCCATACAATGTATTTTTGGCTATTGCTACAACTATACCCATGATACTTAAGACTGGTTTTGTAGTCCAGTGATGATCTAAAGTTAAAAGGGTTTCTCAAGATGTTAACTGATGGACTGGAGTGGTGTGGATTACTTGTGGATTATTGTGATGTTTTTATCAGCTGTTTGGACTCCCATTCTGACGGCACCCATTCACATTCATTGGTGAGCAAGTGATGGAATGTTACATTTCTCCAAAATGGATGAAGAAACAAACTCATCTACATCTTGGATGGCCTAAGGGGAAGCACATTTTTAGCATTTTTTTGGGGGGGGGTGAACTATTTCTTTAATCTATACTGGAAATGTAAAAAAAAAACCTTGACATCTTTCTTATATCAGATGTGTAATGCTTACGGCCCTTTTGAAGATCTTCCATCATGCAAAAGCTGCAGCTCTGTGATCTTTGACTGAGGAAAAACAGCCTTAAAGTCTTCAGATGGCTGAGATCAGCGGTCCAGTCTGATATAAAACACAAGAAGCAGTCTGTGTGGAGCTCAGCGGTCACTATCTCCAGTGCTCTTTCAAGGCCAGCGCGGTGAAGACCAGCAGCAGTAGTAGTAGGTTGGGCTGGATGATGGAAGCTGAAGATATTTCATCCGTTTTCTCTTTTTCCTGAACGGGAGCCTCAGTGATGAAGGAGTCGGATTCAGTGGTGCACATCTCAGTGCAGCCGCTGCCGCTGCCAGAACCACTGCTCTCATCATCTGACAGGCAAAAAGTCACAGATCTGAATATCTGACTTCATGCAACTGCCCTGAAGCAGACTTTATGTTGATAGTCAAAGTTTTGGCAATGCAAGACTATTAATGCTCTTTGGAAACTACAATGAAAGCAGTTCCGATTGCTTTAGGACAATGCAACATGCATAAAATCTCATCAAAATAGTGATCGGTCATGCTTATGGAGGCACAGATAATTAATTGTAGTCCACCTTTTGGTTCAAGTTTATCATTTTAAAGAATAAAAGTGTTAAATATATCTGTCTGTTCAAAACAAACCCATGCAATTTCAAAATAAATCATGCATCTCATGTTCTAAACACATTTAACACTGCTAATCAGCAAAAAAATAAATAAAAAACACTCATGTATATATTAAATTGAATTTCTTATGAACTGAAACTGGTTTTAAAAAATGTACATATACTGTATGTGACCCTGGGCTACAAAACCAGTTTGAAATTGAGATTTAGACATCAATAAACACAAAATTTTTGAATTAAATAAGCACAACAAATAAGCTTTCTATTAATATTTGGTTTGTTAGAATAACACAGTTTTTGGCTGAGATACAATTATCTGAAAGGTGCAAAAAATCTAAATACTGAGAAAATCACCTTTAAAGTTGTGAAAGTTCTTAGCAATGCATATTACTAATCGAAAATTAAGTTTTTATATATTTATGGTAGGAAATGTACAAAATATTTTCATGGAACATGATCTTTGCTTAATAAACTCTCTTAAGTCCCGATCTGTATTTGATTTACATCAGAACTTCAAATCGCGTACTGCGAATCATTTTATTTGAATCATTCAATTAGTTAAATGATTCACAATCCTGCACTCTTAAATCCCAATCTGGATCTTCTACTGTTTAAGAAAAAGAAAGTATTAATAGTAGTAATAATTAGCATGTTTCACTTTATTTTTTGCCATTTTTATTAATAGAAGATTTGCGAAATTGCTCTGAAATGCCAATATGAATCAAATGATTCACAATCCACACTCTTAAGTCTCGATCTGGATTTGATTTAGATTGGGATTTCAAATCGCACATCACAAATTATTTTATTGAATCATTCAATTTGCTAAATGATTCACAAACCCGTTCTGATCTAAATCAAATGATTTGCAATATGCGCTCCAAATTCCCGATCTAAATCAAATGATTTGTGATCCACACTCTTACGTCCCGATCTGGTTTTTCTATTGTTTAAAAAAAAAGAAAGTAGTATTAATTTGTATGTTTCACTTTATTTTTTGCCATTTTTATTAATAGAAGATTTGGGAAATTGCTCTGAAATGCCAATATGAACCAAATGATTCACAACCCACACTCTTAAGTCTCGATCTGGATTTGATTTAGATTGGGATTTCAAATCGAATTTAAATCAAATTATTTGTGATCCACACTCCTACGTCCCGATCTGGTTTTTCTACTGTTTAAAAAAAAAAGAAAGTAGTAATAATTTGTATGTTTCACTTTATTTTTTGCCATTTTTAATAATAGAAGATTTGCGAAATTGCTCTGAAATGCCAATATGAATCAAATGATTCACAATCCACACTCTTAAGTCCCTATCTGGATTTGATTTACATCGGGACTTCAAATCGCGTATTGCGAATCATTTTATTTGAATCATTCAATTAGCTAAATGATTCACAAACCAGTTCCAATCTAAATTAAACGATTCACAAGACGCACTCCAAATTCCTGATCTAAATCAAATTATTTGAAGTATGTGAAATACGCAATTTGAAGTCCTGATCTGAAACGAATGATTTGCGATATGTGGTCCGTTTGGAGCGCTTCGAAATAGTGAATCATTTTGCGATGCAATGGATTAACTGAATCGCTGTTTCCAAAAGCTCAGTTTTACCCATGACTACGCACTTTTAAAGTTGCTACAAGCAATGCTGTAATTCGAAAACGAATGGCTCTTTTAATATGATCTAGTTTTTGCTAATGAATCGCTTGAAATGAATGATCGAAACCACGAGTTTGAATCAAACGGAGCAGTTCCAGCATAAATGACTCTGATTTGGTTCATCTGTTCCTCTTTTCGCATCTTCAGCCAAGTTTACACAAGACTGTCAGTACTACGACTTGCTTGATTTCTGACATAAGCAAAAAAGGTATGTTTTTTATGAAAAGATATGTGCTTATTAACAAAATTAAACACTTATTTAATAGAACATTAGCCTGTATTGTATTCTAGCTGTTCCATTCTCAACTTTAAGATCTCATTAAATGATAATTATGACTGTTTTATACTATTTAAGATACTTAAGGCTTTTGTTTTAACATTTAATTTAGTATTGTTTATTGCCATCTGCAAATATTAGTCTACTAAATAATCTGTTATTTTTCTCAAGTAAGTAGCAGTGCACACAACAAAAGAATTAAATACAATAAATCTGAGCTTGCCATTATTACATTATTGAAATAGCTTACTTGAGTCCTGAAAATAGATGTCATTGCCATCATAAGCGTTCTTGAGTTTGTTGGTCATCACCCTGAGAGCCATAATTTGCTGTCGAATCAGAGTGTCCGGTCTGGAAACGTCAACGCCGACCTCTGGGTTATTCACCTGATTGGTCAATCCGTCTTTCAGAACCTCAGGGACGTATCTGGAGAAAGAAACAACTCATTTGTTGTGCAAATATATGGCATAAATATCCTAACTTGATTCAATCTACTTCCTAAGCGCACATTTTTGATGATCAATAATCCATGCAGTTGAGGTCAGAAGTTTACACCCCCCTTTCAGAATCGGCAAAATGTTAATTATTTGACCAAAATAAGAGGGATCACACAAAATGCATGTTATTGTCCACAAGAGAAAATAACAGTTGAATTTTTTTTAAAAATGACCCCGTTCAAAAGTTTACATACACTTGATTCTTAATACCGTGTTGTTACCTGAATGATCCACATCATTTTTTTTTTTTTGTTTAGTGATAGTTGTTCATGAGTCCCTTGTTTGTCCTGAACAGTTAAACTGCCTGCTGTTCTTCAGAAAATCCTTCAGCTCCCACAAATTATTTGGTTTTCTAGCATTTTTGTGTATTTGAACCCTTTCCAGCAATGACTGTATGATTTTGAGACCCATTCTTTCACACTGAGGACAACTGAGAGACTCATATGCAACTATTACAGAAGGTTTAAACGCTCACTGATGCTCCAGAAGGAAACACGATGCATTAAGAGAAGGGGGGTGAAAACTTTTGAACAGAATAAAGATGTGTACATTTTTCTTATTTGGGCTAAATTTTATTTTATTTTATTTTTTATTTAGTACTGCCCTTCAGAAGCTACAGAAGATACTTACATGTTTCCCAAAAGACAAAATTAGTTAAATCTACCCTAAGGTCCTCAAATTCAAAAAGTTTTCACCCCCCGACTCTTAATGCATAGTTTTTCCTTCTGAAGCATCAGTGAACGTTTGAACATTGTGTAATAGTTGAATATGAGTCCCTCAGTTGTCCTCAGTGTGAAAAGATGGACCTCAAAATCATACAGTCATTGTTGGAAAGGGTTCAAATACACAAAAATGCTGGAAAACCAAAGAGTTTGTGGGACCTGAAGGATTTTTCTGAAGAACAGCAGGCAGTTTAACTGTTCAGGACAAACAAGGGAATCATGAACAACTATCACTAAACAAAAAAACAAAAATGCTGTGGATCATTCAGGTAACAACACAGTATTAATAATCAAGTGTATGTAAACTTTTGAACAGGGTCATTTTTTTTATAAATTCAACTATTATTTTTTTCTTGTGGACTATATGTAAATGTCTTTTATGTAAAATATCTTAGTCAGGTCAGTACTAAATAAACAATAACATGCATTTTGTATCATCCCTCTTATTTTTGTCAAATAATTAACATTTTGCAGATTCTGAAAGGGGGATGGATGTACCTCAACTTTATATAATGCAAAATAAATAATCAGATTTATTCTGGCCTGTAAATACACATTATACCAGTATTATTTTAATGTTGTTATATACTATTATAGTTTTTATTAAAAAAATGTTTTATCACATTTTCAGTTTTTATTTAAATTTGTGTTTTTGTCATTTTTATTATTTTATATTTAGGTTTTTAATTAAAGTAAAAAAGCAGAAATAAGTCGACTTAAGTAAGTCATAATTTAGACTTTTTATCTCATAATTTAGACTTTTTATTTCGTAATTATGACTTGATCCAGAGCATGTTTTTTTTACCTGGCAGAAATGGGCTTCCATATAAAATCTCCTCAAAATTTTAAATAATAATCAAAAAACATTATTGAACAACAATGTATTGCATTGATTTTCCTGAGAAAAAAAAAGAGTTACATTTCAATGCTTTGGGCCCTTGAAGGTAAGTGTGACTCCAAAATATTTAGATTGTTTTTTACTTAAAAAAAAAAAAAATCAGATTAAGAAAGTGTTTTTAGCACTTATTTTCATGAGATAATTTACTGACTTTGCCCTTTTTTTTAAGAATGTAATGTAATGCACTTTGATATTAAGATGTGCAATGATCTTTGTTTTTATTAGAGATTCCTATTTCAATACAGGGAAAGCATAAAACGATTTATTGCAGCATTACAGAAATACTCCATTAACTATTAACCATAAAAACATTTAAATCAAATCAGGACACAATTTATATATATATATATATATATATATATATATATATATATATATTTTTTTTTTTAAAGCCTAGAATGAGTCAGTAAGTTTCAATAAATGGTCTTCTTTCACTCAGGAGGAGGTTTTGGGTTGAGTGTGAGTTCAGTTTTGAGTTCAGAAAGTTACAATATGTTTTGCAGCACAATAAGCTCTTTTAAAAAACAAACAAATAAGCAGGTCATCAGGATCCCAAGATCTTCTCAGTGAAAGCCGTACTGTGTCTGCCATATTAATAAGTAGCTTGTAAAACTGAATGCACACATCCACAGCTGTGCAGATGTTTTACCTGCCCTTGTCGTGTCCGTTCCAGCAGTCGTCCTCAGCGCTTTCTGCTGCTGCCACATGCTCCTCCAGACAGAAGGCCTCAGGAAGTGATGACCAGAACTTCCTGAACTTCTTCAGCTTCTCCTTGATGTCAGTCACCTGTGTGATGGCATAACGACAACCGATAAAGGCACTGAACACTGAATACAAAGCAAATGTATAGAAAGATGTACACTAGTGGTCAAAAGTTTTTGCTGATTTTTATTAGGATCAGGATTTTAGAATAATTTTAACACTCGTGAAAACTACGAATTGATGTAAATCTATAAATTATTACAAAACTATTTTCAAGGGGAAAAAAGAATTCTGTACTGCGCACCAAGCCTGAATTTATTTGATCCAAATTACAGCAAATTTATAGAAAGTAATATTTTTATTTAGCTAGGATGCTTTAAATTGATCAAAAGTGATGATAAATACATTGGTAATGTTACAAAATGATTTAAATGCTGTTATTCTGAACTTTCTATTCATCAAAGAAAAATCCACTCAGCTGTTTTCAATTTTTTTTTTTTTTTTTTTTTTTTGAGCAGCAATCAGAATATCAGAATCAGATTTCTACACTCAAGACTGGAGTAATGATTTAAAATTTAGCTTTAAAAATCACAGGAATAAATTACATTTTGAAATAGGATATTCAAATAGAAAACACATATTTTAAATAGGCCTACATTTCACAATATTATTGCTTTTGCTGTATTTTGGATCACATAAATGCAGGATTGGTGAGCAGAAGATACTTAATTTTTTTTTTTTAAATCTTACTGTTCAAAAACTTTTGCCTGCTAGTGTATATATAGGCAACTTTAATATTTCTCTTATTTCTAGCTTTTAATTGGCTAAGAAATCAGATACACTGCTGGACAATAACCAATAATGAATAGTGTATACTACAAATACATTCTTTTAATTTTTATCATATAATAAGGAAGAATATTTTCTATCCTGTAATAAATGCTATGTTAATTAGCACTGAATTATGTACTTTATTTCTTACCTGAAGATGACTAGAAAACACGAATAAACCATATATTGTCGCAATCGCGTGTTTAATGTCTTCATGTTTCCAAACATTTCTGTTTTTCTGTGAAAACAACTGTTTTCATACAGCGATTTTGTCCATACTAGGGATTTCCTTGTACGACTTTCTGCGCAAGAGCGCCCTCCGGCTGCGAGTATGAATGAAACACACTGCATAAAGTGTTTAGCGCTCTGTGATGTGTCTGTGATAACTGAGAAACTATTATAGTTTTTAACCATTTGAATATTTTTAGTTCATGTTTGTCAGTTTTAATGTCTGTATAGTTTTAATTGTCTACATAGTCATTAATTTATTTCTGTACATCAAAAATGTTGAGAATGAAAATTAATTTCAATTAAAGTTTTTTAAAATGGTTTTAGTGAACTATAATAATCTTGGTTTCAATAAATGCATGTTCTTGACACTTCTTTATTACCAATGAATTTACTTGACTTTAATTTGTTCATTATTTTTAACTCAAAAATAGCACTTTTTACCTGATATGTTATGAAATGTTTTTTTTTGTTATAAAATTATAAAAAAAAAAACTTCCATTAGATTCTATACGTTTTTATTAATTCCTCTGACTTTTTCTGATCTATAAATCACACTTTTAAAATTCGTCTCATATATCCAAGTTTTCTAAAACCATGGATCCTCATTTCTTAAAGAAATCTGTGAACCCAGTGTCCAATGTTTTGACTGGTCCTGTACATAGTAAATAAAACATCAGTTAATGTTCAAGATTCTTTTTCATTCAAGAAGTGATCAGAATTGCACTTTAGCATCAATGCAGCATGCATGCAGATCTCATCCTTCAGCACTAGAGGGAGCAGGTGCTTCAATCTGAACACAGCTGTGTTTCACATCCTTTAGTAAATCAGTCAGGTAATGAAGCTATTACACATGTGTCAGAACAGCTGGTCCAACTGGTTTGTGCTTATGTCATATTAATAGTGATATAGTGTGTGGATAATGCAAATATGTTTTTATTCTGACTAAACCATTCCTTTAATATTTAACAAGTATTGACTAATGTGACCTACATTAAAGCAACATCATACCATTGTCAGATCCTGAAAAAAACCCCAGCAAAATAAACTAAATTTAAAATATATCCAGTTGCATTGAAATCAGTTTTACCTGATATTGCATCATGGCATGAGCACTAACTTTAGCACATTTATAACAAACTGAACTAATGTCTCACAAAGATCTCCAACACTAAATAGACAGAAACTCTAGACATGACAGAAATATCTTTAACAAAAATTCTTCATCCATACTCCAATTAAAAAAAAAAAAAACATTTCACCCTGAAAATGATGAATAAACTATTCATTGAAGGTAAAGCATTGCATTTGTCAAAACAGTACCATACTTTCCCCAGCTAAAGTAAATTATGACAACTTTTTTGTATTAGCTTTTTTAAATGTGATGTTTAAATATGCAAATGAGGCATTATTTCATTAAATATGCATTAAATATACACTTCCAGAAGATAAATCTGAACATTGGATAAAGCCAGGTTCAAAATACTTGATTTTGTTGACAGATTTTTAGAGGGATTTTGGATATCTCCAATATCACTCAATATCAACAGACAGAATTTTTTAACCATGTTTTTAGAAATAAAATGTCATAGAAATTACCCCTTCATAATATAGATAGGATAAAACAGTACGTTTTGGTGTAAATAAGTGCTGCTGAAGTGAAGAAACAAACAAATTTTAGAAAACATCCTTTAAAAATATGTATTGTAATTGAAATCTGCAGGATTACAGAAATAGTGTAACAATTGCAATAATTTAATGATATATGAAAAAAAAAAACACGTTTAGAATACAGATAGGAATAAAATGGTTAAGTCTGATGTATGGAAATGCTGCTGAAGTGGAAAAAAGTCATTTTGAGAAAACAGCCTTTAAAAATATTCACTGTAATTGAAATCTACAGACGTAAATAGATAAAGTCCAATGATAATATCAGCGAATGATATATGAACAAACCCCTCTATAAAAACATTCAGAATATAGACAGGAATAAAACTGTAACTTTTGGTGTATGTAAGTGCTGCTGGAGTGGAGAAACAAACTAATTTTTAGAAAACATAATTTAAAAACATGTATAGTAATTGAAATCTACAGACGCAAATAGATAAAGCGCAACAATAAAATTAACGAATGATATATGAACAAACCCTTCTATAAAAAACTTCTGAATACAGACAGGAATAAAACTGTAAAATTTGGTGTGTGTAAGTGCTGCTGGAGTGGAGATAAATCTCTTTAAATATATGTATTGTCATTGAAATCTGCAGGATTATAGAAATAGATGAAGTGCAATAATTTAATGATATATGAATGACATATGAAAACACCTTTAGAATACAGATAGAAATAAAATTGTAAATTTTGGTGTATGTGAGTGCTGCTGAAGTGAAGAAAACTCATTTTTAGAAAGCATTTAAAAATATGGATAGTAATTGAAATCTACAGACGCAAATAGATAAAGTGCAACAATAAAATTATTGAATGATATATGAACAAACCCTTCTATAAAAAACTTCTGAATATAGACAGGAATAAAACTGTAAAATTTGGTGTATGTAAGTGCTGCTGGAGTGGAGAAACAAACTAATTTTTAGAAAACATAATTTAAAAATATGTATAGTAATTGAAATCTACAGATGCAAATAGATAAAGCGCAACAATAAAATTAACGAATGATATACGAACAAACCCTTCTATAAAAAACTTCTGAATACAGACAGGAATAAAACTGTAAAATTTGGTGTGTGTAAGTGCTGCTGGAGTGGAGATAAATCTCTTTAAATATATGTATTGTAATTGAAATCTGCAGGATTACAGAAATAGTGTAACAAGTGCAATAATTTAATGATATATGAAAAAAAACACGTTTAGAATATAGATAGGAATAAAATGGTTAAGTCTGACGTATGGAAATGCTGCTGAAGTGGAAAAAAGTAATTTTGAGAAAACAGCCTTTAAAAATATTCACTGTAATTGAAATCTACAGACGTAATTGAATAAAGTCCAATGATAAAATCAGCGAATGATATATGAACAAACCCCTCTATAAAAACATTCAGAATATAGACAGAGTATTTTGGATGTTTTCTTTCCACTAGTCTGAATTTTGGAAGCAAAATAACCAAAAATCTCAAAACTGACCAGTGCATGAAACAACACAGTAGTGTTTGACTGTGTAGATAAGCAGTATAACAGCATTGCTGGTTTGTAATATCGGTTTATAATATGAAGTAGCTGAGTTTCTGGTGGGTCACAGAGGTTACTTTAAGTCCCGCTGCTGCTTGATAAGTGACAAGGTGAAGCGCTTGACATGAGACAGTTAAAGTCATACAGCGGGATCGAAAGTCTTTCACAGCAGGAACTCAACAAACTCACAAAGTCACCAGCATGAGAACAGAGAGAGAGGACCATATACTGTGCTTTACACACCTGATTCAGACAAATGTTTGCCACACATATTTAATGATCATGCAACTGTAATTTATTATTAAAATGTTTATTTATTATTAAATAAAGAATAAACATAAATAAATGTATAAATAACACAAAAATAAATGAAAAAAAAACAGATCTCTCTCTCTCTATATATATATATATAGAGAGAGAGAGAGAGAGAGAGATAAAAACAAATCTAAAAACAAAATATAAATAAATGAAATAAAAAACAAACATTAATAAACAAAGTAAAATAAATAAGAAAACAGAAACATAAACATCAAAATATATAACATAATATAAATAAAAATAATTAAAATGAAAAATAAATAAATAAATGAAGTATAAGTAGTTTTGATCAATTATTTTTTTATAAATAAACAAAAATATAAAAAAATAAACAAAATACAATAATAAAAAATGAAGTAAAATAAATAAGAAAACAAAAAAAAACTATTAAATAATAAAAAATAAATATATAAAAGTAGGTAATAAATCAAATAAATAATATAAAAATCAAATTAAAAATGAATGATTAAATATAAATAAATAAATAAAAAATAAATAAAACAAATCAACAAAAATAAATGAATAAAACAAATAAATAAGAATAAAAATAAAAACAAATAAATAGAAATAATAAATAAAAAAGCATAATAAAAAGAAACAAATAAAATGCACAATTAATAAAACTGACTAAATAAACACATACAATTAAATACAAATTAAATGTTTAAAAAGTTTATTTATTATTAAATAAAAAGAATAAATAAACATAAATAAATGTATAAATAAAACAAATCAAGAAAAATAAATAAATAAAACAAAAAAGAAAATATAAACATATAAACAATTAAATACAAATAAATATAAATAAATAAATAATAAATAAGATAAATAATTAAATAAAACATCAAATACAACTGACTAAATAAATATATAAACAATTAAATAAAATAATAAATAATTAAATAAATATAATAAAAATTGATAAATCAATGAAGGTTACAAATACAATAATAAATAGCAGTGCAAAATAAATAAGAAAACATAATTAAATTAATTCTAAAAATAAATACATGAATAAAAAAAATACAAAATAAAAATAAAATGATGTAGTTGATCAAATAAATGCAGCTCTGCAAAGGGTTAAAAGAGGGTTAAAAAAAAAAAAAAAATGTACCATATATACACAAGCTAAAAACTGGATTGCTGGAGTGTAAAGTAAAACTGAAAGATGTTCAAGGCATTCACAAAAATGCTGTTTCTTCACAAAAACTCCTTGCAACTCAGTCTCTAAACAATCATGTCAATCTTTTTATTAGCTACTCATATTAAGTAGCCTGTCTTAATTTATCAACCCGCCTCCAGATGACAGTACATTGATGAAAGTCTTTCAAGTTTCTCTGCTTTATCCTCCAGACTGTCAGCAGCACAGAGGAGCTGTGAAGAATAAACCTGATTAAAGTGAAGCTTCATGTGGTTTCTGGAGTAACTGTTGTGCAAAGCTCCTCTCAGGATGGACCGTCTACACTTTTAAGGTGCAAAAACACCTTATCATAATAGAGACTGAGCTCCTCATTAGCTTCCTGACAAATGCGAAGTACAGCAGGACGTTTTCACAGCTGCCAAAACTTCCAATAGGAGATACACGGAAATACACACAGAGAGCCGATTTCACACTCATGATGCATTCATCCCTCAAAAGTTACAGCTACAAAACTGCGTCTACACCAGAAACAAATATTATCTAGTGAAATGCAGGACTAAATTACTTTTTAAAATATACTTTTACATTTTTTGATCACATTAATGCCGTTTTGGTGAGCAGAAAAGAATTAGTTCCAGGGCAAAAAGCATCTTTCTCTATTGATGGACATTCAGAGAAAAAAAAAATATTTGCAAGAAACATACCTATATAAAAAATAAATAAACAAATTAATTAAATAATTTAAAAAAAATCTAAATTAAATAAATAAATAAAAATAAATAAACATACAACAACAAACATAATAAGAAAATAAATATAAATAAATAAAACTGAGTAAATAAACATGAACAATTAAAAATAAACAATTAAATAAATACAATTACATAAACAAACATGATAAATGATAAAGTAAAACAAATAAGAAAACATAAAAACATAAATAAAGTTGAATAAATTTATGAACAATTAAATAAAAATAATAAAAAAGCAAACAATAAATTGACTAAATAATATATCAATAAAATATACAAATAAATAAAATAAACAAATATGAATAAAATATGTCAACAAAAATAAATGAATAAAATATAAATAAATAAATAAATAAGAATATAATGATAAATACAAAATAAATATAAAAAAGCAAATGAATATGTAAATATAAATAACAAATATAATACATAATAAATCAAACTGAATAAATAAAAATGAACAAATAAATAATAATAAATAAATAAATAAATACAATTACATGCACAAACATTATAAACAAAGTAAAATAAATAAGAAAACAGAAAAACATAATGAAAAATATGAATAAATAAATACATACATAATAAACACAAATAAATAAATATAAGAACAATTAAATAAAAATAATAATAAATATAAAAATAAATATAAATAAAATAAATCAGCAAAAAAATAAATGGATAAAATATTAATATATCACTAAAAATATAATCATAATTGAATAAATACAATACAAATTTTAACAATAAAATAAAAATAATAGGACAAACAATAAAATAATATATAAATATAAATAATAAAAATAAAGAAAAATAAACAAATAAAACAAATCTCTCTATATAAAATTAATATAGATAAAAAAGAAAATATAAACAAACAATTAAATACAAATAAATATAAATAAAAACAAGTAAACTAACAAACAATAATAAACAAAGTAAGATAAAAAGAAAACAAAAATACAGTTAAATAAAACATCAAAATAAATAACATAATAAATACAACTGACTAAATATATAAACAATTAAATAGAAAATAATTAAGGCAAAATAACACATCAAATAGTACATATATTTAATTAAATAAATATAATAAAAAAATAAATAAATCAATGCATAAATAAAACAAATGAATAAAACAAAAAATCAATACAAATATAAATATAATTCAAAATAAAACTAAATAATATAGAAATAAAATTGAAAACGAAATAATAGATGAATATAATAAATAAAATAAATAAAAGAAAAAAACAATACAATAAAAGGAAAAGAAAACATTAAAAAAATATTAAATAAAATCTAAAAATAAATAAATAGAAAATAAAATGATCAGCTGATGTTTTGCAAGTGTCCAGTGTTAAAAGTGTAAAATAAACCTGATATTTCCCTGTCTGTAGTTTCTGTAGATCGATCTCTCCTTCCATAAATGATAGACCTCTTTAGTCAGCATCATTCACATTCGCAGAGATTGAGAGAAATCAGCTGGTAAGATTTCACAATCACTGTCTTTAACCTGCACCCACAACAAAATCAATGTCTGCTGCACAAGAGGCATCTAAAATACGCCAATAATTGCTCCAGAGTCCTGAACATCATCAGTCATCTGACTAAAAACAACAGCTGCTCCGCTCCAGCCGTACAGATGAATGTTTGGCCGATGCTGTTTGTCAGGCTGCAATCAGCAAAGCGCAAAATATGCCTTTAAATAAACACTATCTAAACAAATCTAACCTCGTGGTGTTTACTTTAGTGTGGCGAGTCCTGAAAGCGATGATTATGCTCATGCATCTATAACGCATATCTGCCTATTTGAGCTTGAGTAAATGAAAACATGGCCAGAAAAAAAAGACAGATGACCTGAACTGTGTTCCAGGAAAACAAAAATGCTATTTTAGGCCACTAGTGTTTGAGAAAATAATGCTTTTATCATTGCATTCGATCCTTCACGTCATAAGACTGTATTTAAGAGCATTTTTTACAGCACAAAGCATTAGATTTGTGCTTTTATTACATAAAACTACAAAAGAGTTTATTATAATATAATATAATATAATATAATATAATATAATATAATATAATATAATATAATATAATTTAAACATTTCAGGTAGGTTATTTTTAATAGCTTTTTTATTTTTGAAAATAATTTCAAGACTGAATTAATGCATAAGATGGTTTTATAGTTGTATTATTTATTATACCGCAATTTCATAATACTTTTTAATCATGTAAACAATTAAAAATGTTCAAAATAATGTCGATTTTTAATAAAATACATTAATAATTAATTATATGATTTTTTTTGTTAAATAAACTGTTAAATAGCTTTTAAAATTAAGCAAAATGAAACTTTATTTATTTATGTGAGGGAAAATAATGTGGTAACTGCTACACGCAAATGAGCTAAACATATTTTATTGTGTTGAATTAATGCACAAAATGGTTTAATAGTTGTATAATTTATTATACTGTCATTTAATAATATTTTTAAATAATGTATTTCATTTGTAATTTTCCAAATAATATACATTTAGAATAAAATAATTAAAAAATATATATATATAATTACATTTTTTTAATTATTATTTTTTTTAAAGCTATTTAACTGTTGACAAAAGTGTATAAATTATACATTTACTTTTTTATTTATTTTATTTCTAAATTTACATTATTCGGAAATTAATGGAAACTACAAATTAAATTTAATGATTAAAAATTATTATTAAATTGCAATATAATAAATACTAACTAATTCCTTTAATAAGCATAAGTTATTTATATATTAGTTTTAAACATTATTATTATTATTATTATTATAATTTTGTGACTAAGAGTGTTGCCACATGAGTTTCCCTCTAAATGAATGAATGAATAAATAAATAAATAAATATAAAAATATAAAAATAAATATTAATTCATAAATATGCCTTCACCTGGTTAACTGTATAATTGAAAAAAATAAAAATAAATAAATAAAAATAAACATGTCTTAATTTGCTTCACTGTATAATTGAAAAAAATATATAAATAAATAAAATATATATATAAAATGTAAATATGCCCCAAAATGTAAGTGGGTTGCAAACATTGCAAACCTTTACATGAATATAATGCGAAACAGCTCATATATTATTTAGTTTGACCCCCAGAATTAGATGATCAATAATTTTCTAAAGGTTAAAGCACATCCTTTCAATGACAATTTGTTGAAAAAGAAAAAAATATTATTATTTTTAAGTGTTTCAGGCCATATTTTGTACCCTATTTGTGAAAATTGGCCATAAGATTGACTAAATGTAAATGAAAACAAAACACTGAAAAAATAAACTCCATCGTCTCTATTGACGAGAGTCCAGCTCCTGTTCTCCGGTGTTCAGTCACCTTCGGCGACACGAGGTGCCGAATTAGCAGCACAGATCTGGATTTGAGCCTCACAGATCCAATCAAGCGTCATGTGCAATTCATTTCCACCTCTGTAAGAGCGCTCATGAGCTCAGAGTAATGGACACGAGCGCATCGGGTTGCAGAAATACACAGAGATTTCTCCTGCCGCACATAAATGAGCCCAATGATTACATCTGTGCAACTGCTCCGGTTTCCCCATCGAGCAAAGAGCAAAACGCTACAACAAAGAGATGGTTGATTATGATTTATGATTTATTAGATGATTTATTAGCAAGCCTGTTGAGTGCTAATCCGAACAAAAAAGTCTTAAATAAAAACATAAATTAAAAATAAATAATTGAATACAAATTCAATTATTTTTATTTCTTATATATATAAAATAAATGAATGAAATCAATAAAACATAAATATAAATAAATAAAAAACAAATAAATAATAAGTAAATATACATCATTAAGATTAATACAATGAACACAATAAAAATAAATAAATACACAATAAAACTACAGTTAAAATAAAAAATAAATAAAACTAATTCAAAATAATAAAATGAAATGATGAATTTTATTAAAAAAAACTAAAATAAAAATAAATAAATAAAACAAACAAATACAATTGCATAAACAAACAAACAATAAAATAAAATAAATATGAATACATGTAAAACATAATTAAATAAAAATAAAAACATAATAAATAACTGAATAAATAAATATGAACAATTTAATAAAAATAATAATAAAAGGAAATAATAAATTGAATAAATAATATATAATTAAGTTATTTAAATATAAAATTATATTTTGTAAAAAGCTAATTTGAAATAATAAAAAGAACTGAAATAAAATTATATTAAGAATAAAAAAATTAAATGAACAAAAATAAAATTATAAAACTGAAATAAAATTATATGTCCAAAAACTAATTGAAAATAAAATGAACTATATAAAAATTAAATAAAAATAAAAACTGAAATAAAATTATAATTTAAAAAACTAAAAAAATATAATAAAAATAATAAATTGAACTTAAAATGAAATAACAAATAACAAAATAATTTAAAATAATAAAATGAACTAAAATAAAATTATATTTAATTTTTTTTTTTACAAATTCAAAATAATAAAATGAACGGAAATAAAATTATATAAAAAAAGAATTCAAAATATATAAACTAAAATCAAATTATATAAAAAAAATAGTTCAAAATAATAAAACGAAATTATATAAAAAATAAAACTAATTCAAAACATATGAACTAAAATAAAATTATATTTAAAAAAATAGTTCAAAATAATAAAATGAACTGAAATAAAATTATATTTTAAAAAAATTGTTCAAAAATAATAAAATGAACTGAAATAAAACAAATTCAAAATAAAACGAACTAAAATAAAATTATATTTAAAAAAATGTTCAAAATAATGAATTGAACTTAAAATTATATGTAAAAAATATTCAAAATAATAAAATGAACTGAAATAAAATTTTACTTAAACAAAAAAAGTTCAAAATAATAAAATGAACTGAAATAAAATTAGATTTAAACAAAAAGTTCAAAATAATAAAATGAACTGAAATAAAATTATATTTAAACAAAAAGTTCAAAATAATAAAATGAACTGAAATAAAATTATATTTATACAATAACCACTAATACACTGACTTTTAAGTTCACTTTCTGATTTGCTCGTTTAGCACAATAGTGTGTTTTCTCAGCAGATATTGGTATATGAGATTAAACGTGACGATCTATATTAATAAATCAGCGTATCATGTTATTATTGTGATTAGAGCTGTGGAGCTGCAGATCCAGTCGGATCAGTAATGACTCCGGCCCTCGAGGACCTGAAGCCATTAGCAAACGCACTGGAGGAATCAGACGTCATGTGGAGAAACGCTGCACCTCCCCAGAGACGCCTGAACATCACAGAGCATCTCTGAATCACACAGACACAGCATGAATGACTGTCTCTAGATGAACTCACTTGACCCACTCAATGCATGAAACAACACACAGACGCTGCAGAGTTAGGAGCTTCACAATTACAGATAAATACAAGTTTGAGTGCAGTGTGAAAAAAATGAAATATTTATGGCATATAATGCAATAACAAAATAACACAACATAAGACCACATGTTATTTTAATATTTTATTGAATTACTTTTTTTTATTTCAGGTTATTTTTGTCATCAATTAGAATTTTTATTTTAACTTTAAAACTTTTAATAAATTTGTGTTTGTGTTTTTATCATATTATATTTTAAAGGGTAATTTTGTGATATATATATATGAAATCATATTTTTGCATTAAAAATATTCATATTTTAAAGGACTATTTTTGCCTATTTATTTATTTATTTATTTATTTATTTACACCTTTTAAATTTTTGTGATGTGATATATATATATATATCTTTATAAACAATATTTAAAAAAAAATATGAATATAAAAAAAATGACAAATAAAATTTATTTTTAAAAGTCTAAAAATTACTAAAAACTATATATATATATGTATGAAATATTATGGTATATAATGCATTAACAAAATGACACTACATAAGACCACATGTTATTTTAATATTTTATTGAATTATTATTTTTTTTTTATTTCAGGTTATTTTTGTAATCAATTAGAATTTTTAATTTTAACTTTATAGTTTTAATAAATTTGTGTTTGTGTTTTTATCATATTATATTTTAAAGGGTAATTTTGTGATATATATATATGAAATCATATTTTTGCATTAAAAATATTCATATTTTAAAGGACTATTTTTGCCTATTTATTTATTTATTTATTTACACCTTTTAAATTTTTGTGATGTGATATATATATATATATATATATATATATATATATATATCTTTATAAACAATATTTAAAAAAAAATATGAATATAAAAAAAATGACAAATAAAATTTATTTTTAAAAGTCTAAAAATTACTAAAAACTATATATATATATATGTATCAAATATTATGGTATATAATGCATTAACAAAATGACACTACATAAGACCACATGTTATTTTAATATTTTATTGAATTATTATTTTTTTTTATTTCAGGTTATTTTTGTCATCAATTAGAATTTTTATTTTAACTTTAAAACTTTTAATAAATTTGTGTTTGTGTTTTTATCATATTATATTTTAAAGGGTAATTTTGTGATATATATATATGAAATCATATTTTTGCATTAAAAATATTCATATTTTAAAGGACTATTTTTGCCTATTTATTTATTTATTTATTTACACCTTTTAAATTTTTGTGATGTGATATATATATATATATATATATATATATATATCTTTATAAACAATATTTAAAAAAATATATGAATATAAAAAAAATGACAAATAAAATTTATTTTTAAAAGTCTAAAAATTACTAAAAACTATATATATATATGTATGAAATATTATGGTATATAATGCATTAACAAAATGACACTACATAAGACCACATGTTATTTTAATATTTTATTGAATTATTATTTTTTTTATTTCAGGTTATTTTTGTAATCAATTAGAATTTGTAATTTTAACTTTATAGTTTTAATAAATTTGAGTTTGTGTTTTTGTCATTTTTATTAGTTTTTATGACAACTAAATTTTATTTCAGATTTAGTTCCAATTATTTTAGCATATTAAGTTACATTAAATGAAAAGGTGAAATGTTGCCTTGGCAGGTAGCTGATATAAAATAAGTTAAAAGTTTGTGGGTAATTATATTTAATTATGTTATCATTATTATTTTTCTACATTATATTTTGCCTAACAAGAACAAAAAGTCAGGTTAAGAACAATTTGTACATTAATTTATCCTTTTTTTTAAATACTTTGCCTAAACAGTAAATAAAGCCTATTTTAAGGACCTTTTTTTGTATTTTCTCTCTTTTTATTTTGCATACAAAAATATTTATATTTTAAGGACAATTTTTGCTTTATTTAAAATTTTTTCTAATTACATTTTGCCAAACAAACTATTTAAAAGGACAATTTTGATATATATATACTGTATATAGACATAATTTTTTTTTTTTGAAAATGTAATTAAAATGAAAATGGAAAATTAATGAATTATATGTAATTATAATGTAATTATAATATTCTTTTACTTTAAATAAAATAAACATTAAACTTATTTTATTTCAGTTGTGTTCATGAATTTTTGTGTCTAGATATAAAAACATAGTTGATTTTATATTCGATCTATATTGCTTCCAAAATCAGCACATGATCTCTTTATAAACAATATATATATATATATATATATATATATATATATATATATATATATATATAAATTCTGAATACAAAAAATTACAAATAAAATTTTTTTTTCAGTCTAAAAATTACTAAAACCTATATTGATATTAAAAAAAATTAAATTAATTTTTAAAAATGATTTTAATTGTATTATCAATTGTATTGTTTTTTAATATAGTTTTCATTATTTCTATTATGTAAAGAATTTTAAAAAATTGTATTATTATTATTCTTTTTTTTTCTTTTTTTTTAATGCACTATAGTTTTCATTATTTTTAATTTCAGACTTAATTGTAGCTATTTTAGTACATCAAGTTAAATGAAAATGGGAATGGGAATGATTTTATTTTATTTTATTAATTAAAATACATATTTTTATTATTTTAGCTGTATTTTCTGTGTACATTTTTTTGTGAAACTATTCCTGCATAAAAGTCATACATACAACAGCATTTACTTATTTACAGTTACATAATAGAAAATTGTTGAATTGAATTCATGTTGAATGGTTCACAAAAAAAGCACTTCAACAAAAAGGCTTGAATATTAAAAATACATTATACTTAAAGATGAAATGTTATGTAAATGACATCACACTTCAACTTCAATATTACTGATATTTAAAAGGCTTTTTACTATTTATTGATTTGATATGTTTAATCAGTGTTTTATTTGTGTGAGATCAGACAGAGAGCTGATATACAGACGAGCAGAGCGTCTCTAGATCATCAGCTCCTCTGAAACATATCTGAGACGCATGGCATACGAGTGAAGCAGCGTTGACAGAAAGAGCAGGGAAATAAATATCGGGCAACTCTTACACTGTGTTGCATGACTTTCCACACAATCCTCTGGCAAGCATTTAAAAGAAGGAGAGAGAGAAAGAGAGGAGAGAAATAAATGCATTATATATGGGGTCCAAACATCTGAGACCACATTAATGTGTTTTTTTATATATATATATATATATATATATATATGATGCTATATATTTTTATGCATACTTTCTTCAGAAAAGAAGCATTAAGTCCATCAAAAGAGATAGAAAAGACATTTCCAATGTTACAAATGATTTCCATTTCAAATAAATGCTGCTTTTTTTGCATACTTTCTATTCTTCATAATCATGAAAGATAAAATGTATCACCATTTTCGCAAAAAATATTGGGCAGCACAACTGTTTTCGATACTGATAATAATTAGAAACATTTCTTGAGCAGCAAATCAGCATATTTGAATGATTTCTGAAGGATCATGTGACACTGAAGACTGATTAAAAAATATATATATATTTTATGTGATTTTTTATATTAATATATTAGAGAAAAATATGTATTCTGGGTGATTTTAAAAAGTTATTTTGGGTGACTTATATATTAATATAAAACAGAAAGATGCACATTTTGGGTGATTTTCATACAAATATATCAGAGATTTTTTTTAATTGGAGGAGAATTGTATATGAATATATAAGAGAATACATATTTATATATTTTAAGGTCATTTTATATGAATAAATAAGAGAAAAAAAATTGTTTTTGGTGAATTTTCATGTAATTTTGGGTGATTTTTTTATATTAATATATAAGAGAAAAAAATGTTTTGGGTGCATTTTTTATATTAATATATTAGAGAAAAATATGTATTTTGGGTGATTTTAAAAAGTTTTTTAAAAAAATAGCTGTTTTTTTATGTGAATATAATCATTCTAATATTTTTACTGCCACTTTTGATCAATTTAATGCATGCTTGCTGAATAAAACTACTAATTTCACCTAAAAAATAAGACTGACTGTGCATTTATTTGATTAAAAAAATACAGTAAAATTGTGAAATATTATTTTAATTTAAAATAGCTGTTTTCTACGTGAATATATTGCATGGTTTAATTTATTCCTGTTACGCAAACCTGAATTTTCAGCATCATTACTCCAGTCTTCAGTGTCACATGATCCTTCAGAAATCATTCTAATATTTTTTCTGTCACTTTTGATCAATTTAATGCACCCTTGCTGAATAAAACTACTAATTACACTCTTAAAAAATAAGAGTGCATGTGCATTTATTTGATCAAAAATAGTGTAAAATTGCAAAATATTAGTATTATTTAAAATAGCTGTTTTCTATGTGAAAATATTGTAAAATGTAATTTATTCATGTTACGCAAACCTGAATAAAACTAATTTATCCTAAAAAAAAAATAAGAGTGCATGTGCATTTATTTGATCAAAAATACAGTAAAATTGTGAAATACTATTAAAATTTAAAATAGCTGTTTTCTATGTGAATATATTGTAAAATGCAATTTATTCCAGTTACGCAAACCTGAATTTTCAGCATCATTACTCCAGTCTTCAGTGTCACATGATCCTTCAGAAATCATTCTAATATTTTTTCTGTCACTTTTGATCAATTTAATGCATCCTTGCTGAATAAAACTACTAATTTCGCCTAAAAAATAAGACTGACTGTGCATTTATTTGATAAAAAAAATACAGTAAAATTGTGAAATATTATTTTGATTTAAAATAGCTGTTTTCTACGTGAATATATTGCATGGTTTAATTTATTCCTGTTACGCAAACCTGAATTTTCAGCATCATTACTCTCAGTGTCACATGATCCTTCAGAAATCATTCTAATATTTTTACTGTCACTTTTGACCAATTTAATGCATTCTTGATGAATAAAACTAATTTCTCCTAAAAAATTAGAATGTGCATTTATTTGATCAAAAATACAGTAAAATTGTGAAATATTATTAAAATTTAAAATAGCTGTTTTCTATGTGAATATATTGTAAAATGCAATTTATTCCAGTTACGCAAAGCTGAATTTTCAGCATCATTACTCCAGTCTTCAGTGTCTGTGATCCTTCAGAAATCATTCTAATATTTTTACTGTCACTTTTAATCAATTTAATGCATCCTTGCTGAATAAAACTACTAATTTCACCTAAAAAAATAACAGTGCATATGCATTTAATTGATTAAAAATACTGTAAAATTGCAAAATATTATTATTATTTAAAACAGTGGTTTTCTATGTGAATATATTGTAAAATGCAATTTATTCATGTTACGCAAACCTGAATTTTCAGCATCATTACTCCAGTCTTCAGTGTCACATGATCCTTCAGAAATCATTCTAATATTTTTTCTGTCACTTTTGATCAATTTAATGCATCCTTGCTGAATAAAACTACTAATTTCGCCTAAAAAATAAGACTGACTGTGCATTTATTTGATAAAAAAAATACAGTAAAATTGTGAAATATTATTTTAATTTAAAATAGCTGTTTTCTACGTGAATATACTGCACAATGTAATTTATTCCTGTTACGCAAACCTGAATTTTCAGCATCATTACTCTCAGTGTCACATGATCCTTCAGAAATCATTCTAATATTTTTACTGTCACTTTTGATCAATTTAATGCATCCTTGCTGAATAAAACTACTAATTTCACCTAAAAAAATAACAGTGCATATGCATTTAATTGATTAAAAATACTGTAAAATTGCAAAATATTATTATTTAAAACAGTGGTTTTCTATGTGAATATATTGTAAAATGCAATTTATTCATGTTACGCAAACCTGAATTTTCAGCATCATTACTCCAATCTTCAGTGTCACATGATCCTTCAGAAATCATTCTGTCTTTACTGTCACTTTTGATCAATTTAATGCATCCTTGCTGAATAAAACTACTAATTTCGCCTAAAAAATAAGACTGACTGTGCATTTATTTGATAAAAAAAATACAGTAAAATTGTGAAATATTATTTTAATTTAAAATAGCTGTTTTCTACGTGAATATATTGCACAATGTAATTTATTCCTGTTACGCAAACCTGAATTTTCAGCATCATTACTCTCAGTGTCACATGATCCTTCAGAAATCATTCGAATATTTTTACTGTCACTTTTGATCAATTTAATGCACCCTTGCTGAATAAAACTACTAATTTCACCTAAAAAATAAGAGTGCATGTGCATTTTTTTGATCAAAAATACTGTAAAATAAGTGAGCTCAGGAGGTTTTGACACAGAGCCTGTGTTTCCCGCAGGTACTTGAGTGTGTTCTCGGTAGATTTCCTCTTACCAAGCGGTCGAGTCGAGTCGCAGCTGCGGCGGTCGGAAGTTCCTCGGGGTTGTAGGGGCTGAAGCGGCCGCTGAACGTGTCAGAGACGCCGCGGGTCGACCTGCTCATTCCTGAAGGCTTGGGCTGTCCGCAACCTTGGAAAACCTGCAATTACAGCGAGAGGACGAGTTCGAGGAGTGCTTCTGCATACAGCTGAGCGCAGAAAGACAAACACAGACGCTCTCCAGCGTGGAGAGAACACGCTATTCTCACTCCAACATAAAATGACGAAGGAAAACAATATGGTCACGTCTAACTTAGCTGGACGCATTACGCCTAAAATCAGACGCGCTCTCGACCGCATGTTGTTTCATGGCTTTAAATCGGAGTCATAAACACCACAGACATTGAGAGGGAAATGTCGCTTCTTGAATTCACAATTGCGGTTGACCGATGTGAGTCTTTCAATGACCAGTTCTTACATTTCTAATCTTGCGTATTTGTTTACAACTTGGCTTTAAATATGAACACTTCTGAATACATATGGGTAGCTGATGCCAAATATGCCAAATGCATTTTTTTCTAGTTTTTAAGTGAATTTTTATATGGATATATAAGAGAAAAAAATATATATTTTGGGTCAGATTTTTATATGAATAGATAAGAGAACAAAATATATTTTGGATTAATTTTTATAGTAATATATAAGAGAAAAAATCTATTTTTGGGTGCTTTTTATATTAATAAATAAAAGAAAAAATGTATATTTTGGATACATTTTTATATTAATATATAAGAGAACAAAATATATTTTGGATAAATTTTTATAGTAATATATAGGAGAAAAAATTCTATTTTTGGGTGATTTCTATATTCACATATAAAAGAAAAAATGTATATTTTGGATTAATTTTTATAGTAATATATAAGAGAAAAAATTCTATTTTTGGGTGATTTTTATATTCATATATAAAAGAAAAAATGTATATTTTGGATAAATTTTTATATGAATATATAAGAGAAAAAATTCTATTTTTGGGTGATTTCTATATTCACATATAAAAGAAAAAATGTATATTTTGGATTAATTTTTATAGTAATATATAAGAGAAAAAATTCTATTTTTGGGTGATTTTTATATTCATATATAAAAGAAAAAATGTATATTTTTGATTAATTTTTATATGAATATATAAGAGAACAAAATATATTTTGGATTAATTTTTATAGTAATATATAGGAGAAAAAAATCTATTTTTGGGTGATTTTTATATTCATATATATAAGAAAAAATGTATATTTTGG
Source organism: Cirrhinus molitorella (assembly GCA_033026305.1). Classification (NCBI taxonomy): domain Eukaryota; kingdom Metazoa; phylum Chordata; class Actinopteri; order Cypriniformes; family Cyprinidae; genus Cirrhinus; species Cirrhinus molitorella. The sequence continues at coordinate 4,027,543 of CM065122.1, read as the reverse complement.
ATACATTTTTATATGAATATATAAGAGAACAAAATATATTTTGGATTAATTTTTATAGTAATATATAAGAGAAAAAATTATATTTTTGGGTGATTTTTATATTCATGTATAAAAGAAATTTTTTTTATTTTGGATTAATTTTTATATGAATATATATAAGAGAACAAAATATATTTTGGATGAATTTTTATATTAATATATAAGAGAAAAAAAATTATTTTGGGGTGATTTTTATATGAATGTATAAGAGAAAAGATATATTTTGCATTAATTATTTTTTATATAAATATATAAGAGAAAAATGTATATTTTTGGGGTGAGTTTTCATATGAATATATAAGAGAAAAAAATATATTTTGGATGATTTTTTATATTAATAAATAAGAGAAAAATTATATTATTTTTATATTAATATATATATTGAGTAATAGTATAGTAATATTAATAAAACTAAAGCTGAACTATAAACATTTTCATTACTTCAAGTAAAATAAATGTAACTACAATAAAATAATATAATATATTAAATCCTTAATCCTAAACAAACTAAAAGTACACAAAAATTAATTCAAAATAAACAATAGAACCTTTTATTAAATGAAGAAATAAACAATAACGCAAAATTCAAATTTAAAATATAAACAATAAACATAAATTTAAAATAAACATAAATAATATATTAAAATCAAACTCAAAGTATTAACAAAAATTACAATAGGTTACCAAATTTAATTAAAATAAAATAACTAAAATTGAATAAACTAATAGTAATAAACGAAAATTAAAATACATTTTTCAAAGAAAAAAATAAAATGACTAAAACGTAAAGTAAAATTGAATTCAAACAATATAATATATTAAAACATGAACAAAAATCCCAACTTTTCAGATTCACTAGCTCACTTTAAATAGACCTGTCATGTCAAACCAACGGTTTCCTCATAGTTGTCTGTGCATATTAAGGGATAAGAGAGAGTATTTTAACATCCGAAAAATGACACACATCACCTTCAACTATTCCAAGAAGCTGAAATCCCTTGAGGGGGCCGAATAACGGCATCTCCTCTGACTCCAACCACGCTCCTCCAAAAACTGCAATTAGTGGCTGCGTCAGAAATGCAGAGAGATGCAGGAGACACATTTACTGGCCCGAGCGCCGAGCTACAAATTTCTGACCATCCGCAACTATGCTGGTAAAAATAAGACTGGAAGCGGGATGAGAGGCTTCGGGTTTGGACCTGAAGCCAGCGAAAGCCACACATGGCTAAATTCTAGGCTTGCTTATTCAAGACGTGATATCACAACATCATGATTATGGAGGAACTAGAAAACCTACTTGATAGGAGAGCTGCATGCTGTTCTCTTGCATGTTCATGATGGCTTCAGATATCTTCACGTCGATGGGCTCCATGACCGTCTCGATGTTGAAGGGGCCCTCCAGACGCTCCGTCACAAGAAGCATGGCATCTGGCAAAACAAAACAGGCCATAAGAAACTGAGACAGATTTTGTGTTATTTTAATATCATAAAAAGGGTGCTTAAAATAGCTATTGGTGCTTAAAGAGGAAAAAAAAGGTCCTTAAAATATACATACGGTATTTATCAGGCAAATAATGTCAAAAAGTGCAAAAATTATGGTCCTTAAAATAGGCTTTATTTTTTAGGCCAATAAATAATAATAATAATAAATAAATTAAATAAATAATAATGCAAAAATGGCCCTTAAAAAATGTTTTAGGCAAAATATGTCGTCTTAAAAAATGATGCTGCTTAAGATTTTAAGGTTTTATTTTCTTTTCAAGCTAAAATTATTTCTAAAAAAAAAAAAAAAAACACATTTTGCACAAATAATGCAAAAATGATTTTTAAAATATATTTATTTACTTTTTAGGCAAAACATAGTCTAAAAAATAAGCAAAAATTATGGTCCTTAAAATAGGCTTTATTTTCATTTTAAGCTAAAATATAATTTCTTTGGAAAAAAATGCAACAATAATGCAAAAATTGCCCTTAAAATGGGCTATACTTTCATTTTAAAAATAGGTTTTATTTTAATTTTAAGCAATTTCTCACCAAAAAAAAAAAAAAAAAAAAAAGCACATATGGTCCTTATATAGCCTTTATTTTCAAAACTGAATTTCTAAATAAATAAATAATAGAAAAATGGCCCCTAAAAGAAATGTATTTTTTAAGGCAAAATATGAAAAATTCTAAAAGTCTAAAAATTATGCTCTTTAAGATAGGTTTTATTTTCTTTTTAGGCAAAAAATTATTTCTGTATTTAAAAATGCAACAATAATGCAAAAACTGCCCTTAAAATTGGCTGTACTTTTATTTATGGTAAAATATAATAAAAGCATAAAGGGTGGTTAAAATAGCCATTGTGTTTTCCTTTTTCAGCAAAATATAATTTATAAAATATATATATATATATATATATATATATAAATATATATTATAAATTAATATAAATATAAATATCTGAAAATAATGTAAAATAGATCAATTATACACTAAATAAATAAATAAACAAAATATAACGTCTAATGTCAAAAATTGCAAAAATTATGGTCCTTAAAATAGGTTTTTTTTTTAAGCAAAAACAAAACAAAACAAAACACACTAATAATGCAAAAATAATCATTAAAATATATGAATTTTCTTTTTAGGCAAAACAGTCTATAAAAATATGCAACATTATGGTCCTTAAAATAGGCTTTATTTTCATTTTATGCTAAATATAATTTCTCACCAAAAAAGCACAAATGGTCCTTATAGCCTTTTTTTTCCAAAACTGAATTTCTAAATAAATAAATAAATAATAATGCAAAAATGCCACTTAAAATATTTTTTTTTAGGCAAAATATGTCTAAAAAATGATGCTCCTTAAGATAGGTTTTATTTTCTTTTTAGGAAAAAAAACACACAAATAATGCAAAAATGATCATTAAAATAAATGAATGTTCTTTTTAGGCAAAATGTAGTCAATAAAAATATGCAAAAATTATGGTCCTTAAAATAGGCTTTATTTTCATTTTAAGCTAAATATAATTTCTCACCAAAAAAAAAAAAAAAGCACAAATGGTCCTTAAATAGCCTTTATTTTCAAAATTGAATTTCTAAATAAATAAATAATGGAAAAATGGCCCTTAAAATAAATTTATTTTTTAGGCAAAATATAATGTCTTTATTAAAAAAAACTGTAATGCACAAATTGTCCTTAAAATTGGCTGTACTTTTCTTTTATGGCAAAATATAATGTATAAAAAAATATATAAATATATTATAAATTACATTTATAAATAAAATTGTATAAAATTGTTTTAATTTTAGGCACAATAACATTAAAAAAAGCAAGTAGCATTAACAAATATTGCTTAAAATAGCTTCCTTTTCTTATTAGGCGAAATATAATAAAACAAATATGCAAAAAAAAAAAAAAAAAAACTTTTTTTAACGCAAAAAAAACCCATAATTAAAAAAATAATGCAATTTTTTTTATTCTTTTTTAAATGTAGGCAAAATATGTTTTTTTTTTTTTTTTTTTTAAGTAAACATGGTCCTTGAAATAAACCTTATTTTTATTTTAGGAAAAATATTATTTTAAAAATGCAAAAATTGTCTTTAAATGTATTTGTTATTATTATTTTGGAGTTAATCCTCAATCATGAACAATCTACATTTTTTACAGTTGTTGATATATAATTAGAGTTGATTGTGTTGCATGGACATAATGCCTCTAATACTTTCACAGGGCGTCCTAATGCCAGCTGACGCGGGTGTGGCAACACTTTTGTCCACAAATATGATGGAGGAGAACATTTCTTTCACGTCAACATCTATTTTCCCAGGCGTGGACTGCATGTCTGAACATCCGAACGCCACAAAAACCTCCAAACATGATGTGGAGCGGCTCAGCAGCTGGGCACTGGAGCTGGCATCAGCCACAGCAGACAATACGACTCCACATCCGCCTCACTGAAAACCAGCACCTTCACTCAAACCTCACTCACAATCCAATCATATTTACATGGTCTCCAACAGGGACGAAAACTGTTAAGCATAATAATATTTACACATGTGCTGCAGAAACAACACTGCAGTTATTCTTCTTTCTAAAAATAAAAGCACCAAAAATGCCACAAATTTAGTTTTGTTTATGAAAAGAGTGATTGGCAAAGCTGCAGCATCATATTAACATACCTATAATATATATATATATATATACATATATATATATATATATATATATATATATAGCAAAAATGGTTCTTAAAATATTTTTTTAGGCAGAATGTAATTACTTAAATATATATTGCAAAAATACATTTGCAGTTTTACAATTGTTTTTTTAGGCAAAATATAATAAAAAACTATTTAAAATAAAGCAAAAATGTCCATTTAAAATATTTTTTTAGGCAAAGTATAATTTCTTGGTTTTCTATTGGTTTTTTAGGTACAATGTACTTACTAAAATATATTGCAAATATATATTTGTAGTTTTAAAATAGTGTTTTAAGCACAATATAATTAAAATAAAGGAAAAATGGTCCTTAAAATATTTTTTTAGGCAAAGTATAATTTCTTATATACAGCAAAATGGTCATTTAAAATTGTTTTTTAGGCAAAATACAATTAAAAAGATGTAAAATAAAGCAAAAATGGCCATTTAAAACATTTTTAAGCAAAATATAATTAAAAAGACTTAAAATAAAGCAAAAATGGTTATTAAAATTGTTTTTTTAGGTACAATGTACTTACTAAAATATATTGCAAAAATATATTTGTAGTTTTCAAATAGTGTTTTAAGCACAATATAATTAAAATAAAGCAAAAATGGTCCTTAAAATATTTTTTAGGCAAAGTATAATTTCTTATATATATATATATATATATATATATATATGTATATATATATATATATATATATATATATATATAGCAAAATGGTCATTTAAATTTGTTTTTAAGGCAAAATACAATTAAAAAGATGTAAAATAAAGCAAAAATGGCCATTTAAAACATTTTTAAGCAAAATATAATTAAAAAGACTTAAAATAAAGCAAAAATGGTTATTAAAATTGTTTTTTTAGGTACAATGTACTTACTAAAATATATTGCAAAAATATATTTGTAGTTTTAAAATAGTGTTTTAAGCACAATATAATTAAAATAAAGCAAAAATGGTCCTTAAAATATTTTTTAGGCAAAGTATAATTTCTTATATATATATATATATATATATATATATATATATATATATATATATATAGCAAAATGGTCCTTTAAAAAGTTTTTTAGGCGAAATACAATTAAAAAGATGTAAAATAAAGCAAAAATGGCCATTTAAAGCATTTTTAAGCAAAATATAATTAAAAAGACTTAAAATAAAGCAAAAATGGTTATTAAAATTGGTTTTTTAGGTACAATGTACTTACTAAAATATATTGCAAATATATATTTGTAGTTTTAAAATAGTGTTTTAAGCACAATATAATTAAAATAAAGCAAAAATGGTCCTTAAAATATTTTTTTAGGCAAAGTATAATTTCTTATATACAGCAAAATGGTCATTTAAATTTGTTTTTTAGGCAAAATACAATTAAAAAGATGTAAAATAAAGCAAAAATGGCCATTTAAAACATTTTTAAGCAAAATATAATTAAAAAGACTTAAAATAAAGCAAAAATGGTTATTAAAATTGTTTTTTTTAGGTACAATGTACTTACTAAAATATATTGCAAAAATATATTTCTAGTTTTAAAATAGTGTTTTAGGCAAAATATAATTAAAATAAAGCAAAAATGGTCCTTAAAATATTTTTTTTGGCAAAGTATAATTTCTTATATATATATAGCAAAATGGTCCTTTAAAATAGTTTTTTAGGCGAAATACAATTAAAAAGACTTAAAATAAAGCAAAAATGGTTATTAAAATTGTTTTTTAGGTACAATGTACTTACTAAAATATATTGCAAAAATATATTTGTAGTTTTAAAATAGTGTTTTAAGCACAATATAATTAAAATAAAGCAAAAATGGTCCTTAAATTTTTTTTTAGGCAAAGTATAATTTCTTATATACAGCAAAATGGTCATTTAAAATTGTTTTTTAGGCGAAATACAATTAAAAAGATGTAAAATAAAGCAAAAATGGCCATTTAAAACATTTTTAAGCAAAATATAATTAAAAAGACTTAAAATAAAGCAAAAATGGTTATTAAAATTGTTTTTTTTAGGTACAATGTACTTACTAAAATATATTGCAAAAATATATTTGTAGTTTTAAAAAAAGTGTTTTAAGCACAATATAATTAAAATAAAGCAAAAATGGTCCTTAAATTTTTTTTTAGGCAAAGTATAATTTCTTATATACAGCAAAATGATCATTTAAAATTGTTTTTTAGGCAAAATACAATTAAAAAGATGTAAAATAAAGCAAAAATGGCCATTTAAAACATTTTTAAGCAAAATATAATTAAAAAGACTTAAAATAAAGCAAAAATGGTTATTAAAATTGTTTTTTTTAGGTACAATGTACTTACTAAAATATATTGCAAAAATATATTTGTAGTTTTAAAAAAAGTGTTTTAAGCACAATATAATTAAAATAAAGCAAAAATGGTCCTTAAAATATTTTTTCAGGCTAAATATAATTTCTAATATATATATATATATATACATATATATATATATATATATATATATATATATGTGTGTGTGTGTGTGTGTGTGTGTGTGTGTGTGTAGCAAAAATGGCCCTTTAAAATAGGGTTCTTTTTGGCAAAACATAATTAGAAAGATTTAAAATAAAGCAAAAATTGTACTTAAAATAGTTTTTTTAGGCACAATGTAATTACTAATATATATATATATATATATATATATTTATATATCGCAAAAACATATCTGTAGTTTTAAAATAGTTTTTTAGGCAAAATATAATAAAAAAAACTTAAAATAAAGCAAAAATGGTTCTTAAAACAGTTTTTAGGCAGAATATAATTAGAAAGACTTAAAATAAAGCAAAAATGGTTCTTAAAATAGTTTTTTTTAGGCACAATGTAATTACTAAAATATATATATTGCAAAAATATATTTGTAGTTTAAAATAGTTTTTTAGACAAAATATAATTAAAAAGACTTAAAATAAAGCAAAAATGGTTGTTAAAATAGTTTTTTTTTTTTTTTTTTTTTTTTTTAGGTACAATGTACTTACTAAAATATATTGCAAAAATATATCTGTAGCTTTAAAACAGTGTTTTAAGCTAAATATAATTAAAATAAAGAAAAATGGTCCTTAAAACATTTTTTCAGCCTAAATATAATTTCGAATATATATGTAGCAAAAATGGCCCTTTAAAATAGGGTTCTTTTTGGCAAAACATAATTAAAAAGATTTAAAATAAAGCAAAAATGGTACTTAAAATAGTTTTTTAGGCACAATGTAATTACTAATATATATATATATATATATATTGCAAAAACATATGTGTAGTTTTAAAATAGTTTTTTAGGCAGAATATAATGTAAAAGATTTAAAATAAAGCTAAATTGGTTCTTAAAATAGTTTTTAGGCACAATGTAATTACTAATATATATATATATATTGCAAAAATATGTTTGTACTTTAAAATAGTTTTTTAGGCAAAATATAATTTAAAAGATTTATAATAAAGCAAAAATGGTCCTTAAAATAGCTTTTATGCAAAATATAATTTATATTATGTATATATATATATATATATATATAAACTGCCATTTAAAATAGTTTTTAGGCAAAATATAATTAGAATATATATATATATATATATATATATATATATATATATATATATATATATATTGCAATATATAATAAAAAAAATGCAAAACTGTCCTTAGCAGGGCTTTATTGTTTAATGTTAAAATAAACAAAAAATAATATGCTAAATCATGCACAAATAGTCTTTAAAACAGGCTTAATTTTCTTTTAGGCAAAATGTAATTTCTTAAAAAAAATTAATTATAAATAAAAGAGTGTTCCTAAAAATGGCTTTATTTTCAATTTATTTAAAATATAATTTAAAACAAATGCAAAAAAAAAAAAGTCCTAAAAAGCCTCTATTTTGGTAACAAAAAAGTGCCTTTAAACAGCTTTATATCATTTTCAGCAAAGCTGCTTTTATTCTACAAATAGAAACACAGCATCACATTAGCATGCATATATTCCTGCACAGAGAAAATGACAGCAGAATCTGCAGTGTTTCTCTGACATGATGTTATGTTGGTACTAAAGCAAGAGCGATGTGCCAGACTCTCCTCCCAACATGATCCCAGAGCACAGCTGCGAGCCATTAACCGTTTCCGGCCGACACCGGCAGCTCGGCCGCTGCTTGTTTGTATTTGCTTAACCCCGTCTGCTCCTCTGAGATCAGCCTCACAGCAAACAGCTGTTATCAAACCCATCCACAGGTGAGATCACACAATACACTTCACTATACACCAGAACAGGACTTCAAATCACGTAGCATGAATCATTTGATTCAGATCGGGACTTCAAATCAATTATCGTGAGTCATTTGATTAAATTCGGGACCTCAAATTGTGTATCACAAATCATTTGATTCAGAACAGGACTTCAAATCACGTAGCATGAATCATTTGATTCAAATCGGGACTTTGAATCGGTTCTGAATCAATTGATTTGTGATACACAATTTGAATTCTGGTTCTGAATGAAATGATTAGTGATACACGATTTGAAGTCCCAATCTGAATCAAATGATTAGCGATACTAATTTGAAGTCCCAATCTGAATCAAAAATTCCCGATATGTGATTTAAAGTCCTGATCTGAATCAAATGATTAGCGATATGTGATTTGAATTCCCCAACTGAATCAGATGACTCACTATCATTAATTTCAAGCAACTCAAGTGTTTGCAAAAAAAACAGATCAGTTTAAAAGAGCCATTCATTTTCGAACTTTGACATCGCTTGTAATGATTTTAAAAAGCTGGTATAGTGATGGGTGAAAAGAAGATTTTGTATCAGTTAAACCATTTCGAACTCTGAATCAGTTAAACTATTGCGCAGCAAAATGATTCACTGTTTTGCTCCAATCGGATCACGTAACGGGAATCACTCGATTCAGATCGGGACTTCAAATCACGCAATGGGAATTCGGGTATCACAAATCATTTGATTCAGAACAGGACTTCAGATCACGTATTGTGAACAATTTGATTAAATTCGGGACTTCAAATCAATTATCGTGAGTCATTTGACTAAATTCGGGACCTCAAATTGTGTATCACAAATCATTTGATTCAGAACAGGACTTCAAATCACGTAGCATGAATCATTTGATTCAGCTCGGGACTTTGAATCGGTTCTGAAGGAAATGATTTGTGATACACAATTTGAAGTCCCAATCTGAATCAAATGATTAGTGATACTAATTTGAAGTCCCAATCTAAATCAAATGGCTTGGGATCCGTGATTTAAAATAATGATTCACGAGCCAACATTTCAGATCAGGACTCAAAGCACGAATTGCGTATCATTTAATTTATTCACAAACCCACTCCGAAGTCCTGATCTAAATCAAATTAATAGTGATACGAGATTTGAAATGCCATTTGAATCAAATGATTTGTGATCCGCGATTTGAAGTCCCAATCTGAATCAAATTAATAGCGATAGTAATTTGAAGTCCCAATCTGAATCAAAAAGTCCTGATCGTGTATCGTCAACCATTTGATTCAGAACAGGACTTCAAATCACGTAGCATGAATCATTTGATTCAGATCGGGACTTCAAATCAATTATCGTGAGTCATTTGATTAAATTTGTGACTTCAAATCGTGTATCGTCAATCATTTGATTCAGGACGAGAATTCAAACTGCGCATCGCAAATCATTTTATTCAGAACAGGACTTCAAATCACGTAGTGTGAATCATTTGATTCAGATCAGGACTTTGAATCGGTTCTGAATCAAGTGATTTGAGATAAACAATTTGAATTCCGGTTCTGAATCAAATGATTAGCGATATACGATTTGAAGTCCCAATCTGAATCGAATGATTCAAAATATGTGATCTGAAGCCCTCTTTTGAATCAAATTATTTGAGATACGCAAATTCCCATTGCGTCATTTGTAGTCCTGATCTGGATCAAAAACTCCCGATATGTGATTTAAAGTCCCGTTCTGAATCTAATGATTTCCGTTAAACGATCCAATTGGAGCAAAACAGTGAATCATTTTGCTGCGCAATAGTTTAACTGATACAAAATCTCCTTTTCACCCATCACTATACCAAGCTTTTTAAAATCATTACAAGAGATGTCGAAATTCGAAAATGAATGGATCTTTCAAACTGATCTGGTTTTTGCAAGTGAGTCGCTTAAAATGAATGATCAAGGTCACGAGTCTGAATCAATCAGAGCGGTTCCAGCGTAAATGACTCACTCAATTGATTTGGTTCATCTGTTCCTCTTTTTGTGTCTTCAGCCATGTTTTCGCAACACTGTCAGTACTGCAACTGGCTTAGCTTATTAGTTTTAAGACATTAACTGAAATAAGTGAAAAAGTATGATGTTTTTTAATTATTGAATTGTTTTTGTGCTTATTGAAAAAATGTAATACATTGTCTTTCAATAATTCAAGCACGTTGCAAGTACCTCTTCAGGAATATTGCTGGAATATTTTCCAGGTCTTACTTTTTTTAAGCACCTTGTAAGAACCCTGTACAAAAACAGGTCCTTAAAATAGGCTTCATTTTCTTTTTAGGACAAAATGTAATTTCTAAGAAAAAAAGGCACAAATAAAATGTACAAATTGTCCTTAAGTTGGCTTTATTTTATTTTATTTTATTTATGAGAGTGATTTTCTCTCTGTTTTAATAAAAATGCATCTGTTTATTTTGCTATTCTATAACGAATTGAATTTAATTAATTGCACTTACAATTGTTTTCCTGCTGTCCGTGACACATAAGAACAGACCTGTGACTATTTTTTTAAGTTATGAGCCACCAATCAAAAAACAATGTAAACTAACTAAATAATTCAGCAGAGATTGGTTATTAATTAGACAAATCCATTGGGTATTGTTTGGGTAAATTCAAGCAATAAAATAATAATTGCATTCATTTAAGTTTACATTACGAATGACAAATACTTGTGTATCTTCATTACACTTCATAAAACTCCTTGCTTGGGGCTCTGCAGTGTTGTGTCAGCCCTCTAATAAAGCACTAATGTCTTATTCATGAGCAGCTCTTCTCAGGACACAGGAAATGTTTGGGGCTTGAATTTTCATGAATTGTGAAGTTGTGGCTAGATCCTGTTACCTAATGAAACAAATCATGCGATTAAAAAGAAATGAGCAAATAAAATCAATAAGGATCCGTTTACACTTTGGTAACAAAGGACTGCAGAAAGGGCAAGACTAATTTGTGTGTTTGCTAAACACTAACAAGGATAAATAGGAATGGGAATTAAGACAAAAGGCTGAATGTGGAACAACAATTAGTTTTCATATTGGAAGTTAGTTGATATTATAAAACTGTTTTGGATGATCTGGAATTTCTTCCAAGATGAGTTTGTTTCTTCATCAAATTTGGAGAAATGTAGCATTCCATCACTTGCTCACCAATGGATGTGAATGGGTGCCGTCAGAATGAGAGTCCAAACAGCTGATAAAAACATCACAATACTCCACACCACTCCCGTCTATCAATTAACAAAGTGAGAAGCCAAAACCTACGTTTATAAGGCTTATTTAACTTTATATAATTGCTTCTGGCCAAAATATGAGTCCATAATCCATAATAACGCTTCCTCGAGAGACAAAGTCCATCTCCTGTTGACTCTCACATCAAATTCAGCCACATATTTGTTTTTACAGCTGTTTTGGACTGTTTTAGCTTGTAAACCATGCTTGATATGTGCAGATGTCTTTACTGATTCAGACCAGACCAATTTTTCAATGGATGTGAATGGGTGCCGTCAGAATGAGAGTCCAAACAAATGATCAAAACATCACAGTAATCCACACCACTCCAGTCTATCAATTAATAAAGTGAGAAGCCAAAACCTACATTTATAAGGTTTATTTAACTTTATATCATTGCTTCTGGCCAAAATATGAGTCCATAATCCATAACAACGCTTCTTCGATGGATGTGAATGGGTGCCGTCAGAATGAGAGTCCAAACAGCTGATAAAAGCATCACAGTAATCCACACCACTCCAGTTTATCAATTAATAAAGTGAGAAGCCAAAACCTACATTTATAAGGCTTATTTAACTTTATATCATTGCTTCTGGCCAAAATATGAGTCCATAATCCATAACAACGCTTCTTCGATGGATGTGAATGGGTGCCGTCAGAATGAGAGTCCAAACAGCTGATAAAAACATCACAATAATCCACATCATTTTGCTTCTCATGATTTTAACTGATGGACTGGAGTGGTGTGGATTACTTGTGGATTATTGTGATGTATTTATCAGCTGTTTGGACTCTCATTCTGACGGCACCCATTCACTGCAGAGGATCCATTGGTGAGCAAGTGATGGAATGACACATTTCTCCAAATCTGACAAAGAAACAAACTCTACATCTACATCTTTGGACTGCCTGAGTACGAGTAATTTTCAGCAAATCTTCATTTTTGGGTGAACTATTCTTTTAATTAGCATGTAAAGAATTCTGTCATTGTACTTTACAGCATGCTAATTAATTTACTGCCAGAACGTTTAAAAAATATTTGCATCTTGTAACATTCTCCTGGTTTTCCAAACCCACCTATTTTCCAGTGCAGCTTCTAAAAATATTTGCATTGAATTTAAATTCAGTGTATTTGCATGTCACTTCAGTTGTGTGAATGGAAGCTCGGCCGGACTGGAGCTCAACATCTATTTCTGTCGGCTCGGGACAATCCTGCCAGAGCAACACTGGCACAACACACTGCAAACTCTGCATTTGTGGGGCTGAGATTTCCCTCAGGAACATTTTTGGAAATAAAAACAGACACAAATGAGTCAATAGATGACATCTCAGCTTGAATGTGGACAGCAGCTCAGATTATTTGGTTTCCGAAGAATTCGATACGAATTGAGTTCAGTTGAATAATTTAACGGCATTAGTCTATCTAGACTTCTATGGATGGTTTTCTCTTTTCTGAATAAATGTTGCTGGTTACTTAAAGGCAACGTATTTATATGCTGGCAAGAATAAAGTTGAAACATTAAAGAGAATAAAGTCTAAAAAGTTATAAAGTCGAAATTCTGAGTATAAAGTATAAATTACAAGAATAAAGTTGAAATATTATGAGAATAAGGTTGAAATATTACAAGAATAAAGTTGAAACATTATGAAAATAAAGTCTAAATATTACAAGAATAAAGTCGAAACATTACAAAAAATATTTAGAAAAATAAAATCGAAATTACGAGAATAAAGTTGAAATATTACAAGAATAAAGTCAAAACATTACGAGAATAAAGTTGAAATAGTTCGAAAAATAAAATCGAACTTACGAGAATGAAGTCGAAATATTACAAGAATAAAGTTGAAACATTACGAGAATAAAGTTGAAATAGTTTGAAAAATAAAGTCGTAATTACGAGAATAAAGTTGAAATATTACAAGAATAAAGTTGAAATATTACAAAAATAGTCTAAATATTTAGAAAAATAAAGTCGAAATTACGAGAATAAAGTTGAAATAGTTTGAAAAATAACGTTGAAATTACGAGAATGAAGTCAAAATATTACAAGAATAAAGTTGAAATAGTTTGAAAAATAACATTGAAATTACGAGAATGAAGTCGAAATACTACAAGAATAAAGTCGAAACATTACGAAAATAGTCTAAATATTTAGAAAAATAAAGTAGAAATTATGAGAATAAAGTAAAAAAAATTAAAAAAATAAAATCGAAATTATGAGAATGAAGTTGAAATAGTTCTAAAAATAACGCTGAATTTATGAGAATGAAGTCGAAATATTACAAGAATAAAGTCGAAACATTACGAAAATAGTCTAAATATTTAGAAAAATAAAATCGAAATTACGAGAATAAAGTTGAAATAGTTTGAAAAATAACGTTGAAATTACGAGAATGAAGTTGAAATATTACAAGAATAAAGTTTAAATATTACGATAATAAAGTCAAAGCATTATGAGAATTAAGTTAAAAATATTAAAGGAACAAAGATGAAATATTACTGCAGTGAATGGGTGCCGTCAGAATGAGAGTACAAACAAAACCTGCATGTCTGGAAGAAACTAATCCATCATTAAGGCCAAAATCCGAGTCCATAATCTATAATAACCCTTCCTCCAGTGACAAAGTGGTCTGGTCTGAATCAGGAGAGAAATCTGCACAGATCAAGCACCGTTTACAAACCAAAACAGCTCTAAACATATTGTGGCTGGATTTTGATGTGAGAGACAACAGCAGAAGGACTTTTTTCACTGGAGAAAGCATTATTTATGATGTTTTTATCAGCTGTTTGGGCTCTCATTCTGACGGCACCCATCCACATTCATTGGTGAGCAAGTGATGGAATGCTACATTTCTCCAAATCTGATGAAGAAACAAACTCATCTACATCTTGGATGGCCTGAGGGAGAGAAAATTTTAAGTTTTAATTTTTGGGTGAACAGAACTCAATCGTTTCCTTGCATATTCTTGTTCGTGATGAGAACCGGTGGTCAGCTTTGAGAATAATTCCCCTCGATATGACCAGGCAACCGGACTTCCCCGTCCAGCCAAGTCATTTCAACACAGACCGCTCTACGGAAGCAATGTAAAAAACGTCCCGCAATGCCCATCTAAGCCAAACCAAGGCTCTGCCCAAGATCTGCCTGGAATAAACGGAGAGAAAAATTCCTAAACTGCCTTCCTAGCATGAGCTCGACGCAACAGCTGGCCACTGTTTGCTCTTGTGTGTTGAAGTACACCGCTGTAAAATCTGCATCCCAGCAATTCAAACCATAATATAAAACTCCAACGGAGAATGCATAAGCACACATTTGCTGAAAAGTATCAGAGCAGGTTTCTGGCTCATGCTCCTGTGATATTGTTGGTTGTGGAAAAGGTGGATAAAAAAAGACTGAGTAAATTCTAAAGGACGGTTTTAAAGTGATACTAATAGAGCTCAAGGACTTCCCACAATGTGGAAAATGTGAACAGAATCCTGTCATAATAATGTCATTTTCAATAGAACTGAATTCTATTGATTATTAATTAAATATATAATTGATTAATAATTGATTATTTAAGAAAAAATGAATTTGGGTAAAAAAAAAATAAGGTCATTAGGTCTTAAAAATTAGATTTTCTTTAACTTTTAATAAACTGTTGCTAAATTGTATAGATTTAGATTTAGACTAATTTATTTATTTTTTTGTTAAATGTGTAATAAATTATCATTAAGTTGTATATAATTTTAATTAATTATTTGCTAAAATCTAATTTTAACCATTAAAACGAAATGCATATACAGGTCCTTCTCAAAAAATTAGCATATTGTGATAAAGTTCATTATTTTCTCTAATGTACTGATAAACATTAGACTTTCATATATTTTAGATTCATTACACACAACTCGAAGTAGTTCAAGCCTTTTATTGTTTTAATATTGATGATTTTGGCATACAGCTCATGAAAACCCAAAATTCCTATCTCAAAAAATTAGCATATCATGAAAAGGTTCTCTAAACGAGCTATTAACCTAATCATCTGAATCAACTAATTAACTCTAAACACCTGCAAAAGATTCCTGAAGCTTTTAAAAACTCCCAGCCTGGTTCATTACTCAAAACCGCAATCATGGGTAAGACTGCCGACCTGACTGCTGTCCAGAAGGCCATCATTGACACCCTCAAGCAAGAGGTCTGTGGGAAGGAAAAAGTGTGGCAGAAAACGCTGCACAACGAGAAGAGGTGACCGGACCCTGAGGAAGATTGTGGAGAAGGACCGATTCCAGACCTTGGGGGACCTGCGGAAGCAGTGGACTGAGTCTGGAGTAGAAACATCCAGAGCCACCGTGTACAGGCGTGTGCAGGAAATGGGCTACAGGTGCCGCATTCCCCAGGTCAAGCCACTTTTGAACCAGAAACAGCGGCAGAAGCGCCTGACCTGGGCTACAGAGAAGCAGCACTGGACTGTTGCTCAGTGGTCCGAAGTACTTTTTTCGGATGAAAGCAAATTTTGCATGTCATTCGGAAATCAAGGTGCCAGAGTCTGGAGGAAGACTGGGGAGAGGGAAATGCCAAAATGCCTGAAGTCCAGTGTCAAGTACCCACAGTCAGTGATGGTCTGGGGTGCCATGTCAGCTGCTGGTGTTGGTCCACTGTGTTTTATCAAGGGCAGGGTCAATGCAGCTAGCTATCAGGAGATTTTGGAGCACTTCATGCTTCCATCTGCTGAAAAGCTTTATGGAGATGAAGATTTCATTTTTCAGCACGACCTGGCACCTGCTCACAGTGCCAAAACCACTGGTAAATGGTTTACTGACCATAGTATTACTGTGCTCAATTGGCCTGCCAACTCTCCTGACCTGAACCCCATAGAGAATCTGTGGGATATTGTGAAGAGAAAGTTGAGAGACGCAAGACCCAACACTCTGGATGAGCTTAAGGCCGCTATCGAAGCATCCTGGGCCTCCATAACACCTCAGCAGTGCCACAGGCTGATTGCCTCCATGCCACGCCGCATTGAAGCAGTCATTTCTGCAAAAGGATTCCCGACCAAGTATTGAGTGCATAACTGAACATAATTATTTGAAGGTTGACTTTTTTTGTATTAAAAACACTTTTCTTTTATTGGTCGGATGAAATATGCTAATTTTTTGAGATAGGAATTTTGGGTTTTCATGAGCTGTATGCCAAAATCATCAATATTAAAACAATAAAAGGCTTGAACTACTTCGAGTTGTGTGTAATGAATCTAAAATATATGAAAGTCTAATGTTTATCAGTACATTACAGAAAATAATGAACTTTATCACAATATGCTAATTTTTTGAGAAGGACCTGTATATTCAAATGAAAAACACAAAATTTGGCAATAAAAATAAATAAATAAAAAGCATATTTGATTTGTAAAAAAATAATATATATATATTTTTACTATTAAAATGGAACAAAACTAATTTCATAGGGCCTCAAAAATGTATTTTTCATTAAATGTGTAATAAATTATCAAAGTTGTATATGATTTTAGATTTTTTAGATTCAATTTTAACCATTAAAACAAAATACATAAAAATTAAAATGGAAAACACAGAATTTGGCAATAAAAATAAATAAATAAATAAATAAAAAGCATATATCATTTGTAAAAAAAATAAAATAAAATAATTAAAAACAATTATATATATATATATATATATATATATATATTTACTATTAAAATGGAACAAATTAATTTCATAGGGCCTCAAAAATGTATTTTTGTTAAATGTGTAATAAATTATCATTAAGTTGTATATGATTTTAATTAATTAGACATGCTTTTTATTTACTAAAAAATTATTTTAACCATTAAAACAAAATGCATAAATATTAAAATGAAAAAAAAAAAAAAAAAACAGAATTTGGCAATAAAAATAAATAAATAAATAAAAAGCATATTTCTTTTGTAAAAAAATATACATATTTATATATTTTACAATAAAAATGGAACAAAACTAATTTCATAGGGCCTTAAAAATAATTATTTTGTTAAATGTGTAATAGGATATTAGAGATAAGATATTAGTCGCAATTATTCACATTCAAAATAATACAAGTTTGTGTTTACATAATAAATGTGCAAGAACTGTGTACATATATTATCATCAAAAATAAATGCTGTCTAATTAAACAAATTAATAAAACTTTAAGTAATAACTAATACTAAATATAATACTGAAGCTAAAAACACTACTAAAACTAAAAAAAAACGAATAAAACTTTAAATCAAATTAAAATAATGTTAAATTGCCTATAAAACACCACATTTTTATTTGTCAAATAAGATGCCGCACAACAGAACTATATCTGTTAAAAATGGATGAAAAATATATTTTGGTTGGATGATATTCGTTAAAAAACAAAAGCACATAGTAATACATTTCTGTCATAATTTTTTCAAGTTAAACCAAACTTTTATTTTGGCGGAATGTAATGAAGATATTTGCGTTTCAGCATGTGTTTGACTGACTGCTGCTGCATTTGTTTCTGCTGTTAGATTCATCCATATTGAGTCAAATTGTCCAGATCAGCTTCATTAAAACATTTTATTATCTCAATATGATATCATTTATCACCTAGCCCTATGAGAAACAACAATTCTGGTCCAGGTGCTGACATATGTATGCCTTATATCTGTCATTCATTTTGTTAGAGGTATATGAAAAGGCTCTTACCGATGTATTTGCTCCATTCTGGGTCCAGATCGGCCTGGTTGGCCAGACATCCCTTCATCACATTCAGACAGTAGTTGTTACAGGGCTTTAGCGTGAACAAACCCTGACAGTACGAGCAGTAGAGCATTTTAGTGAAGCCGCTGACGCAAGCAGAGCTCATGGTCACCTGCAGAAAGACGTACGAAAAATGTGGAAAATGCGAACAGAATCCAGTCATAATAATGTCATTTTCTATATAACAGAATTCAATTGATTAGACATGCTTTTTGATTATTTGATAAAAAAAAAATAATAATAATTTGGGTAAAGAAATAAAATGGATTTCAGTAGGTCTTAAAAATTTAATTTTCTTTAACTTTTAATAAATTTGTATAGATTTTAGGGTCACATGCTTTTTCATTACAAAATCATACATATAAAAAAATAAGAAATACAGGGCACAAAAAAAAATTATTAAACTTTTAATCTATTCTATAAGTTTTCAATTTTTTTCAGTACATGCTTTAAATTTAATTTAATCATTTAAACAGAATCCAGAAAAATTAAAACTGGGGGAAAAAAATAAATAATAATAATAATAATAATAATAATAATCCATTAAAATTTTAACCAAAAAGATGGAAAAAAATAAGACATATAGGGCCCAAAAAATAATTTAATAAACTTTTAATCAATTCTATAAGTTTTCAGTTTTTTTTTTAAATGCTTTAAATTTTATTTAACCATTTAAACAGAATCCAAAAAAATAAAAATAAAAAATAAATTATTATTAATAATAATAATAATAATAATAATAATAATAATGCATTAAAAATTAAACTAAAAAGATGGAAAACAATAAGACATATAGAGCCCAAAAAATTTTATAATAACTTTTTTAAACATGCTTTAAATTTCATTTAACCATTTAAACACAATACAGAAAAATTATGAAATAAATATTAAAAGTAGAAATAAGATAAATAATAAATAAATAAATAAATAAATAAATAAATAAATAATAATAATAATAATAATAATCCATTAAATTTTAAACTAAAAAGATGGAAAACAATAAGACATATAGGGCCCAAAATAATTAATTTATTAAACTTTTAATCAATTCTATAAGTGTTCCGTTTTTTAAAAACACAGTTTACATTTAATTTAAACACTAAAACGTAATCAAGAAAAATTAAAACTGGAAAAAAAGAATCAATTAAAAAATTTTTAATCAATTAAAACTAAAAAGATGGGGAAAAAACATACAGGGGCCAAAATATTAATTTATCAAGCTTTTAAATCAATTCTATAAGGTTTCTTTCTTTTCTTCTTTTTTTTTTAAACATGCTTTAAATTTAATTTAACCATTTAATAAAATTAATTTATTAAACTTTTAATCAATTCTATAAGTTTTCAGTTTATATTTAATTTATCCATTAAAACAGAATCAAGAAAAATTATAACTGGAAAAAAAATAATCCATTAAAATTTAAACTAAAAAGACGGTTGAAAAAAAAAACTGCCCAAAAAAATTATTTATTAAACTTTTACTACATTCTACAAATTTTCAGGGTTTTTTAACATGATTTAAATTTAATTTAACCATTTAAACAGAATCCAAAATAAATAAATAAATACTACTACTACTACTACTAATAATAATAATAATCCATTCAAATTTAAACTAAAAAGATGGAAAAGAATAAGACCACTAAAACGTAATCAAGAAAAATTTAAACTGGAAAAAAAGAATCAATTAAAATTTAAACTAAAAAGATGGGGGAAATTTATCAAACTTTTAAATCAATTCTATAAGGGTTTCTTTCTTTTTTTTTTTAAATGCTATAAATTTAATTTAACCATTTAATAAAATTAATTTATTAAACTTTTACTCAATTCTATAAATTTTCAGGGTTTTTTAACATGCTTTAAATTTAATTTAACCATTTAAACAGAATCCAAAATAAATAAATAAATAAATACTACTACTAATCCATTCAAATTTAAACTAAAAAGATGAAGAAAAAAATACATCTAAGGCCAAGAATCAAGAAGAATTACAACTGAAAAAAAAAAAAATAAAATAATCCATTAAAATTGAAACTAAAACGATGGGGAAAAAACTTTATCAATTCTATAAGTTTTTTTTTCAACAAAAAATTAAATAAAATTAAATGTATTTTTTTTTACATTTTAAGAGGCCCTAAAAATATGCACTGATATAACAGTATTTTCAAGCCTCATGCATGAACACTGCATGCTACCTTCCCTTACACCGAGATGCTACAGGTTTTATTTCCCCTCATAAAATCCCAAGCACAAATCAGTTTGCCAGAGCAGTTAGCACCACATTTGAACAGACAGACAGCAGCAGCTCACCTTGGAAACCCTGTTAGCCACTTCCCGTCCGACCATGAGGCCCTGGACGAAGGTGCGAGCGGCGATGAACGCCCGCGTAACCTGAGACTTGAGCTTCTTGGGAACGTCTCCAAAGGGCTTAAGCTGCTCCATGTACTTGCTGATGCATTCCAGATAGTCTTCGGTGATGAGATACTGGGAATTCAGGAGCTGGAACATGCGCTCCAGCAGACGCATCCAGAAATCGTTCAGCATCTCCTCCAGATTGACGTTGCCACCTGTGTAGTATCGCTTGAGCTCGGCGAACAGGCCCTGGAAGACCTCGGCGTTCTGCAAGTAGGGCTTTCCGTAAGTGCGCAGAAACATCTCGTTCAGAGAGCGCTCGGTGTTATCCAGCAGCTCCAAGAAGAAATCTGTCAAAGCATGACATGCAACTTTTCTGTGTCAATTCATAATGAGAACATGCACTCATTTAGCTGCATGCAAAGTTACTTTTAAAACTAATTGCACTACTTAGTTACTTTTTATGGAAAGTAATGCGTTACATTACTTTTGCGTTACTTTTTAAATCTGGCCAGGGCTTGCTTGTAGAGGTCTGCACGGGACTGTTTTTTTAGTCCCGCTCCCGCGAGGTTTTATTCCGCACCCACCCGCTCCCGCTATACAGGGTGCGATTTGTGGAAAAAGCAGAGGGGGGGATGTTTTTGAAAACTAACGTTAGTGTAATCTGTTAACACTGGACATTATATACATCTTTTTAGACCAGTACCAGATAATGAGTGTCATGTCATGAAATGTGATCACAATTTCATAAAAACATTAGTTAGTCCTATTAATTGTAACGAATAAATTATATAAAGCGAGAAAATGATCAACCACTGCGTCTCAAAATGATTCACTGTTTCGAAGCGCTCTAATCAGATCATTTGATTCAGAACGGGATATCAAAGCGCGTATGCCGAATCATTTGATTCAGAACTGGACTTTAAAGCGCGTATCGTGAATCATTTGACTCAAAAAGGGACTTCAAATCGCGTATGGCGAATCATTTGATTCAGAACCGGACTTTAAAGTGCGTATGGCGAATCATTTGATTCAGAACTGGACTTTAAAACGTGTATCGCAAATCATTTGACTCAAAAAGGGGCTTCAAATCGCGTATGGCGAATCATGTGATTCAGAACCGGACTTTAAAGTGCGTATGGCGAATCATTTGACTCAAAAAGGGACTTCAAATCGCGTATGGTGAATCATGTGATTCAGAACCGGACTTTAAAGCGCGTATCGCGAATCATTTGACTCAAAAAGGGACTAAATCGCGTAACGCGAATCATTTGACTCAGAACCGGACTTTAAAGCGCGTATCGCGAATCATTTGACTCAAAAAGGGACTAAATCGCGTATCGCGAATCGCGAATCATTTGACTCAAAAAGGGACTAAATCACGTATCGCGAATCATTTGACTCAGAACCGGACTTTAAAGCGCGTATCGCGAATCATTTGACTCAAAAAGGGACTAAATCGCGTATGGCGAATAATTTGATTCAGAACCGGACTTTAAAGCGCGTATCGCGAATCATTTGACTCAAAAAGGGACTAAATCGCGTATGGTGAATAATTTGATTCAGAACCGGACTTTAAAGCGCGTATCGCGAATCATTTGACTCAAAAAGAGACTAAATCGCGTATGGTGAATAATTTGATTCAGAACCGGACTTTAAAGCGCGTATCGCGAATCATTTGACTCAAAAAGGGACTAAATCGCGTATGGTGAATAATTTGATTCAGAACCGGACTTTAAAGCGCGTATCGAGAATCATTTGACTCAAAAAGGGACTAAATCGTGTAACGCGAATCATTTGACTCAAAAAGGGACTAAATCACGTATCGCGAATCATTTGACTCAAAACCGGACTTTAAAGCGCGTATCGCGAATCATTTGACTCAAAAAGGGACTTCAAATCGCGTATGGCGAATCATTTGATTCAGAACCGGACTTTAAAGCGCGTATCGCGAATCATTTGACTCAAAAAGGGACTAAATCGCGTATGGTGAATAATTTGATTCAGAACCGGACTTTAAAGCGCGTATCGCGAATCATTTGACTCAAAAAGGGACTAAATCGCGTATGGTGAATAATTTGATTCAGAACCGGACTTTAAAGCACGTATCGCAAATCATTTGACTCAAAAAGGGACTAAATCGCGTATGGTGAATAATTTGATTCAGAACCGGACTTTAAAGCGCGTATCGAGAATCATTTGACTCAAAAAGGGACTAAATCGTGTAACGCGAATCATTTGACTCAAAAAGGGACTAAATCACGTATCGCGAATCATTTGACTCAGAACCGGACTTTAAAGCGCGTATCGCGAATCATTTGACTCAAAAAGGGACTTCAAATCGCGTATGGCGAATCATTTGATTCAGAACCGGACTTAGGAGCGGGTTCGCAGGATGTTTTTATCCCCACTCGGGATAATAATAATTCAGCAGAGGCAGGGATGCATAGACCAGAGGGGGGGAAATCCCCACCATCCCCCCCCCAGCAAATCGCACCCTGCCGCTATATATATTCATTCTTTGTTCACCGCTGCCCGTTTAAAATAATTTTATTCCCGACCCGACCGTTCCCGCTAAATTCAGATCTAGAATCTCACATTTAAATACTACCGAAAGAGAGAGAACAAATAAAATTGTAGGCTGTAAATTTTATTTTTTTATTTTCAAGATGCTTTTAACATCTTTAAGGAAAATGTGTTGCAGAAGAAAATAAATGTAGGTACAAAAATTGTAGCCTTATTTATATTCAAAATAAAAATTTAACATTTTTCTGAGAGAAAAAAAAAAACATGACATCTGTCATTAACCATTATAAGCAAAAGAACAAAACCGTTGGCTTGTAACTAGAGCCCCTGTAAAAATAGTTCAGTTTTGTATGCAATGGCAAAGTGATTATATTTCGTTTTATTTTTTTTTTTTATAAAGTTCATTTAGAAAAAGTTTGAAGCATGTTTTGTTCGTTAAATATAAGTTTTTGTTTTTTAAAGTAACAAACAGCGGTCAGCGGAAGATTGTTAGTCGGTTTGGTCAATTTGCCTTCTCAAATCATCACGACTTGACTAAAATAAAATCTATAGATATAGAACAGTTTAAGTATAAAACAATTTAAACGTTAAACCTAGATAAATGTGCGCTATTAGGCGCATATACAATCGTTTGTGCGGAGAGTGAAAGGTAAAGC
Source organism: Cirrhinus molitorella (assembly GCA_033026305.1). NCBI lineage: Eukaryota > Metazoa > Chordata > Actinopteri > Cypriniformes > Cyprinidae > Cirrhinus > Cirrhinus molitorella. The sequence continues at coordinate 4,003,551 of CM065122.1, read as the reverse complement.
AGGAGGCGCCAGTGCGATCACTTGCATTTTTTTCAGTGGAAACAACTTAAAATGATCCGACATTTTTGCTCAAAAAGGTAAGAATAAAATATCATTCGGAACTGAAAAGGGTCTACTTTTATTTGTGTGCAAAATCAACAAAACGTTACAAACAGTATTTTATAAAATAAAGAAAACAAACATGTTGCACAGACACGATAAATACATATTTAGAAAGCTTTAAATTGTTACTTAACGAAATAAAACAAATCGAAAACAATAGCTCTTTCATTATATAATAATCCGTAAAGGTTTCTCTCTAAAAAGGCGCATCCAAAAAGAAGATTGGCAGTCAGTATCTTTGCGACTTTGACTCAGAATACACTAAATAATTCAAATATCTCCTTACTATTTCCCCGACACGTTCATTGTTATTTATTTTTGCCGGTGCTTTGTGGCAAGTTTCAGCCTATTGTGTGCAATACCTTAAAAAATAAAAAACGTTCAACAGCCAGATATATTTACGCTTAGGATATACGATAACAATGTGTAAAGCGCAGAAATTCTGTTCAGAAAGGACGTCGGTAACGGGATATTGTTAGGTCGCCCGCTTCCGTTCAAATTACACCAGAGTTACCGACCGCTACCGCGTTTTATTTGGAAATTTATTCCCGCATCGCAAGAAATCTAGTCGGGTCTCGCGGGTCCTGCGGGAGAACCGCGGGAATGCAGACCTCTACTTGCTTGTTTGTTTTTAATATAAAAAGTTAAATTTTTAGCAAATGTAAAAGCCCTTTCACACCAGAAAGTGAAATGAATAAGCCTATGGCTGAAGGAAAAGTAAATTGATGTCTGCAAAGTAGAACTGTAGTTCAACGCTCTTCAGCAATGAGAAAAATTAAGCACAAATGTTAAGTTTTGCTTATTAGTGTGGCTGAATTGGATCAACAAAGATCAGCACCAAAGACATTGGTTAAATTTAAGGGAAGCATCAGACCAACTAGAGCCAATTAGAGCCATTTTAAGGTGATTTTAGTCAAAATGGCTGAAAAATCATGAAAACAACCCCTAGTAAGATGATTTAATCGCTTATCACATTTTTTGACCACAAGGTGGCACTGTCTCAAAACGTTTTGAGTTCTTTCAGATCATGGTTTCGATGGTACATGCAAAGTTTAAGTTAAAGTTTAATGGTACACCAATGCACTGGTACAAATGTAGCATTTTCTATCATAATACTCTATTGTAGTCAATGGCAATTTCATGTTTTGTTCAATTATAGCGCCACCAAGAGGCACAATCCCACCAAATTCGATATGTGCCATTAGAGTGTGTCCATACATATGTGTGCCAAATTTGGTGAAAATATCTCATTTTGTTTTGGAGTTATAGACATTTTTATATATTAGAAGAGAAAAAAATTATCAATGGCTGGCTTTCTTTGCATTTTTGGCACTTACTATCCAAATTTAGGAAATTCAGCATATGTTTTCGAATTTCCTACGGTGGTTTCGAGTCGATCAGAGTAACGGTTTCTAAGATATTGGCAAATGTTTTTAAGCGCTAAAATACAACGTTGCACAAACCGTAAGGCAAAACCTGGCATGTTTGGTATCGCTGTACTCGGCTAGGATTCAGGAGTGAAAATAAGTCGACCCAAAGTTATAAGCAAGCGAATATTTGATTTTACCACCAGGTGGCGCTGACTTGAAACTTCTCAGACTCCTTCAGAATGAACCATTTTAATTTGATATGTTTCATTATTTAAATTAATTAGACAAACTTTTTAATTACTAAAGTTTAATTTAACCATTAAAACAAAATGCAGAAATATTAAAACAGAAACAATGAATTTGGCAATAATAAAAATAAATAAATAAACAAACAAATTAAAATTTAAATAAAAAAATAAATTTATTAATTTATTAAATTGTTAAATTCCCAAAATTTTATGATTTTAATCTATTAGACATGCTTCAAATTTAATTTAACCATTAAAACCACAAAAAAACAAACAATAATAATAATAATAATAAAGTAAAACTTAAATAAATAAAAACACATTTCATATAGATATTAATTTAAATAATTGTAATAAATTGTTCAATTCTTTATGTTTCATTATATCAATTAGACAAAAACTTGTATTAGGTCTTACAAAAATGTATTTAACAAATTAACAAATAAAAATTAAAACAAAAAATGAATTAGATAATTATTAAATTGTTAAATTCTATAGATTTCATGATTTCAATGTATTAGACATGCATCAAATTTAATTTAACCATTATAAACCACAAAAAGAGAAGTAAAATTTAGATAAAAAAAAACATTTAATAAGAGTATAAAAATTGATTTAAATAATTGTAATGAATTGTTCAATTCTTTATGTCTCATCAATTAGACAAAAACTTGTTTTAGGTCTTTAGGTTTTTTTTTTTTTTACTTTTAATAAACCGTTGTTAAATTGTAAACATTTTGTTTAGTATGCAAACAAAAAAAATAATAATTTAACCATTTTAACTGTATATGTTTCATTATTTTAAATGCTTTGACATGCTTTTTAATTACTAAAGTTTAATTTAACCATTAAAACAAAATGCAGAAATATTAAAACAATATTAAAAAAATTGGCAAACAAATAAACAAATAAAAATTTTACATTAAAAATATATTTCTTAAATTAATAAATCATTAAATTCTATACATTTTATAATTTCAATGAATTAGACATGCTTCAAATTTAATTTAACCATTAAAACCACACACACACACAAAAAAAAAATAAATGTAAAAAAAATGAAGTAAAATTTCATTACATTTCATTAGGGTATTAAAAATAATTTAAATAATTGTAATAAATTGTTCAAAAATGAATTTAATCATTTTAATTGTATATGTTTCATGATTTTAATTAAATGTAACCATTTAAAATTGAATTTAACCATTAAAACGTAATCCACAAAAAATGGAACAAAAAAAAAACAGAATTAAGTAAAATTTAAATAAATAAATGAAAACATTTCATAAGGGTATAACAAATTGAATTTAATAAAATTGTAATAAATTGTTCAATTCTATACGTTTCATGATATCAAGGAGACATGCTTCAAATTGAAAAACATCATGACTTTAAAAGCATTTACAAGACAGACAGCTCATAATAAATAAATAAATACATGGTTATAAATAAATAAATCAATTTTGTTTTTTTTTTCTTAATAATAAAACTATACATGGTTTCTTCTGGGATGTATATCAGAACGTGCATTAATAAAACATAGGTCATTTGATGTTTTCACTGTAAAATAGTTGATGTTCCGATAAAAAGCTCAAACAAACATGCATTTTTTTGAGAAAGAACTAAAATCACAATAAAATAAAAATAAGTAATACAAAACTGACATCACTTCTCAATACATTTTAATTTAAACTTTTTAATTTATTATTATTATTTTTTTAACAGGAAATCAGCTTTGCAATTTCACACTTTAATCGAGGACACATAAGAATAATATCCAGTTTAGATTTAGCATTCATTCTTTCGGGACGCTCTGTAAAGCCTGAAACATTATGCAAACTAAGGGTCAAATCGAGAGTCGGACTGTTTTGATGAGCACCAATAATTCTCCACGTTCTTCTGTTAAGTGCTTCTTCATGAGGTTCGTCTCAATGCCATTACATTCATTTGAATGCAACGCACAGCTCCTGCAAACTAGTCAGCGCTCTTTGTTTGTGCGTCCTGATCATCGCAGCGCATGATGAAACCTCTCAATTCTTAATGTCATTGTAAACAGGGTATTTATTCACACTCAAAACATGCTGGGAATTATAAAACTGATTGTTACGGTTGCCTTTATTATTTTAATATGGCATAGTGGTTAAAAAAAAAAAAGAGCAATGCTTTATTGTTGTGTGCATGAGCTTTTGGCATTCATTACTTAAAGGTAAGAAGCACAGAAAGTCACTAATGATGATAAAATGATGAAACTTTGTTAAGTTGGCTTTCTAGACAAAACTTTCTGAGTGTATCTCCTCCTAGAGCTTTAACTCTACAAACTCCAAACTCAGCCCAGATCTTCAGACTGATCTGACTCCAGTTGCTGTATCTTTTCTAACTGATGGGACTTACGATTTTCCTAAAAATTATGATTAAAACTGTGAAAAATCCCATAGACTTACATTGAGGGAATGTTCAAATGAGCCAAGACTATTCAAACTCACAATGACAAAACTCCCACAATCCCTTGAGACTCAATCAAGCTTCCCTTCTGTGTACGATTCAAACTAACTTGCTAATCATGGTAGAAACATGCTAGTAACTTGCTAATCATGCTAACAACATGCTAGTAACACGCTAATCATGCTAGTAACTTGCTAATCATGTTAGAATCATGTTAGTAAGATTTTGATTGTTTTTTAAAGAAGCCTGCGTTTATTTGATCCAAGGTACCAAAGCAATAAAATTGTGAAATATTTGTACTATTTAAAAAACAGTTTTCTATGTGAATATATTTTAAAATGTAATTTATTCAAAGATACAAAGCTGAATTTTAGCAACATTTACTCCAGTCTTCAGTATCACATGATCCTTCAGAAATCTTTTTAATACGATGATGATGATTATTATTATTATTATTATTATCAATATCAATATTTCAAACAGTTGAGTGCATTTTTAGTAATATTTGAATGGAAAAAAAAAAAAAAATATATATATATATATATATATATATTTTTTTTTTTTTTTTTTTTTTTACAAATACTTAGATAAACTTTTCTTTTAATTTCCTCACCATCTTATTAATAATACATTTAAAAAAAGATATTAAAAAACAAAAACAAAATAAAATAAATAAATAAATAAATAATGAAAAAAATTAAAGACTTGACAGTTTTGGGTGAACTATTTCTTTAACAAAAGTCAATCTGTTTCTGTGCACCACCAGGTTTTTAGCATCTCAAAATAAAATTAAATAAATACTATTTTTTTTCTTTTACAAATATTTAGATAAACTATTTATTTAATTTACTAGCGGTCTTATTAATAATACATTTAAAAAAAAATTAAATAATAAAAAAAAACATAAAACACAATAATAAAAAATAAAAGACTTGCCATTTTTGGGTGAACTCTTTCTTTAACAAAAGTGAACCTGTTTCTGTTTCTCAAAATAAAATAAAATAAAATGAATACTTTTCTTTTTCAAATATTTAAATAAACTATTCCTTACATTTCCTCACCATCTTATTAATAATACATTAAAAAATAAATTAAATTAAATTAAAAAATAAAATAAAATAAAATAGAAATGAAAGACTTGCCAGTTTTGTGTGAACTATTTCTTTAACAAAAGTGAACCTGTTTCTGTGCTACACCAGGTTTTGAGGATCTCAAAATAAAAAATAATAAAATAAAATAAAATAAATAATGACTTTTTTACTAATATTTGGATGAACTATTTCTTGAAATTCCTTGCCTTCTTATTAATAATATACTTAAAAAATAAAAATAAATTTAATAAAAAAAAAAAAACATTAAAAAAATGCATAAAATAAAATAATTAAAAAACATATGTTTTGGGTGAACTATTTCTTTAGCAAAAGTGAACCTGTTTCTGTGCACCACCAGGTGTTTAGGCTCTCAAAACAATACAAAATAAAAATAAATAAAATAAATTATAGAAATAATTTGAGGATGAACTACTCCTTTAACTTCCTCGCCTTTATATCAGCAATAAAATAAATAAATTGAAATTAAATAAAATACAAAAATTCTCATTATAAACATTATAAATGCACTTTTGATAAATTTATTGTGCCCATATTTTATTTATTTTCACAAGATAAAGGTGGACAACTGGTTTGTACAATTATATTAAAAGATCTTTTACTTGATTGAAAAAAAAACGACAGAAGGCATGGCCCAGACTGTAAACAAGAAGTTTAACAGCAATCATGTAGAAATGTGGGCTTTATAGGGTTAATAATCTCTGATTACACGAAACAATAACCTGACACTCTCTACCATTTAACCAATGAACGTTAAAGAACAAATCGTACCGTCAAACCTTTTATGTCCGGTCATAAAGGTCTCCCTCAGCTCTTCGCTCGTGTCGTCCATGAGCTTCTCAAAGTCCCTCGAGCTTCTCTGGCCGAAGGTCTCCTCCATTTCTGCGTTACAGCATGATCTCTGAGGAGCGCAAACCCGCAGATCCTCTCCTACAGACCACACAAAGACACAGCAATGCAATTTAACATCCATGATGATCAAAAATGCTTCTTGAGCAGCAAATCAGCAAATTCTGAAGGATCATGTGACACTGAAGACTGGAGTAATGATGCTGAAAATTCAGCTTTGCATCACAGGAATAAATTACATTTGAACAGATATTCACATAGAAACAGTTCTTTTAAATTCTAAAAATATTTCACTATTTTTACTGTATTTTTGATTACATAAATGCAGCCTCGGTGAGCGGAGGAGATGAATTAGTCAGTCACAGAACGGGGGCGTCTAAGTCCTCCACATCGAAATGACGAAGCGTCAAAGCCGGTCCATAATCAACCTGATTTTGTCAGTCACTCCACAGAATCTCTCATTATGATGCTGATGGACGTCTCTCTCTCTCAGTCTAATAAAAGAAAGCATTTACATTCACTTCAGTCCTTTCTCGTCTTGTTCTGGCTGTATATGTGGGCTGCAGAGCTCACAGATCGTCTCAGCAATTGCTCATTTCCATATTTTTGTTTTGTTTTGGAGTTGCATATTTCATGTGAGCTCAGTTTGGGTTCAAAATTTTCTAAATTGCAACCCATGACATTTATATATACTGGAGTGATGATGCTGAACATTAATATCACAATATTATTATTTTTGTTGCCTGTATTTTTAATAAAATACACATAGCATTGATGAGCAGAAAAGTTTTTTTTTTTAAAGTATTAAATATCTTACTGATCCCAAACTTTTGAGTGGCAGTGTATATATATACATATATATATATGTATGTATAAAGAAATAAAATACAAAACATTTTAAATAAAATATTAATAAAAGTAATAAAATAAAAGAAGACTTGTAATTTTTTGGGTGAATTTTTCCTTTAACTAAAGTGAACCTGCTGTTACCAGGTACAAAACATTTTTATTTTTTGCAATACAAATTACTAAATATGAAATAAAAATCAGTTATATCAAATTAAAAATAAATAAAAATATAATATAATATAAAAATAAAATATTAAAGTACAGAACATTTAATAAAATAACAAATACAAATAAATTAAATTAAACTGAATTAAATCAATTGTTGGGTGAACAGATTATTCAATATTAAATAAAAAAACAATTACATCAAATAAAAATAAATAGAAATGAAATATAATATAAAAATAAAATATTAAAATACAGAACATTTAATGCAATAATAAATACAAATAAATTAAATTAAACTGAATTAAATCAACTGTTGGGTGAACAAATGATTCCTTTAACTAAAGTGAACCCGCTATTACCAGGTAAAAAATATTTTAATTAAATATAATTGTAAAAATGTATTAAAAATAAGAATTTAAATATTAATAAAATACAATTATATAAAAAAATACAAAAAAAAACAATATAATATAAAAATAAAACATATTAACATACAAAACATTTCACAAAAGATTTTTTTTTTTATTATTTAGTTATTTCTTTAACTAAAGTGAACCTGCTATTACTAGGTGCAAAACATTGTTATTTTTGATAAAAAAAAAAATAAACAAATAAAAAATAATTACAAATAAAAAAATAAAATGTACTTTTGAAAAACAACTATAAAAAAATATATTAAAATACAATATAAAATATAATATATGAATATATAAAATAAATAAATTAATTAATTAATTAAATTAATCGAATTAAATCAACTTTTGGGTAAACGAATTATTCCTTTAACTAAAGTGAGCCTGCTATTACCAGGTGCAAAACATTTTTATTTTTGATTTAAGAAAAAGTAAAAAAAAAAAAAATTAATTACAAATAAAAATATTTAAAAAATAAAATATAATATAAAAAATAAAATATTAAAATACAATATAAAATATTAAAAATATAATATATAAATGTAATATATAAAATATATAAAAAATATATAAATACTGCTATTATGTTGCCAGGTGTAAAACGCTTTTATTTTTGATTTAATAAAATGTAAAAAACTAATTACAAATAAAAATATAAAAAATAAAATGTAAACATTCAATAAAAAACCACACAACTATATCAAATAAAAATTGAATACAAATAAAATAAATTACAAATTATTAAGTAATTACAAATAAAAATATAAAAAAATAAAATGTAAATATTAAATTAAAAAAACTATATCAAATAAATAAATAAATAAATTAATTAATTAATTAAATTAAAAATTAAATAAATATTAATTAAATTAAAAATCAAATATATATTAAAAAAAATAAAATAAAATAAATAAATAACTAAACAACTATCAGATCAGATCAATCCTATTACTAAAACTGAATCGTATGATCACTTGTCTGTGCACATCTCATTTTTGACCTTCGTTTCCATTTCTGGCCTGCGGTTTCCAAGGAAAAAGGGCCGTTTTCCAATACCATGTCTATTTAAAGCAATAAAAACATGCGAAAATGGCATTAAACCAGCGCTAATCAACCCCCCCTCAGGCACTATATTTTTAATCTGCATTCTGCATGTGTTGATTTTCTATTGGCTCAACATGAAAACTGCAGGAAAGTGTATTAATAAGGTCAATAATGGCAGCGAGTGACCCTGTTGATGAATGGCACTCCTGACAGTGATTTGTTGGACAGCACACTTCCAGCCGAAAACCTCTCACCCATCAACCGCAATTCTATCTCTGATCATGAAGTCAAGGAGGTCACAAAATGTCAACAGCGTTATTTCAGGCTTTTGGTTGACCTCTGAGGCGCGGGTGAGAAATTACAGGGTCCGGCCGAGACACACGCATTCATCTACACACCAAACATCATTTATGTTAAATAAAATCCCTTCGTGCATCTGAGAAAACACACCCACATTGGGACAGAAGCAGGGGTTTACTGGGCTTTCGGCGTGTCTGCAGGAGTCTGGCTCGTAACGTTGGTTTAAATATATGGGGAGAGCTGTTGAGAACCTCAGGAGCACAGGACACATTTAGCTCTGTTGACAAGCCAGCAGATGCTGGATGCTGGAAGTGTGATGCCTGTTTCGGGGCACCACGAGGCTTTTAGACAGAGGCTTCGCTAAACGCACAGGACAGAGAGCAACCCGAAGGGGTTACAGGGTTCGATTTCGGAGGTATACTCTCGTCTTCTTGGCAGAAAATAAAATAAAATATATATTTTTAAAAAACCCTGAACCTTTAAATAAAATTAACTTGTTTCTATGGGCCACCAGGTTTTTATTTCAAAACAATATTAAATAAAATAGCAATAAAAAAAACAAAAACAAAACTTATATATATATATATATATATATATATATATATATAACATCAGATTTTTAGGCTCTCAAAACAATACAAAATAAAAAAATTCAATACATTTAAATTAAATAATAAAATAAAAAAAAAATGTAATTAAATAAACATCAGGTTTTTAGGGTCAAAACAACAGGAAATAAAATAGCAATAATAAAAATAATAATAATAATTGTGTGTGTGTATATATATATATATATATATATATATATATATATAACATCAGATTTTTAGGCTTTCAAAACAATATGAAATAAAATGGCAATAATTAAATATTATATATATATATATATACACTACCGTTCAAAAGTTTGGGGTCAGTACATGTTTATTCATTCTTTTTTTTTTTTGAAAGAAATGAATAAATTGTTACATTACTAAAAAGTGACATAATAGATTTACATTGCTAGAAAAGAAAAACAAAAACATTGGCGGCACAACTGTTTCCAAAGCTGATAATTCTACTAATAATTCAGAATATCAGAATGATTTCTGAGAGATCATGTGACACTTAAGCCTGGGAAACTGAGTAACAGCTGATGAAAAATCAGCATTGCATCACAGGAATAAATTATATTTTAAAGTATATGAAAATAAAAAACATTATTTTCTATTGTAATAACATTTTGTAATATTACAGTTTATTTTCTGTATTTTTGATAAAATAAATGCAGCCTTGACTTCATAAAAAAAAATTGCAAGTCTTACTGACCCCAAACTTTTGAACGGTAGCGTATATGTAACATCAGATTTTTAGGCTCTCAAAACAATATGAAATAAAATTGCAATAATATATATATACATATATATATATATATATATATATACACGTGTATATATATATATATATATATATATATATATATATATATATATATACGTATATATATATATATATATATATATATATATTTTAGGCTCTCAAAACAATACAAAATAAAAAAATTCAATACATTTAAATTAAATAATAATAAAAAAAAAAAACGTAATTAAATAAACATCAGGTTTTTAGGGTCAAAACAACAGGAAATAAAATAGCAATAATAAAAATAATAATAATAATTGTGTGTGTGTGTGTGTGTGTGTGTATATATATATATATATATATAACATCAGATATTTAGGCTCTCAAAACAATATGAAATAAAATGGCAATAATTATATATATATATATATTAGGCTCTCAAAACAATACAAAATAAAAAATGTAATTAAATTAAATAAACATCAGGTTTTTAAGTTCTCAAAACAATACATAAATACATAAAATACATTTAAATAAAATAATAAATCAAAAAATAAATAAATACTGTAAAATAAAATAAAATAAATTATTTGTAATTTTTGGATGAACTTTACTTCCTCACCTTCTTATCGGCAATAAAGCAAAATCATTTTAGTTTAATTAAATTAATTTAATTATGACTTTAACTAAAGCCCATTGGGTTTGTAGGCTCTCAAAACAATATGAAATAAGTAAAATAACATAATAAAAAAAATAAATAAATAAAATAATAATAATAATAATAATAATAATAATAATAATAATATTATATATATATATATATATATATATATATATATATATATATATATAATAAATAGAATAAAATTACTTCTTCCTCGCCTTCTTATCAGCAATAAAGTTAAATTAATTAATTAATTAAACTACAAAAAAAAAAATAAAAAATAAAACAAATAATCACCCAAAAAATAAAAACTTGTTTCTATGTGCCACCAGGTTTTTAGGCTCTCAAAACAATATGAAATAAAATAAATGCAAGTAAAATATAAAAAAAATACTGTAAAATAAATTATTTGTAATTTTTGAATGAACTTTACCTCCTCGCCTTCTTATCAGCAATAAAGTAAAATAATTTTAGTTTAGTTTAATTTAATTATTACTTTAACTAAAGTGAACCTGTTTCTATGCACCATCGGGTTTTTAGGCTCTTAAAACAATACAAAATAAAATTAAAAATAATAATAATAAAAAAAAAAAAAAAAAATATATATATATATATATATATATATATATATATATAATTAAAAAAATAAAATAAATAAATAAATAGAATAGAATAAAATGACTTTTTCCTTGCCTTCTTATCAGCAATAAAGTAAAATTAATTAATGAATTAAACTATAATAAAATAAAAAAAAATAAAATAAAATAAAATAAAATAAAATAATCAACCAAAAAAGAAAAACGTTTCTATGCGACGCCAGGTTTTTAGGCTCTCAAAACAATACAAAATAAAATACATTTAAATAAAATAATAAATTAATTAATTAATTATAAATACTGTAAAATAAAATAAAATAAATTATTTGTAATTTTTGGATGAACTTTACTTCCTCGCCTTCTTATCAGCAATAAAGTAAAATAATTTTAGTTTAATTTAATTTCATTTAATTTCATTATTACTTTAACTAAAGTGAACCTGTTTCTATGCACCATTGGGTTTTTAGGCTCTCAAAACAATACGAAATAAATTAAAAAATAATAATAAAAAAAATAAATAAAATATATAAATAATGAAAAATAAATAAATAAATAGAATAGAATTACATCTTCCTCGCCTTCTTATCAGCAATAAAGTAAAAAAAAAAAAAATCATTAATTAAACTACACTAAAATAAAAAAATATAAACATAAAAATAAAATAATCAACCAAAAAAAGAAAAACTTGTTTCTATGCACCACCAGGTTTTTAGGCTCTCAAAACAATACAAAATAAAATAAATAAAATGGCAATAAATTTAAAAAATAATAATAATTAAATTAAATTACATATAAAATATTTATAAAAATAATCAAACGAAAAAACCATTGGGTTTTTAGGCTCTCAAAACAATACAAAATAAAATACATTTAAATAAAATAATAATACAAAAAAAATATATACTGTAAATAAAATAAAATTAAATAAATTACATGTAATTTTTTGGATGAACGTTACTTTCTCGCCTTCTTATCAGCAATAAAGTTAAAAAAAAAACTAAAATGAAAAACAAAATTAAATCAATCGAAAAAATAAAATAAACTACATAAAATAAAATTATTAAAAATGTGAACTATTTCTTTAACAAATTAAACCTGTTTCCATGTAACACCAGTTTTGTAGGCTCTCAAAATAAAATAAATTAAAATAAAATAATAAATAAATAAATTACTTGCAATTTTTAGATGAACTTTACTTCCTTGCCTTCTTATCAGCAATAAAATTGAAAAAAAAAAAAAAATGCAATTAAACTACAATAAAAAATATTATAACAAAAATAAAATTAAATCATGCAAAAAATAAAAAAATAAAAATACATAAAATAAAATTATAAAAAATGTGAACTATTTCTTTAACAAATTAAACCTGTTTCTGTGCAACACCAGGTTTTTAGGCTCGCAAAATAAAATAAAATAAAATACTTTAAAATACTAAAAGACTATTTTTTTAGATGAACTATTCATATGACTTCCTCACCTTCATATTGTTAAAAAATTAAATTACATTTTAAAATACAAAAAAATAAAATAAATAAATAAATAAAACAATTTAAAAAATAAAAGACTTTTTGTTGAACTATTTCTTTAACAAAAAAAAATACAACAAAAATAAATAAAAATAATAAATAAAAATATATAAAATAAATAATAAACAATAGAAGATGTGTCATTTTTTTTTTTTTTTTTTGGTGAACTATTACTTGAAATAAAGTAAACCTGTATCTGTGCACCATCAGGCATAAAATAAAATAAAATAAAATAAAATACTCTTTTGACTATTTTTGGATGAACTTCATTTAACTTCCTTGCCTTCTTATTAAAAATAAATACAATTAAATAAAATTAAAAATACAAAAAAAAAAAAAAAACACAAAATAAAATAAAAAAATAAAAGACTCTTTCTTTAACAAAAGTGAACCACCAGGTCACCTGTGCAACACCAGGTTTTTAGGCTCTTAAAATAAAATAAAATACTTTTTTGACTATTTTTTGGATGAGCTATTCATTTGACTTCCTCGCCTTCTTCTTAATAATAAAATAAAATAAAGACTTTTTTTTACTAATATTTGGATGAAGTATTCCTTTAATTTTCTTGCCTTCTTATGTAATTAATAATACATTTAAACAATACAATAAAAAAAACACATTTAAAAATTATAAAAATGCATAAAATAAAATAATAAAAATTAAAAGACTTGCAATTTTTGGGTGACCTATTTCTTTTTAGGCTCTCAAAGTAAAATAAAATAAAATAAATGACTAATTTTCAGATTAACTATTCCTTTAATTTCCTTGCATTCTTATCATCAATAAAATAAATAACTACATGAAAATTAAATGAAAATAAAATAAAATACAAAAATTAAACAATAATCAAATAAAAATGTAACATACAATTAAACATAAAAAATAAATAAATAAAAGACTAGACATGTTTGGGTGAACTATTTCTTTAACTAAGTGAACCTGTTTATGTGCAAATTAAAGTAAATAAAAAATATTCATAATTAGGCTGTTTTGATTGGATTGAGAGCGACCAATCGCAGGAATTGCAAAATATGCCATAATAATAAGCAATAATAACGCAAACTCATGACATGCAAATGTCCCTAAATAGTCTAGAAAAGGTTTGCATGCACTTTTTGGTTTTCTCAACCTTTTTTGCTCCATGACTCATTTTTAGGTTCCAGAATTCTTGCAGCCTCACTCGCACCGCAAAATAAAGTTAAACCAAGGGCATAGGTTTGGTTTTAAATGTTGGTAGGAACCTACTGCAACCTTGAGATCGGTATTTTTAAAACAAACCAGCAATTAAAGCCATGAGTCACAAGACCTTGCCATATTCAAAATGTTGGTGTTAAGAAAGAGCAAGAGGAGGTCTGATAATACAACGGTTTCCTAAAGTCTCATTGATTTAAACAAGACTAGCGAAGCTGAACTTTTCTTCGAGCGAATCTTACCAGCAGTTTTAGGACGCCACTAAAACATTTGGGACTGAAATTCTTGGTGATTCTATTTATAACCAGCAAATAACTCAAACCTAAATATGCCATGTTGCAAGATCGGGGCAAGTTGTCACAAAAAAACTGCCATTAAATAAACTTTTCAGGTAAATACAGACAATATGTGACCCTGGACCACAAAACCAGTCTTATAGCACAGGCATATTTGCAGAAATAGCCAAAAATACATTGTATGGGTCAAAATAATTTTTATTTTATGTCAAAAATCATTAGGATATTAAGTAAAGATGTTCCATGAAGATATTTTTGTCAATTTCCTAATGTAAATATATAAAAACTTAACTTTTATTAGTAATATGCATTGCTAGGAACTTCACTTTTCTCAATATTTAGATTTTTTTTGCACCTTCAGATTCCAGATTTCACATATAAAAATTGTGAAGCATTATACTTCACTAAACAGCTGAAATCTCAATGTTTTTTCAAGTAAAAATCAACATTGCAAACATGTGACAACTTGCCCCAGCTTGACGTTTCATTTTAAACGCTTTACTGCGTTCCCAAAGTTACCAAATAGTTAAGTAAGACAGAATTAAATATTATATTACTGTCATTTCTAACTAGATGTTTGACTACATACACAACCACATAGACTTTGTCTTGAAACAAAATACAGACAACTTGTGTGTGACAACTTGCCCCGGAGGTCAAGCAGATGCCAGTGTTTGAATTCAATCGATACCTGCTGTTTCCTCGCTGGGGACGTTTGCGGGACTGTAACCCAGGTCCGTGAACGCGTCTTTCACCTGGCTGCAGTTCACCGCGTGCAGATCCGCCGCAACCGGGACGCGCGGGACCAGGAGCGCGCACAGAACGGCAAACACAGCCGACATCACGGGAGAAATCTGTTGATTTATTCCCGCTGTGGATCCTCGTCACGGAGTTGATCTCTGAGCAAGCAGGCGTCGATTCCTCTCTATTTGGGAGTGAGAACACCTTGAAGTTTCGCAGCAGAAACCATCGCGCGGTCTGACATTTGCTGGAGTTCCTCGGGGCTTCGTGGAAAAGGCGAAGTGATGCGAGTGAACCTGCGGCTGTCAGAATCAGATGCTCCAAAGCCCTGGAACTTCTCTTCAGAGTTTTTTTCTCGAGTGTTCGCGGGTTTGACTGGAGGAAAGCCACTTTACCGCGGATGGCGTGCGTGAAACGTCATCCAGCGCGTTCTAAACGCGTTCTGTTTAACAAACCGAACGTTATTCCAGTGCAACGCAGCGTATAAACAGCGCTGGGAAGTAACTGAGATGTAATCTGGATTACGTAATCAGATTCCAAAAATGAAGTACTTGCAATTAGAGTAAGTTAAAATACTCGTAATCAGACTACAGTTACTTTTTTATGGATTACATATTATTCACACAATAGCGATAAATTATTCATAATTCATTGATTCCCCCTAATTTCTCTTTTTCATCTTTTACATTTTCCTTTCTAAAATAGCCTACCGATTATATACATTCAGAAAGTTGTGTGGACATTCACACATAGACTAGTCATTATTCAGGTGGAGACACAGCATTTGACCACTGGATTTGCAAAAGGGTTTCAACATTCCATCAGCTACTGATGAACACATTCATTTTTATTTGAATTTTATTTTTTAACCATGTATTATTGTGTCTTTGGAAGGCTTTTGTCTTTCATACTCATTAAAATGCAGCGTTATTTACATTTAATGCAGGCATTCCCAAACATTTCTGTCATCTAAACCTTATTCACCAAATATATTTACTTTAAGTACCCCTGAGATTTTAAATGAAATATTTCAGTAATTAAGTTTCACATTTGCATGTTCACCGTTTCTTTGATGTTGATTAATGGTCACATGGCATGCGGGTAAATGAAAAATTTCATATTTTTTAGCAAGTGTTTTATTTTAATTGTTATTTTAAAACAAAGACTAATGAAACACAATGATGGTTCACTCCTATACTTATGAATGGGAGAAACTGCAACACGCAATATGGAGGAATAGTCTCACCTTCTAAATGAAAGAGACAAATTTCCTAATTTCCTAAACCTGAGGGTAGACCAGACAATGCGCATGTGCAGTCATAACATACTTTCTAGCCTGAAAAATAAGGCTTTTAAACACTATTTGAGCATAAGAAACAACATTCATGGGACAATTAATTTAAGATCATTGTTGCTGATTTGATAAATGTAATTTAATTGTGAGTTCAGCGAGCAGTTAAGATTCATTAAGATAGGACTTGGTCTTGTATGAGCTGTCTGAGGCATTGCAGATATGGCCACCAAGTAAAAAGACTTTCCTTGAAAAGGACTTTGTTTTAAAAGTATTTATTTTAATTATTTTTTTTTATGATTTAATTAATTGTTAGCTTTTCATCAAACCCTCTGCAATTCCTGTTTGAACCCTAGTTTGGGAAACCTTGATGTAATATAATGTTTGATGCACTTCATGTTATAAATTACAATGAATGGAACATATTTTCTTACTCTTTGCATTTTTTACATCATTATGCTACAAGATAATCCTATTTAAATCAATGTGATAGACGAGTTAAGGCAAAAGTAATCTAAAAGTAATCTGATTATATTACCTAAAATATGTAATGTAACTGATTACATTACTGACTACAATTTTTGTCATGTAATCTGGAATCAGTAACTGATTACAATTTGTAAGTAATCTACCCAACTCTGAATAACTGAATATCATTCGCGATTTTCACCGCCATGCAATATCTGGGAAGTTTTAAAATGTGATTTATGAATTATGAGGAGAGTTTGGGAAGATCTGGTCCCCATGACTTCCTGAATTCCCCAAAGGGGGTGTGTTTCCATATACTAACGTAAAAAAACTCACCTTTTTCCTGAGTAAAAGGTGAGCGGCGCCATGATGGATTCTAAAGGTCATTGCACACTGAATCCGAAATTATCGCACTTTAAAAAATAATCAACTTTCATCTGTTATAAAAAAAATTCGGATCAGCTACGATTTTCTGCGTGTTTGCATCCGTCTCGTATGCTTTTTTTTTGTTTTTTGTATTTGTCATCCTTTCCTATCAAAATGCTTGCTCCGAATGTGAAAACGCAAACAATCGAACCTAATCCGATTTTTTATGTGACGAAAGTTTCAAAGGCAGTTTGTAAACGTGATTGAGGTCATATATATATATATATATATATATATAACAAATTTTCGCTCTTTAAAAAATAAATACGACCTCAGTTTGTGTCAACACACTGCCTCTGAAACTTTCGTCTGTCATAAAAAAATTCAGATCAGATACATTTTTTGGCGTTTCACATCCGTTTCACCTCCCAAAATGTGACCTGGGCTAGTTCTGAGCAGCAGTTGGGCAGGTTTTGTTGTGAAGACCTGGCAACCCTGAAAGATATATTTACTTGAGAAGCAAAATGACATAAGTCTTGTTTTCTAAAAAAAAAAAAAAAAAAAAAAGACATTTTTTTCCTTTGAATTAAGTTTAATTTAGTTTTATTTATTTTTAGTTTTTTTTTTTTTTGAGTTTTTTTTTTGAGTTTTTTTCAGAAAAAATACTTATGTAATTTTGATTCTAAAGTAAATTGATTTATCTTGATTTAAAATGTTTTTCATATTTGTACTGGAAAACAAGAAAAAATAAGTAAGAAGTGTTTTTTTTAGTGTAGTTGTAAATTACAACACAGATTACATTTAATTTGGCCAAAAAAAGAAAGAAAAATAGAAATGTTACATTTATGTAATACATTTTAGATATAATATTCACAAAAAAGTCATTATGTAGTAAGCCATGAAAAATACATGAATATTGTAGCCAAATTCTCCTTGTTATTCTCAAATCTAAAATATTTAATTGTCTAGAATTTCAATCACCTAATGACACTTGCAACCCACTACATGCTTATTTTCAGCATTTCAGTCGAAAATAATAAACACACCTCTAATTTAGCTTGTGCCCAACAGTTAATACTTACAAAACACAAGGCAGAAGGTGCCACTAAAAATAGTTTCATTCAGGGTGTCTGAAACTGGGCTGTGCCAGATAAATAGGTATAGAAAATATGCCACCCACATTTGCAAAGTATAGATCCTTAGAATTCTTATGCACAGAAATGAGAAAACATTTTGTCACTAAGACCTACACACTACAACAACATAATCCCCTGTAAAAGTATAAATAAAAAATAAATTATATCTATAATTAGTGTTTAAGTTTACACAGAGAGGGATGTGTTTACATTTATGTACATGCTGTTTTCCACACAGTGCTCGTTCTGCCAGCATCACTCCTACACTCATAGGCTCTGGCTGACTCATATGTATATACACAGTTATATACATGGCATGACACTGGCCACCTTTGGAAGCCAGCTGTCAATCAGATGTGCTTCAGAAGAATTGTTCTAGGTAGCAAACTTTATTTCTCAGTAAACAGGTGACACTTATGGAATAGTTCACCCAAAAATTAAAACATTCTGAAAATGTACTCACCCTCAGGCCATCAAAGATGTAGATAGTTTGTTTCTTCATCAGATTTGGAGAAATGTAGAATTCCATCACTTGCTCACCAATGAATGTGAATGGGTGCCATCAGAATGAGAGTCCAAACAGCTGATAAAAACATCACAGTAATCCACAAGTAATCCATACCACCCCAGTTACACTTAATAAAGTGAGAAGCCAAAACCTGCATGTTTATAATGCATTTTTAACTTTATACCATTTCTTCTGGTCAAAATATGTGTCCATAATCCATAATAACACTTCCTAGAGTGAAAAAGTCCATCTCCTGTTGTCTCTCACATCAAATTTAGCCACATATTTGTTTTAACAGCTGTTTTGGCTTGTAAACAGTGCTTGATCTGTGCATATTTCTCTCCTGATTCAGACCAGATCACTTTTTCACTGGAGCAAGTGTTATTATGGATTATGAACTCATATTTTAGTTAACATCTTATTGAATTTTGAGATGTGAACTCAGAATTCAGGGAAAAGTCAGAATTGCAAGATACAAACTCCACATTCTGAGAAAAAGTCAAAGATTTGAGATGTAAACTTAAAATTCTGAGAATAAAGTTAGAATTTAAACATGCACACTCAAAATTCAGAAGAAAAAAAATCTGAATTTTCAAGATACAAATTCAAAATTCTGAGGAAAAAATAATAATTTAAAGAAGCAATCTCAAATTTCAGAGAAAAAAGTCAGAATCGCAAAACCTAAACTGGGAATTTGGAGGGGAAAAAGTCAGAATTTTGAGATGTAAACTATAGAATTTTGCAGAAAAAAGCCTGAATTTTAAGACCTAAACTCAGAATTCAGAGAAAAAAATAAGTAAAAATTCTGAGATATAAACTCAGAATTCAGAGGAAAAAAAGGGGAAAATAATTTTGAGATGCAAACCCGAAACTCTGGGAAATTCCTTCACTTGCTCACCAATGGATCCTCTGCAGTGAATGGGTGCCATCAGAATGAGAGTCCAAACAGCTGATAAATACATCACAATAATCCACAAGTGATCCACACCACTCCAGTCCATCAATTCATGTCTTGCAAAGACAAAAGCTGTGTGTTTGTAAGAAACAAATACACCATTAAGAGGTTTTAAACAAAAATATCCATAATCCATAATAACTCTTCCTCCAATTAAAAAAAAGTTAATCTCCTGTTGTCTCTCACATCAAATCCAGCCACATATTTTTTTTTTTTACAGGTGTACAGTTTTGGACTGTTTTGGCTTGTAAACTTGGTTTGTGTAGACTTCTCTCCTGATTCAGACCAGACCACTTTTTCACTAAAGTAAGCGTTATTATGGATTATGAAAAGTACTTAAAAAATTTTAAGATGCAAATTCAAAATTCAGAGGGGAAAAAAATAAGAATTTTAAGATGCAAAATTAAAATTCAGAGAAAAAAGTCAGAATTGCAACACCTAAAATTTGGAGGGAAAAAAGTCAGAATTTTAAGAGCTAATCTCAGAATTTGGAGAAAAAAATAAGTCAAATTTCTGAGACATAAACTCAGAATTCAGAGGAAAAAAGTCTGATGCAATCTCGAAATTCTGGGAAATGTATCATTCCATCACTTCCTCACCAATGGATCCTCTGCAGTGAATGGGTGC
The DNA here is from genome assembly GCA_033026305.1 of Cirrhinus molitorella. Classification (NCBI taxonomy): domain Eukaryota; kingdom Metazoa; phylum Chordata; class Actinopteri; order Cypriniformes; family Cyprinidae; genus Cirrhinus; species Cirrhinus molitorella. The sequence continues at coordinate 3,982,950 of CM065122.1, read as the reverse complement.
CGTCAGAATGAGAGTTTTATCAGTTGATAAAAACATCACAATAATCCACAAGTAATCCACATTATAGATTATGAACTCGTTTTTTAGTTAAAAACATCTTAATGAATTTTGAGATGTGAACTCAGAATTCAGAGAAAAGTCAGAATTGCAAGACACAACCTGCAAATTAATAAAGTTAGAATTTATTCTCTGAAAATTCTGAGTAAAAAAAAAATTTAGAATTTTAAGAGCTAAAAAAAAGAAGCCAAGTTTCTGAGACATAAACTCAGAATTCAGAGGAAAAAAGTTTGAGATGCAAACTCAAAATCTATCATTCCATTACTTCTGTCTATCATCCAGCTCACCACTGGATCCTCTGTAGTGAATGGGTGCCGTCAGAATAAGAGTCCAAACAGCTGATAAAAACATCACAGTAATATGAAATATTGACAAAATATGAGTCCATAATCCATAATAACGCTTCCTCCAGTAAAAAAATCCAACTCCTATTGTCTCTCAATCAAAATCCACTATTTGTTTAAAGCTGTTTAGGACTGTTTTTTTTTACAGATTTCTCTCCTAATTCAGACCAGACCACTTTTTTTCACACTGGAGGAAGCTTGTATTTTAGTTAAAAACATCTTAATGATGGATTTGTTATTTACATACACAGCTTTTGGTTTTACAAGATGTTAACTGATGGACTGGAGTGGTGGGAATTACTTTAATATTGTGATGTTTTTATCAGCTGTTTGGACTCTCATTCTGACGGCACCCATTCACTGCAGAGGATCCACTGGTGAGCAAGTGATTTCAACAAGAGACCATATTGTTCCTTCCTCTAGAACAGATATCATGCAATGTTTTAATGGACATAAGCTGATATTTAAGAATATTACACAATCATATGACCTCAGAAATGCTGTTATATAAATCTATTTTTTCCTTTCCCTGTCACTTCCAGTTGTCGGCTACATGCTGCTTCCGCTGAACTTTCTGTTCCCTGCCAGTCCAGTTGTAGAGATGCTGGTTACATGCCAACATGCTTTTCGACCGGTTAATAATGAATTACGTTCATTGGGAAAAAGCGGACCGTTCCAAAAAGACGAAACGTGCTTTTGTCTGTCACATATCTCGATGAATACTGAAAGATGCTTTCATACGAGGCTTGGGAACGATTTCCACTGGATGCGGTTTGGAATCGAGCCAGTTGCTTGTGATCAACCGTTTGCATTCATGATAAAGTTGTGGTCCTAGCTGTATTTTTGTGCTGTTCTTCTAACAAAAACTTCTTTTGTTTTATTTTCTCTCATTGAAAACATGGTGATGCTGCTTGGCGAAATCCTCCGCTTGCATCTGTCTGCTGCAAACTATAATGACCTCCATACTTCCACATGCCCGGAGGACATTATGAAACATATTAGTGGTTAAATTATGAGACTGGACAAGGGGACACGGAGCAGCTGACAGCACATTAGATCAGACGAAACGAGATTGATGATGCTTTCATAGGCCGCTGCAATAAATGATTCAATGAACGGCAAATGTGAGAAGGAGAGAGACCCACACTAACCTGACATGTTGTTACTTCAGTGCAAAGATTTGGGTGAATAATGAGTAGACATTCAGGATCAGGATCCCATTGGGTCCTGTCACATTATATATGATCTGATTTCACACTGGTGCATGTTATGGCCTATGGGAGCTTATTTTCACCACCCCACAAAAAAAGCAATTTTAAGCAATAGCAGGAAAAGTCTGAATTTTGAGATGAACTGCAAGATCTAAACTCAGAATTCCGAGAGAAATATAAAAATTCCAAGATGCTGATTTAAAATTCTAAATGTAAAAACTCAGAATTCATAGAATTGCAAGATTCAAACTTCAAAAAAAAAATCTGAGAATGAAGTTCCAAGATGAGTCAGAATTCCAAGATGCAAAATGAAAATTCAGATGCAAACTCAAATTTCAGAGGAAAAAAGTCAGAATTGCAAGACCTAAAGTCAGAATTCAGAGAAAAAAAACAAAAAAACAAAGAAAAGTCTGATACATAAACTCAGAATTCAGAGGGAAAAAGTCTGAATTTTGAGATGTAAACTATAGAATTCTGCAGAAAAAAGTCAGAATTTAAAGAAGCCAACTCAAATTGATCAGAACTACAAAAAAGTTACAATTTGTAAAAAAAAAAAAAAAAAATTCAGAGGAATTCAGAGGAAAAAAAGTCAGAATTTAAGAAGTAAAATCTAAATTTTGAGAAGTAATGTTAAATTTCAAGAATTCAGCTGAAAAAGAGAAAGGAAAAAAAAAGAAGTAAACTCAAAATTCAGAGGAAAAATGCCACAATTTTGAGATGTATAGAATTCTGCAGAAAAAAGTCAGAAGTTTAAGAAGAACTCAAAATTCTGAAAAAAATTTTTTTTTTGAGATGTAAACTATAGGATTATGCAGAAAAAAAAAGACACAATTTTGAGATGCATACTCAAAATTCTGGGGGAAAAAATGTGATTTAAGATTCAAAATCAAAATTCTGAGGAAAAAAGTCAGAATGACGAGACCTAAATTTAGAATTAAATAAAAAGTAAAAATTCTGATACATAAACTTCAGAGATCAGAGGGAAAATGACAGAATTTCAGTAGTAAAATCAACATTTTGAGAAGAAATTCTGAATTTCAAGATTAAGACTACAGAATTCTGCAGAAAAAAGAAAGCAAAAAAAGAAGCAAAGTCAAAAATTTAAGATGTATAGAATTCTGCAGAAAAAAAGTATTTTAGAAAACTTTTTTAGAAGTAACCTCAAAATTATAAAAATGCAGTTATATATAAATAATTATGAGGAAAAAAAAAATTCAAGATGAAAACTATAGGATTACACAGAAAAATGTCTGAATTTTGAGATGCAAACTCAAAATTCTGGGGGGAAAAAAAGTCAGAATCACAAGACCTAAATTCAGAATCCTGAGAAAAAAAAAAGTCAAAATTCTGATACATAAACTCAGAATTCAGAGGAAAAATGTCAGAATTTTAAGATGTACACTACAGAATTCTGCAGAAAAAAAAGAAGCAAACTCAAAATTCTGTGGAAAAAAAAGTCAGAAAATCAAGTTGCAAAAATAAAATTCAGAGAAAAAAGGCAGAATTTTGACCTGGTCTCATGACAAAAATGTACACAGGCGCAAAATACGTACCAATAAGTACATATCGCTGCAGCTTCCCAAAAAAAAAAGAACTCTAGAGGCAGTAAAACGCCAACACCTTTATTCCATTTCACACAAAGTATGACTTTCAGAGTTTGATAAAGCGTAATTTTCGCACAATTACTTGAATAATATTATATTATGACTTAAAAACTATATTAATATGCTGGGAGTTTTGAAAACTGATGCTTTTGAATGTTAGCATAAAATATCTAACTTCATATCTATGGGTTTTCATAGACCGTTTTTTGGTAGCTCACGCAGTACGAAGATCGAAGCGTTGAAGAACGGTTTGACAAAAGAATTCAAATCACATGGAAGATTCAAATGGCGACAACTGCGTTTTTATATCGGTTTTGCATTTGTTAACACTATCGGGTATCGGGTTTAGGGTTGGGTTTGGTGCAGGGCATATTTCCAACAAAATAGAGCATTAACTTTTAGCAACAGTCCCCGGATATTTGAACTTTGAATCGCCGCAATACGTGCCTGAAGCAACGTAATAAATACGTGCCAGGGTTCACGTATTGAACCTGTGTTTTAGCGCCACTCAGTGGACATTTCTTTTTGAAACTGCTGTGAAACGTGCAGTAAGGTACGTAAAAACAGCGCGGCTAAAAAGTACCCAGAGAGGTACGTATTTTTATGAGACTGGGTTGGAATATCGACAAGCAAACTCAAATTTCAGAGGGGGAAAAAAAGAATTGCAAGACCTAAACTCAGAACTCTGAGAAAAAAGTCAGAATTTTAAGACACAAACTGAAATTTCTGAGGAAAAAAGTCAGAATTACAAGGAGTAAACTCAGAATTCAGAGGAAAAGTCAGAATTTTAAGACACAAACTGAAACTTCTGAGGAAAAAAATACAGAATTGCAAGGAGTAAACTCAGAATTCAGAGGAAAAGTCAGAATTTTAAGACACAGACTGAAACTTCTGAGGAAAAAAGTCAGAATTACAAGGAGTAAACTCAGAATTCAGAGGAAAAGTCAGAATTTTAAGACACAAACTGAAACTTCTGAGGAAAAAAATACAGAATTGCAAGGAGTAAACTCAGAATTCAGAGGAAAAGTCAGAATTTTAAGACACAGACTGAAACTTCTGAGGAAAAAAATACAGAATTGCAAGGAGTAAACTCAGAATTCAGAGGAAAAGTCAGAATTTTAAGACACAAACTGAAACTTCTGAGGGAAAAAATACAGAATTGCAAGGAGTAAACTCAGAATTCAGAGGAAAAGTCAGAATTTTAAGACACAAACTGAAATTTCTGAGGAAAAAAAATACAGAATTGCAAGGAGTAAACTCAGAATTCAGAGGAAAAGTCAGAATTTTAAGACACAGACTGAAACTTCTGAGGAAAAAAGTCAGAATTACAAGGAGTAAACTCAGAATTCAGAGGAAAAGTCAGAATTTTAAAACAAACTGAAACTTCTGAGGAAAAAAAATACAGAATTGCAAGGAGTAAACTCAGAATTCAGAGGAAAAGTCAGAATTTTAAGACAAACTGAAATTTCTGAGGAAAAAAATACAGAATTGCAAGGACTAAACTCAGAATTCAGAGGAAAAGTCAGAATTTTAAGACACAAACTGAAACTTCTGAGGAAAAAAATACAGAATTGCAAGGAGTAAACTCAGAATTCAGAGGAAAAGTCAGAATTTTGAAATGTAAACTCAGTTACAAGTTGATAACATGCAATTATGAGATATAAACTTGCAATTTAAGGACAAAAAGGTCCTTGAAGTGACATCATTTTTCAAATACTTTTATTCCATGGAGAAAATAAGCTTTTTACCTCAGTTTTGAATCCGTGGTTTGGTATGTTTTCAGTCCAGCAGGTGAAAAAAACAAAATAAAAATAAAGTCTCCTTCTATTTAAACAGTGGTTTGCTGCACAACTATCAAACTATGACTGTTTACATAGTTTAGTCAGAATTATTGAACTCCCATTCTCAGTGGAAAGTCATTTGAAGGGCATCTTCACTTTTGTTTATTTGCAGTTTAATCATCATTACAAATAGCCCAGATGAAGGACTGAAAATCAACTAGAAAGGCTCTAAACATACAGAGAGAAAATAGCTACTTAATCGATCGTATAAATGCAAAACATTCTCACATAAGGCAATATTCAGAAAGGTGACAAGCTGTTAAAGCGAATGTGAAATGAAAATGAGCCTTGCCTAGAAAATGAAGAAATTAAAGAACATTTTGTTCTGGTCACAAAATAAATGACTAGTTTTTTTTGGGACTGCGTTTCATGATGTACAGATGCCTGTCATATGATTTTCTGTCTCAACCACAGGATATTAAAAGTTGGACTAGCAAATAACATTCACGAATTCCAATATCCAGTGCATTAAAATAACCCCTTCACGTTTGTCTAGAAAAACAAATCGTTGTCTGAAAGTTTAGAAAGACTGAAATATGGAGGCTATAGTTTGATGGTTGCACAGGCCTACAGTTATTCAGACTGAAGGAATATCACCGCAATATTTCCCCGTAAAGCAGAAGACAAACTTTAGGTTGGCTTGAGAAAGCCTGACCAGAAAGTTTGAAAAAGTTTTTGAAAGTTTGACGGTTTTCAGTCTGAAATAGTTTTAAGTTTAAAATAGATTTAAAACATGAATGTTTTGAAGGGAATACAGTTGCTAGGGTACCTAGGGTGGTTGCTAGGGTGTTTCTATGCAGTTGCTAAGGTATCCAGGGCATGTTTAGCATGTTACTAGCATGTTGCTATTATGATTACATATCAGTCAGATATGGGTGTTGCTATGCAGTTGCTAGAGTACTCTGAGTTGTTGCTATGGTGTTGCTATGCGGTTGCTAAGGTTTGCTAAAGTACTTTGAGTGGTTACTAGCTTGTTGCTATGTAGTTGCTAGGGTACTCAGGATGGTTGTTAGGGCTGTTGCTAGGGTACCTGGGGTGGTTGCTAGGGTGTTGCTATGCAGTTGCTAGAGTACTCTGAGTTGTTGCTATGGTGTTGCTATGCGGTTGCTAGGTTACCCATGGCGGTTGCTAAGGTTTGCTAAAGTACTTCGAGTGGTTACTAGCTTGTTGCTATGTAGTTGCTAGGGTACTCGGGATGGTTGTTAGGGCTGTTGCTAGGATACCTGGGGTGGTTGCTATGGTGCTGCTATGCAGTTGCTAGGTACTCGGGGTGGTTGCTAGGATGTTTCTAGCATGTTGTTACCATGATTAAGAAGTTGCTAGCATGTTTCTAGCATGAAAAGCATGTTAAAAGTTATTTACTAAAAAGTCTGAATTTTAAGATGCAAACTCAAAATTATGAGGGAAAAATGTGTCCTTTCTGAATAAAAGCACTAATTTCTTTTAAAACTAAACTTTTAAATAGCAATGAATCATTTCAATAAAAAAATGCTTTATATTATGGCCATGATATGGGTGATTCCTGCACAGCACACTCTCACGCACAACAGCAAATACAAAATATTTAATAAATCTCATTATCCCTTCAATAATCTTACCTCAGTCAGAAGCCAAAGAGCTGTCATGCCTGAGGTGCTTTAACATCTGCAGACAAAGATGATCCTACAGCAGTGGCTATAGTTTATGTGAATGAGAGACGCTGCAGAACTCCACCAAATACTGTATGATTAAATAAATGTATTGTTGGCTATTGCTACAAATGCTAGCCTACTTATGACGGGTTTTGTGGTCCAGGCTCACAAATATTCATCCATTATCTGCTCCCTGTCGCCTAATTTGTCCATCTTTAGGCTATTCTATCATTTAAAGTGTAGTTTTTGTAATATATTGTCATATTTAAAGACTAAAACATCACATAAATGTCTGAAAAGACAAAATTAAAGTCGACTTGCTAAGTTTTGCACCTTTCAAACCCAGGTCTTAAAAGTAAACATCACCGAAACAGCCGTGAATGTAATTTCACGAACATAATTTTAAAGCCATTGTACTTCATTTTTATAGTTAAAGAAGGTATTCCTGCTAAAGCTATCCGTTTAAACGCTATAAACATAATTAAAGCATGTATTTTAACGTAAAAGTCAAACACGAGCTCTAAAATGATGAACACGAGTCATTCTAGAAAAGATTATAAATACAATATCTCCATCTAGTGTTCATACAATTTTCTGCAAGTTTGTAGACATTTCATATATGTAAAAAAAAAAAAAAAAGTCTTAAGTAGCACAAAAATACATTGTATGGGTCAAAAGGTTTCTTTTATGCCTAAAATCATTAGGATATTAAATTCCCTACCATAAATATCAAAACTTAACTTTTGATTAGTAATATACATTGAACTTCATTTGGACGGCTTTAAAAGAGATTTCTCTCTCTCTCTATATATATATATATATATTTTTTTACACCCTCAGATATTAGATTTTTGATTAGTATTATACATTTACCTTCATTTGGACGGCTTTAAAAGCGATTTTCTCAATATTTATTTTTTTACACCCTCAGATATTAGATTTTTGATTAGTAATATACATTGAACTTCATTTGGATGGCTTTAAAAGCGATTTTCTCAATATTTATTAATTTTTTTTGCACCCTCAGATATTAGATTTTTTATTAGAATTTTACACTGAACTTCATTTGGAAAGCTTTGAAAGCAATTTTCTCAATATTTAGATTTTTTTGCACCCTCAGATATTAGATTTTTGATTAGTAATATACATTGAACTTCATTTGGAAAGCTTTAAAAGCCTTTCTCAGGATTTTGATTTTTTTGCACCCTCAGATAGGCCTATTAGATTTTTTTATTAGTATTATACATTTAACTTCATTTGGACGGCTTTAAAAGCAATTTTCTCAATATTTAGATTTTTTTGCACCCTCAGATATTAGATTTTTTATTAGTATTATACATTTAACTTCATTTGGACAGCTTTAAAAGCGATTTTCTCAGTATTTAGATTATTTTGCACCCTCAGATATTAGATTTTTAAATAGTTGTATTTTAGCCAAACCCATAAATCATTGGAAAGCTTATTTATTTGGCTTTCAGATAATGTATAATTTCTTTTTTTTTTTTTTAAATGGACCCTTATGACTGGTTTTGTGCAAAACAAATGAAATGTGCAAAATAAGAAAAAAACACCAACTTTAAATGCTTTTATATGCATTCAGGTTATATAAATAAGTAGAACGTTGACTTAATTTATTGATCTGAAACTAAAGGCTCTAAAAAATAAAAGGGCTTTAAAAGGTTCTTCACAGCAATGCCATGGAAGAACCATTCAGTAAAAGGCTAATTAAAAACCATCCCTTTCTTACCTTTTTATAAGCTTAAAAATGGGTTATGGGTTTGGCTGAGATAACTACTTAAAAATCTAATATCTGAGGGTGCAAAATCACCCTTATTTTTAAGACTGCATAAAATTTAAGTTTGTAATTTCCTTTTTTTTTGGACCATTACCATTATTTTAAGATGAAACTTCAAATATTTTAAATAAAATGAATAAATTAAAACTTCACCAGTATTAAGTTTATTCATTTTATTTATAATTTAACATTTTTAAAGTTTCATTTTAGAATAATGGTCCAAAAAAAAAAATATTTTTTTCCTAGGTACCCCAAGGAAATTACAACTTAAATTTTATGCAGTGATGCACTCTTAAAAATAACGGTGCTTTACCATTATTCTAAAATGAAATTTCTAATATTTTAAATAAAATTACAAACTTAAATTTAAGTTATTTAAAATATTTGAAATGTCATTTTAGAATAATGGTTAAAAAAAAAAAAAGGAAATTACAAACTTAGATTTATGCAGTGATGCGCTCTTAAAAATAAGCTTGCTTTACCGTTATTCTAAAATATTTGAAATTGTACTTTAGAATAAATGTCCAAAAAAAAAAAAAAAAAAAAAAAAAAAAAAAAAAAAAAAAAAGTTTATTTTATTTAAAATTTCATTTTAGAACAACGGTAATGGTCCAACAAAAAAAAAAAAAAAAAAAAAGAAATTACAAACATACAATTTATGCAGTGATGCGCTCTTAAAAATAAAGGCGCTTTAAAGGGTTCTTCACAGCAATGCCATGGAAGAACCATTTTTTGCTCCCACAAAGAACCTTTTCTAATCTTAAAAAACCTTTTGCGAAAAAGTTTCTTCAGATGTTAAAGTTTCCTTATGGCACTATTTAGACAAGACAAAAAAAAAAAAAAAAAAGTTCTTCTATGGCATCATGAAGCAATTGTAACTTCCATTTTTTTGGACCATTACCATTATCCTAAAATGAAATTTCAAATATTTGACATTTTAAATAAAATGAATAAAATTATACTACTAAACTTAACACTGGTGAAGTTTTAATACAAAAACACGCCGATCAAGACCGTTAGAGTTGGGGAAAAATAAAAAATAAAAAAAATAATAATACAAAATACAACTTCACACAAGCACATGTGCATTTACAGCTTTTATTGACATGATTAAATTCCAAAGCAAACAAACCATACATGTCCAAATGCAATAAAGAACACTAAAAAGCAGCTGAACAATTTCCCATGCTCTTCACAGGCCGGGACAAGTGCAATACTTCCAGCGCAGAGCATTGCGGCTGATCCCAACCTGCAAAGAAAGGGATGCTGGAATACGACGGGAAAAGCGGAGACTCCTCACTGTTACGATCAGTTTTGCATGGATTTGCACAGCACCGATACGAACGCTGACTGCAAACCAGCAAAACTAACCAGGACAGTGCGCGCAGCAAAGCGTGACAGTCAAGCTCCTCTCGGCCGACGCTCGCGTCTAGAAGTACTTGAAGTGCTCACATTGCAGTAGATACGCATTTGACCAAACTACCTGCACTATAAGCACTTTAATACCGCTGGAACCAGAGTGAGAGTTCAACAGCGCAAGAGCCACGGCAAAACAAAGCGGAAACGCTCAAAGCGAGAAGCGCAGGAAAGGATGGGGAAGCAGGCCACCATCAGTTTTGCATAGATTTGCACAACTCAATATTTCTTGTAGTGCAACTATGCAAAACTAGCAGAGAACTGCATGAAATTAAAGAATGGGGAGGGGGAAAGCCACAGCAGGGTTTGCCAGCCCCTTATGCCAGAAGGGGCACTTAGAGCAGTAGGTGCTAGTCTATTTCACTATCTGCACTAAATGCACCTTAGCATAAGCAGTAGTTTACGTCGCCGCTCAAGTGCGCGTTCATGTCAAAGTAGAGCTTGAAGTGCCTCCACTGCAGTAGATTTTACAGAACTACCTGCACTGTAAGCACTTTGACACTACGCTGACATGGAGATGACAAGCTCGGGGTCCACCTTTGGGGCGTTGTACAGCATCTCATGCCACTAATGTGGACCCAAGTATGAGGGGACTTGAGGTGGACGATGGTTTTTCTGAAAAAGAGTTGGAAAAAGGATGTTATGACACGCGTTTCATTCAGTTTTACGAATATTTGGGTTGCAAAAAAAGCCTCACATGCTTCATTGAAAATGTGGCAAATGCAAACATTTAAACTAAAATTCTAAAACGGAAAGTTCCGGTCCTCAACTCTGATTGGTTGAGCCACATTCTAAGACGTTGTAAATTACCTTTGTTTACGTTTGTGTTGCTCAGCAACCACTTTGTTTCTAAAGAACTACATTGTTTGGCGGAAGAATGTTTTTATTAATATCATTACGTTTTATTTGCAGTTATTTCAAATATACTCCACAAAATAAGAGTTATATAAAGCCCTGTAAAGTTAATTTATATCATCTGAACAGTGTTCATTTTGACAGCAAAATTTGATTTAGTCTTAGTCATAGTCTTTTGACTAAAATGCCTTTTAGTTTCAGTCATATTTTAGTCATCAAAGGCCTGGGGGTTGTTCCATAAAACAAGTTTACCCAATAAGCCAGGCTTATTTCAGTTAGTCTGATTTATTTTGAGCCAAATCAAGTGACACCAAGTCAGACTAACTAAAATAAGCCTGGCTTATTTAGTAAACTTGTTTAATGGAACACCCTCCTGGTTTCACATAGGGCACATATATATTTTAAGATCAGTCAGCGCAAGTTTCTTTCATTTGAAAGAGCTCAGACTTGCATTTTAGTGAAATGTCTGTAAAACCGGAGGTAAATTGTTTTAGATTTAGTCTAGTTTTAGTCAACTGACCCCTGGTTTCATAGACTAAAATGTAAGTCTGAGCCGTTTAAACTGAAAGAAACTTGCACGGATTAATCTTAAAATAAATCTGTGCCTTTGTTTTTGTCTCAAGATGCACACCAGTAATGTTTATAAAAATTACTTAAACGCCCTAATCGAACTATGGCCTAATCCTGACTTAGTCTAAGCCCTGTCTGCAAACCCAGGCCTAAATATCATAAGATTTTGGTCTACTGTAGATTTAGTCGACTAAAATCGAATGGGTTCATTTATAGTGTAATTAAGCATTTCTGCGAAATTAGAAATACTAAACGCATCGTTTAGGTTTGATATTAAGGTTTCATCATGAGAAACAGATTTAACTGGTGACACAACATGCCTTCATATTAAAAAGAAAGCACTTCTCATTAAAGAACATGGTCTTTTCAATTAAAAAGCTGATGGTTATATAGGCCAATTATACATTATTCTTTCAAGCAGACATTTCCATAAATTAATTTAGATTAATCTTTATTAGGGCTACTTAAGTGATTCAGTCAAGAGTGATTTTCTGTTTTTCTTGTTGCTTCACAAACTAAATTAGGCTGTTGTCCCTTTAAAACCAAACACTGACAAAAAGCACCAGTGAGTGCGTTTGCCCAAATACTTAAGCATTTAAATGCATTTGTTTCAAACTTGAATGCTAACTAACGTGATGACACACGTACATCATGGACATGTCTGCAATTACGTCTGGAAAACTTTTTTTTTTTTTAAAGTGTTTGCGCTTATCCGCAATACATCTATAGGACATTTCATATCAGATTTCAAATAGATGTCTATTTGATGTCTTTAAGATGTTTTGATTTTGAAGGCATGTAAAACTGACATCTTACAGACGTCTGTCAGATGTTTGCACACAGCAGATGCTTTCTAGATCAAGGGATCTTTAGCAGACATCTTGCAGACGTACGTGTGCCATCTGGGTTTGTTTTGGTGGCAACCGAAAAGAGCACTGTGAATAACTGGCGTTTTGCACCGCTCAGTGGACAAAAAGTTCCAGATGAAGCGGTGACAAGCTCACAGCCATCAGGAACCAGGCAGATCCTTTGGGATGACTTCAGGTGGTTGATGGTTTCTGAAAAGAGGTGAAAAAGGCATGTTATTACACACATTTGTTTGCTCAATTTTATTAATATTTTGGTTAAAATAAACATACAAACGAAAATTTACCATGGTTTTACTACAAATATAACCTCTAAAAATATGGTTGCTATAGTTAAACTACGGCAACTACAAATTAGCAACTGTTTTGGTACATAAAAATTAAAGTTTAACCATGGTATTTATAGTAAAACTGGTTTTAAATGGTAATACACCAAAATTCATAAGTTACTACACTTTTACTATAATAAAACCACGGTTAATTTTCGTAAGGGTAGGTCTGATAAGCGAAGTACACAACCGGCGTTCTACGACGCATGCGCATTCGCGCACACCCCTCCCCCATGAGTTGCACCAATATGGCGCCGAAGAGTCCGCAGTAGTTGTGTTGGAGAAACAAACTAAAAAACAAGGGCAAAGTCGAGTGTCCACGGCTTTGCTCGTTGTTTGGCTTGGAACTTGCAAAGCTAGTCGGTAAAAAAGTGCTCTACAACTTTAAACAACGCCCGCGAAACGCGTCGAACGCGCGTTTAAAACACGTTCGACAACACCAGCCCCAGTCGTTCGTGCTAATTTTTGGTTTGACGCGTTCTCCGTTCACCTAAAACGTGAGAGTCGATAACGGAGTTTGCCTTTACGCCAAAGCCCTTTGATAACGCATTCTTAAACGTGACCTGCCCAACGCGTTCCTCATGTAGCGTTACGCACATGCGTTACATGCTCGCGCTTGTAGCACAAAAAAATAAAAATTCCGGGAAACCCCAAGCCTTTTTACCTGGCATACACTCTTGTTAACAAAAACCAGCGAGTGTGTTCGCAAGTGTTTGGGTTAAAACGTACAGAGACGTTACGTTTCAAACTCGCTGAGCGCTAGCTAGCCTAGCAACGTTGCTAACGCAGCACCGTGCGGCCTGCAGCTGCCCCATGTGCTGTCGCTTTGTTCTGGTGGCAAGCGAGCTCAACCAACAGCGTGCACAAAGCACCGCGAATAACTGGCGTTTTGCACCGCTCGGGCGATAAAAAGTTCCCGAGGAACGGTTCGGAGCGCTTTTTGACGCGCCGTTAGAACGTAAACGGTGACTGGAGCGAGCACTTGTTTGGCACTGCAGCAGCCTGGCGCACGCTTTTCAAATCTCCCTCATTCCCTGAACTATGGAGGGCTACCATGCGCCTCTTACTACTGTGTTTTGCCCTAAATTGCTTCCCTAAGCAGCTACGATGCAATAAAGTGAACGGTTTTAGAGGTTTACGCGCGGACGCGCTCGACTTCGCCAAGTGATTCGGCCGAAAAAGGCAACAACAGGTTTCATGTCAATAACATGCGCGTAGTAAGACACTGGTTTGGTAGAATCCACCATCTTCACTCACTTGTACACACTTACCGTTTACTGTCAGCGCTCCGGGGCAAAACGTCGAAACTAAACGGTGAACTTCCAGCGCCGACGGTGCGAAATAACACCGTCAACGCGCGTCGCATCCGAGCACGCTGTGGCTGGCGTTACAAAAGCGTAGTAAAATTGCGAAAGTGGCGCGAACGCGCTCAGCTTTTAACCATGTGGTGAATGAAGGGCGGCTCCCGTTGAACGTAAATATCCACAAGCCCAACTCCTTCATTAGCATGCACAAACTACTTCCGATCTTTTGCCGTTCGTCCGCCAATCCGGTAAGAGCTACTACGGTGAAAAACGGCCACAACTGTAAACAAGTAGGCTATATGTGGGTCAACACCTAGTGAAGATGAGAAAGTCAGGAGCCTTTAAATCTCTCACGTCAAAGAAGCATCTTCTGTCTTGTGCGAGGAACCTTCGTGAAAAGTATAAAATGTTTATTTGGTTAGATATTAATATGAGCTGTGCTATATTTAAATTAGGCTAGCTTAATAGAATTTTTATATTTTTAATATTTTGCTATTATAAAAGAAAGTTAAAATGCATAAAAAGGCAGGTTTGTAAAAGTTTTTCGAAAAACTAGCTATATTTATAACTTATGTTTAGTAAAATATAATTAGATTTAAGTTTTGGTATAGGTAAAATAAAATAAAATATAGTTAACTAAAATAATATATATATATATATATATATATATATATATATAAATGATAAAGGGAACTTTTCGAAAAAACTTTAGTAAAAGTACTAAAATCCAGTTAAAAATACATAAAAAAATAAAAAGGAAGGTTTTAGAAAAACTATTTATATTTATAACTTAAAATGACTTGTTTAGTAAAATATAGTTGTATTTAAGTTTTGGTTTAAGTAAAATAAATGAAATATAGTTAACTAAAAGAAACTTAGAAATGCATAAAAATAGAAAAAGGGAAGGTTTTAGAAAAACTATTTATATTTATAACTTAAAATGACATTTGTTTAGTAAAATGTAGTTAAAAAGATAAAACTAGTTGTATTTATACCTTCAATGACTCGTGTTTAGTAAAATAAAGTTATATTGAAGTTTTGGTATAAGTAGGCATAAAATATTTACTTAATTTAAAGAAAGTAAAAAAATGCCTAAAAATAATAAAGGGAAGGTTTTAGAAAAACTAGTTATATTTATAACTTAAAATGACTTGTTTAGTAAAATATAGTTATATTTAAGTTTTGGTTTAAGTCAAATGAAATATAGTTAACTAAAAGAAACTTAGAAATGCATAAATATGAAAAAGGGAATGTTTTAGAAAAAAATAGTTATTTATAACTGATATTTTAGTAAAATATAGTTTAAGTTTTGGTAAAATAACTAAAATATAGCAAACTAAAATCTAGTTATATACATAAAAATGAAAAAGGGAAGTCATGTTTATTACATATATGACATATGTTTAGTAAAATATAGTTATATCTAAGTTTTGGTTGAAGTAAAATAAATGAAACATAGTTAACCAAAAGAAAGTTAGAAATGTATAACAATGGAAAAAGGGAAGGTTTTAGAAAAACTAGTTATATTTATAACTTAAATGACATTTGTTTAGTAAAATATAGTTATATATAAGTTTTGGTATAAGTAAAATAATTAAGTAAAATTAAGTCATTAAGTAAAATGAATGAAATATAGTTAACTAAAAGAAAGATAGAAGAAATACATAAAAAAGGGAATGTTTTAGAAAATTTATAGTTATATAAATGTAAAGTTATTTATAACTGATATTTTAGTAAAATATAGTTATTTTTAGTTTTGGTGTAGGTTAAATAAAATATAGTTAATTTAAAGAAAGTTAAAAATACATAAAAATGATCAAAGGAAAGGTTTTTAGAAAACTAGTTATATTTATAACATAAAACGACTTGTTTAGTAAAATATAGTTATATTTAAGTTTTGGTATAAGTAAAATAAATGAAATATAGTTAACTAAAATAAAGTTAGAAGAATAAAAATGAAAAAGGGAATGTTTTAGAAAAACTAGTTATTTATAACTGATATTTTAGTAAAATATAGTTATGTTTGAGATTTAGTAAAATTACTTGAATATAGTGAACTAAAATCTAGTTAAAATACATAAAAATTAAAAAGAGAAGTCATATATGTTTATTACATATATGACACATGTTTAGTAAAATATAGTTATATTTCGGTTTTGGTTAAAATAGTGTAAAATAAGTGAAATAGAAAGTTAGAAATACATCAAAATGATAAAAGGAAAGGTTTTAGAAAAACTAGTTTGCCTATATTTACAACTTAATGACATATGTTTAGTAAGTTATATTTAAGTTTTGGTATAGGTTAAATAGATAAAGTTAATTTAAAGAAAGGAAGGTTTTAGAAAAACTAGTTTTTCACTCTTATTCTGAAAGAATGAAATGACTTTGAAACAGTTTTCACTCAAACATTGCAAGGTAATAAACAAATATAAAGAGACATCAAGTAAAAATGTTATAGTTGATACACATGAAATGTTACTTTAGTTTCTATATTTTATAGTATTTTCTTGTAAAAAGTCTCCAATAATCTTTGTTTTATTTACAACTTTGAGAAAACAATTTTACAGTGAGCAGATCATGATTAAACAACGTTTTTAAATAGTTTTTATTGAACAAAAAACAGCATTAACATTTAGAACAAAGCAACAGACAACAACTAAAAATGAATCTTGTTATAATAAAACAAGTTAGAGCAATAAAATCTCATGTAAATATGAAAAAGATGATCCTATTTAAATCAATGTGATAAACAAGTTAGGTCAAAAGTAATCTAAGAAGTAATCCAAAAGTATTCTGATTATATTATCTAAAATGTGTTAATGAATTACATTATTAACTACAATTGTTGTCATGTCATTTGAAATTAGTATTAATATTTAATATATAGGTAATATCATACAAGAAAAAACATGATAATGCACAAAATGTTAATTTTGATAAATTGTTAATTTAAATAAAACAATGCAATAATGCAATTTGCCAAAATTTAAAAAAAGTCTTAAATCAAGAATAATTTTCTAGAATAGTAAGAAATATTGTCTTGTTTTCAGTCAAAATTAAGTGAGTTTTTGCTTAGAACAAGCAAAAATAATCTTGTTTTCTATTTGAAATTAAGAAAAAAATAAAAACAGCATTAGCATTTAGAACGGACAAGGACTAAAAAGGAATGTCGTTATGATAAAGCCTTTATTTATAAATAACTTTATTTCTGTAAAACAGCTCTCAGAATGAATTTAACAAATTTGTGAAAACAAAAGTATATCCAAAAAGTATTATTATGAAACTCTGGAAAATCTGTATGTGTATATATATATATATATATATATAATAAAGAAAAGATTGCCAACTAATTATGCAATATACAGCAGTCCAAAAACAAGTTAGCAAAGAAATCTCATGTAAATATAAGCAACTAAATAAAAAAGTAAATATATTTAACATTTGAGACGTTAGCATCATACAAAGATTAAAAACATCCTACTTTTCTAGAAATATATTTTACTAAACATAAGTCATATATGTCATAAACAGTTTTTTTCTAAAACCTTCCCTTTTTCATTTTTATGTATTTTAACTAGATTTTAGTTATTTTACTAAATATTTTACTAAAGTTATATGTTACACGTTTTCTAAATGTTCCCTTTATTATTTTTATATATTTTAAACTTTCTTTTAATTTATTTTACTTATACCAAAACTTAATTATAAATATAAGTAATTTAAAGTTATAAATATAGAAATATATGTATAACTTTATCATTTATCATTTTTATGTATTTTTAACTTTATTTTAGTTAATTTATTTTATTCATACTTATACCAAAACTTAAATATAAAGGCCTGTTTCAAATATATTTGTGACCCTGGACCACATTTTTTTTTTTAAACATCATCTGAATAAATGAAGCTTTCCATTATGGTTTGTTAGGATAGGAAAACATTTGACCAAGATACAACTATTTGAAAATCTGGAATCTGAGGGTGCAAAAAAATCAAAATATTGAGAAATTTTACTATTTTACTATTCAAAAATACAATTTTGATATATTTAGGGAAGGAATTTTTTAAAATCTTTATGTAACATGATCTTTATTTTCCTCCACATTTTAAAATAATGGTAATGGTCCAAAAATATATGTGTTTTTTGTGTTTTATTAATTTGTTTTACATAAGGGCATAAAAGAAAAATGTATAATTTTGACCCATATATGCATACAATGTATTTTTGGCTACTGCTACAAATATACCCATGTTACTTAAGACTGGTTTTATGGTCCAGGGTCACATTTCTGTTAGTATTTATTAACACAGAACAACACAAACTATTTGAAATATTTACTTCTTGATTTACTAATTGTTTGAAATCATTAAAAGGTGTGAATCAGGTAGAAGACTTGGAGCACGAAGCTTGAGTTTCTCCCCCAGTGGAATGTGTTCCTGTTGTATTTTGTCACCTCCTCTTTTTAAAATGGCAGTTGCTGCGGCTCCTCCTTCTCAGGGGCCGATAGGAGGGTCTTCTGTTGGAAAAGCAGCAGTGGGATTGTCTTACTGCTGATCTGGGGTCACGCCAGCCCACCTTTCACCTCCAGGGCCATTGATGTGCAAAATCTCACATGAGAAGAATAAAAGGCATACACAGAGAGAGAGAGAGAGAGAGAGAGAGAGAGAGTGTGTACAGGAAAATAGGAGACAGAACATGAAAGGGATTTAGAAAATGAAAGGTTATATTTTTAGCTTACATTTTAGGGAAAGTTCTGGTATAACTAAAATATAATAACCTAAAATATAGATAAGAAATACATTTAAAAAGTTGCTTAAAATATGTTATAAATAACATTTTAATAAAAAAATGGTTATATTTCAGTTTTGGTAAAATAACTAAAATCTAGATAAAAACACACAAAAATTAAAAAGGGAAGGTTTTAGTAAAACAGTCATCTGTTTAGTAAAATATAGTTATATTTAAGTTTTGGTGTAAGTAAAATAACTAAAATCTAACGAAATCTACTAAAATCTAACGAAAATCTAGTTAAAATACATGAAAATGAAAAGGGAAGCTTTTAGAAAAACGTAATATTTTATTTGTATAATTAAATTTATAACCTATATGTCTTCTGTTTAGTCAAATATATTTATATTTAACTTTGGTATAAGTCAAATAACTGAAATATAGTTATCTAAAAGAAAATTAAACATACATTTTTTTAATATATATATTTATAACATATATCTTGTATTTAGTAAAATATAGTTATATTTCAGTTTTGGTTTTGTTTTTTTGTTTAAGTAAAATAACTAAAATCTAACGAAAATCTATAAATACATAAAAATGAAAAGGGAAGGCTTTAGAAAAACTAGTTATATTTATAAATAACATTTTAGCAAAAATAGTTAATCTCAGTTTTGGTAACTAAAACATAGTTAACTAAAATCTAGTTAAAAATACATAAAAAAATGAAAAAGGGACGGTTTTAGTAAAACTAATTACATTTATAACTTATATGTCTTCTGTTTAGTAAAATATATTTATATTTAACTTTTGGTATAAGTAACTAAAATAACTAAAATCTAACGAAATCTACTAAAATCTAACGAAAATCTAGTTAAAATACATAAAACCTAAAAGGGAAGGTTTTAGAAAAACGTAATATTTTATTTATATAATTAAATTTATAACATATATGTCTTCTGTTTAGTAAAATATATTTATATTTAACTTTTGGAATAAGTCAAATAATTGAAATATAGTTAACTAAAAGAAAATGAAACATAAAAAATGATGAAGAGAAGATTTAGAAAAATGTAGTAATATTTATAACTTGTATAACTTGTATTTAGTAAAATATAGTTATATTTAAGTTTTGGTATAAGTAAAATAACTAAAATCTAACGAAAATCTATAAATAAATTAAAAAAAAAAGGGAAGGCTTTAGAAAAACTAGTTATATTTATAAATAACATTTTAGCAAAAATAGTTAATCTCAGTTTTGGTGAAGTAACTAAAACATAGTTAACTAAAATCTAGTTAAAAATACATAAGAAATGAAAAAGGGACGGTTTTAGTAAAACTAGTTACATTTATAACTTATATGTCTTCTGTTTAGTAAAATATATTTATATTTAACTTTTGGTATAAGTAATATAACTAAAATCTAACGAAATCTACTAAAATCTAACGAAAATCTAGTTAAAATACATAAAACCTAAAAGGGAAGGTTTTAGAAAAACATAATATTTTATTTATATAATTAAATTTATAACATATATGTCTTCTGTTTAGTAAAATATATTTATATTTAACTTTTGGCATAAGTCAAATAACTGAAATATAGTTAACTAAAAGAAAACTAAACATAAAAATTGATGAAGAGAAGATTTAGAAAAATGTAGTAATATTTATAACTTGTATAACTTGTATTTAGTAAAATATAGTTATATTTAAGTTTTGGTATAAGTAAAATAACTAAAATCTAACGAAAATCTATAAATAAATAAAAAAAAGGGAAGGCTTTAGAAAAACTAGTTATATTTATAAATAACATTTTAGCAAAAATAGTTAATCTCAGTTTTGGTGAAGTAACTAAAACATAGTTAACTAAAATCTAGTTAAAAATACATAAGAAATGAAAAAGGGACGGTTTTAGTAAAACTAGTTACATTTATAACTTATATGTCTTCTGTTTAGTAAAATATATTTATATTTAACTTTTGGTATAAGTAATATAACTAAAATCTAACGAAATCTACTAAAATCTAACGAAAATCTAGTTAAAATACATAAAACCTAAAAGGGAAGGTTTTAGAAAAACATAATATTTTATTTATATAATTAAATTTATAACATATATGTCTTCTGTTTAGTAAAATATATTTATATTTAACTTTTGGCATAAGTCAAATAACTGAAATATAGTTAACTAAAAGAAAACTAAACATAAAAATTGATGAAGAGAAGATTTAGAAAAATGTAGTAATATTTATAACTTGTATAACTTGTATTTAGTAAAATATAGTTATATTTAAGTTTTGGTATAAGTAAAATAACTAAAATCTAACGAAAATCTATAAATAAATAAAAAAAAGGGAAGGCTTTAGAAAAACTAGTTATATTTATAAATAACATTTTAGCAAAAATAGTTAATCTCAGTTTTGGTGAAGTAACTAAAACATAGTAAACTAAAATCTAGTTAAAAATACATACAAATGAAAAAGGGACGGTTTTAGTAAAACTAGTTACATTTATAACTTATATGTCTTCAGTTTAATAAAATATATTTATATTTAACTTTTGGTATAAGTAATATAACTAAAATCTAACGAAATCTACTAAAATCTAACGAAAATCTAGTTAAAATACATAAAACCCTAACTAAAAGAAAATTAATCATACATAAAAATGATGAAGGGAAGATTTAGAAAAATGTAGGAATATTTATAACTTGTATTTATTAAAATATAGTTATATTTAAGTTTTGGTATAAGTAAAATAACTAAAATCTAACGAAAATCTAGTTAAAATACATAAAACTTAAAAGGGAAGGTTTTAAAAAAACAATATTTTATTCATATAATTCAATTTATAACCTCTTTTGTTTAGTAAAATATATTTATATTTAATTTTTGGTATAAGTAATATAACTAAAATCTAACGAAATCTACTAAAATCTAACGAAAATCTAAATACATAAAACCTAAAAGGGAAGGTTTTAGAAAAACTTAATATTTTATTTATATAATTAAATTTATAACATGTATGTCTTCTGTTTAGTAAAATATATTTATATTTAACTTTTGGTATAAGTCAAATAACTGAAATATAGTTAACTAAAAGAAAATTAAACATACATAAAAATGATGAAGAGAAGATTTAGAAAAATGCAGTAATATTTATAACTTATATAACTTGTTTAATTTAGTAAAATATAGTTATATTTAAGTTTTGGTATAAGTAAAATAACTAAAATCTAACGAAAATCTAGTTAAGATACATAAAACTTAAAAGGGAAGGTTTTAGAAAAACATAATATTTTATTCATATAATTCAATTTATAACCTCCTCTGTTTAGTAAAATATATTTATCTTTATTTAACTTTTGGTATACAATAACTGAAATATAGTTAACTAAAAGAATACATAAAAATGTGTAATATTTATAACTTACATAAGTTGTATTTAGTAAAATATAGTTATATTTAAGCTCTGGTATAAGTAGAATAACTAAAATCGAACTAAATCTGAAATCTAATAACTAAAATTAATGAAATTCTACTTAAAATACATCAAAATTAAAAGGGAAGGATTTTAGAAAAAATAGTTATATTTCTAACTAATATTTTAGTAAAAAATATTTAGTTTTTGGTCAAATCTAAAACAAAATAGTTACAAATGCATATTATTTTAACAATAATGACCTATTGATTTAAATTGATTAATTAAAAGGCAACATTGTTTGTTTCTTTCTTTCATTTGTTTGTTCGTATTTTATTACCAATACTGACAAATTCCAGTTGTTCCCTTTTATTTGTGTTTTGCCATTTATGAACAAATCTTTGAAAACGAAACAACCATGTAAGAGCATATATTATTGAGTTTTACTGTTTTAGAACAGAATTGTTTAAAATGCAATGAAATTTTTTTTAGAAACTGTAAAAAAAAATCTCTTCAATCTGATATATGACAGAAATTCGATAACTTTCGTTGGTTAGAGGGTCACACAATTTATGATTGCTCAAATATGACATTATTTTTCTTTGGTTTGGGTTTGTTGTTTATAAAAACAACATCTGTTGAGAACTGAAAAAAAGCAGAAGTGAAAGTTGGGTTGTACAAGTTTAATTGTTGACTTAGGCTTGTTGTCACACTTTTTTACTGACTATTCTGTACTTTTGAAAGTTGCTTTCTGTTTAGACACAAACATTAATGTTTTAACATCATAACTACAAAAAATAGTGACTATTTACACTGTTATTGGCCATGAAAAATGCAGTGTTGCATGTCAACAAACTATAGATTTTGCTACATAATTTGTTCCAACTTTGTTGTATTATAACCATTCAATTTCAGTTTGGATGACTAAGAAAAAACTGTAATATTGCACAATTTTATTACAATATAAAATAATGGTTTTTATTTTATTTCATATAATATGCTGATTTATTGCTTTAATTATCAATGTTGGAAACAGTTGTGCTGCCAAATATTTTTTTGGAAAATGTATTCAAAATATAAATCTTTTATCACAATGTAAATCTGTACTATCACCTTTTATTAATTTAACACATCCTTGTTGAATAAAAGTATTCATTTCTTTCAAAAAAAGGAAAGAATAAAAAGTCACTAACCCCAAACTTTTGAGCAGTAGTGTATATTGTTAGAAAACATTCCTATTTTAAATAAAT
The DNA here is from genome assembly GCA_033026305.1 of Cirrhinus molitorella. NCBI lineage: Eukaryota > Metazoa > Chordata > Actinopteri > Cypriniformes > Cyprinidae > Cirrhinus > Cirrhinus molitorella. Next base: position 3,959,728 of record CM065122.1, on the reverse strand, counting down.
GCTGTTCTTTTTTTACCTTTTCTTGATCAAAGAATCCTGAAAAAAGCATCACAGGTTCCAAAAAAATATTAAGCAGCACAATTGTTTTCAACATTGCTAATAAATCAGCATATGAGAATGATTTCTGAAGATCATGTGACACTGAAGACTGGAATAATGATGCTGAAAATGTAGCTTTGTATCACAGGGATAAATTACATATTGAAATATATTCACATAGAAAACAGTTATTTTAAATTGAAATAATATTTCACAATATTACAGTTTTTTCTGTATTTTTTAACAAATAAATTAAACCATAAGAAAAGTCTTTAAGAACCATTATCTTACTGATCCCAAACTTTGAGCTGCAAATTTTTGTTTAAAAGACACAAATTTCATGAAAAATCTTTTCCATTTTCTAACTATGTTTAGACTCAAATTAACTTACAGAGCATTTTGCTTCAAAACCTTAACCTTCATTACAATTAGCCCCAGTTTTTACCATAGATAAATTGTTTAAATAGCGTAACATTTGTAAAATTAAGAAATACAGGTTTGTTTTAATACAAATATGCTTGTATTCATATCTAAACATATTTAGGTACATTTTTATGCCATTTTTCCTCATGAGAAATTTTTTTTTATGTCTTTTCTTAACCAAATCTTGAGGTTTTGAATCAGACATTATAATAATTTTTGGGTGAATTTGGTCTATCTATCTATCTATCTATCTATCTATCTATCTATCTATCTATCTATCTATCTATCTATCTATCTATCTGTCTGTCTGTCTGTCTGTCCATCTGTTTGTTTGTCTGTCCCTCTGTCTGTCTGTCTGTCTGTCTGTCCATCCATCTGTCTGTCCCTCTATCCGTCCATCTGTCTGTCCCTCTGTCTGTCCATCTGTCTGTCTGTCCCTCTCTCCGTCCATCTGTCTGTCTGTCTGTCTGTCTGCCTGTCTGTCCGTCCGTCTGTTCCTCTGTCTGTTTGTCTGTCTGTCCGTCTGTTTGTCTGTCCGTCCCTCTGTCCGTCCATCTGTCTGTCTGTCCCTCTGTCCGTCCGTCTGTCTGTCTGTCCCTCTATCTGTCTGTCCCTCTGTCTGTCCCTCTCTCCGTCCATCTGTCTGTCTGTCTGCCTGTCTGTCCGTCCGTCTGTTCCTCTGTCTGTCTGTTTGTCTGTCTGTCCGTCTGTTTGTCTGTCCGTCCCTCTGTCCATCCATCTGTCTGTCTGTCCCTCTGTCCGTCCGTCTGTTCCTCTGTCTGTCTGTCTGTCTGTCCATCCATCTGTCTGTCCCTCTATCCGTCCTTCTGTCTGTCCCTCTGTCTGTCCATCTGTCTGTCTGTCCCTCTCTCCGTCCATCTGTCTGTCTGTCTGTCTGCCTGTCTGTCCGTCCGTCTGTTCCTCTGTCTGTTTGTCTGTCTGTCCGTCTGTTTGTCTGTCCGTCCCTCTGTCCGTCCATCTGTCTGTCTGTCCCTCTGTCCGTCCGTCTGTCTGTCTGTCCCTCTATCTGTCCATCTGTCTGTCTGTCCCTCTGTCTGTCCCTCTCTCCGTCCATCTGTCTGTCTGTCTGCCTGTCTGTCCGTCCGTCTGTTCCTCTGTCTGTCTGTTTGTCTGTCTGTCCGTCTGTTTGTCTGTTGTCCCTCTGTCCGTCCATCTGTCTGTCTGTCCCTCTGTCCGTCCGTCTGTCTGTCCATCCATCTGTCTGTCTGTCCCTCTATCTGTCCATCTGTCCCTCTGTCCGTCCATCTGTCTGTCTGTCCCTCTGTTCGTCCATCTGTCTGTCTGTCCCTCTATTCGTCCATCTGTCTGTCTGTCCCTCTGTTCGTCCATCTGTCTGTCTGTCCCTCTCTCCATCCATCTGTCTGTCTGTCTATCCGTCCGTCCGTTCCTCTGTCTGTCTGCCCGTCTATTTGTCTGTCCGTCCCTCTGTCCGTCCATCTGTCTGTCTGTCCATCTGTCTGTCTGTTTGTCTGTTCACCAGTCCATCTGTCTGTCTGTCCATCCGTCTGTTCCTCTGTCTGTCTGTCCATCCCTCTGTCTGTCTGTCTGTCTGTCTGACATATTTCTGCTTTCAATATGATTTGTTCTTTAGATATTCCTCTTTTTTTAAAAAAAAATCAGCTGTATATAAAATGGCCCACATTTGGTTTTTGACCACTAAACAATTTACTCATGGAGCTGCATTAATATCTTCATATCTCTGGGACTGAACCATCGGGGACCTTTAAAATGAAGATAGCAAAAGGAAAGTTGGTTAAGAATCAGAATCTAAAAGCGTATTAAGATATCTTTAATACTTCTTGAATTACAGGCATGCAAACTTGAGGCACTGAAGTGCTTTTTGCCATTTTTTTTTTCAAGTGTCACTGTTGATATATAATGAAACAAAGATTGATAAAGTCAGCAGATTTTACTAGACCTACCAATCTCTGTGTAAAAATAAAATAATGATGCTGCCAGCTTTCTAAAGTCATTTTTACACCCCTGTAAATTGGCTCCAAATCTCACATCAAAATGGTCATTTTGACTCCCCCATACAAAACTGTGAATTACTCTGTAAATATACATCTGAGACATTTAATATTTTGTCTTTCTACAGAAAAAAATATATGAACAAAATCAAACATTTGAGCTGGGGAAGTTTTCAAAATGGTTAATTTGACAAGAAACAACCCAGTAGACCCTGAGGCAACCAACTCCATGTAAAGTGTCACTTTTTTCTGGCAATTCTGAGTGTATATATCTCATAATTCTGCAGTCAGATTTGCAATATATAAAGTTCAAATTACAAAATATAAACTTGCAGTTTTGAGACGGAAAGCAGGAATTGTGAGAAGTCAATTGAAAAGTCTGAAGTACATTTTTATTTTTTTAGTCTGTGGGAAAAAAAACTGAATTGTGAATTCAGGGGTATAAAGTCAGAAATATGAGGTGCTAATTCAGGATTCAGAGAAAAAAAGTTAGATTTCTGAATGTTATCTTGCAGTATTGACTTTTTTAGCAACCCATTGTCATTTAAAATACATTCCAAAGATATCAATAAATCATTTTTAGATTTGTAAAAATAAACCTTACCAGTTAAAAAAAGATTAGGCTATATTATATCACACAAAAAAGTAGAAGGTGCCTTAAAGATTATATATATATATATTTTTTTTTTAACATAAACAACACTTTTATACGATATGGTACTTTATCCCACAACATATCTTTCAAAAACTTGAAGGGTTATCTTTTACTCTAAGATCCTGAAAAGTTACCTTTTAAATGGTCTAAATTTGACCAGCAAGTATTATTGGCTTGGAAAATTTGTTTCCATCACAACTTTTCTCCACATAAAATGCTTTTTATAGAACAATCGTCTTATTACTTCTAGAAATAAATTGTTATTTTTGCACAGGTGGTTTTAAAGGAATATATATTTTGTTATGGATCTGTTCTAGTGGAAACATTCTGTCTTATGAAGACTTTATGCGTTTTTACAACTTTCCCATTCCCTTTAATGAATTTCAACAAGTGGTTAAAGCTATTCCAAATGGGTTGATACAACTAATAAATAATCACCACTTTTGGAAGCAATACAAGGATACTTCCAGAATTAAAAGTTGATATATCTTGAAATATTTTCTTCCTCTTGTACTAATAAAAATATTTTAATATTAAAATATTTTTATTTCATAAAAATTATTTTAGAAAGCAAAAATTCCTGATATTTTTTTGGAAAACGGCCTGGTGAAATCCTTACAAATTGTGTCTTTTTGAACAAAGTTAATTTCAAAATACTTCACAAATTGCATCCACATAAGGTAGCTCTTTCTAAATTCATGACAATACTTGCATTTTCTGCAACACTCATGAAGAAGACTTGTGTCATTTGTTTTATAATTATGATTTGTCTCTTAGATTTTGGTCTGATGTTAGTGTCTATTTATTTCTGCAAAGAAATGTTAATTATATGCTATAATAAATAAACCAATAAATAAATCAAAGTATAATCTGTTTTTATTAGAAATAGAAGCTTTGAAAAAGTCTCTAATGCAAATTAATAACAAAAAGAATGACATATTGTTCAATTTCATGGAGATTTATAGTTCCCGCTGTAATCTTTGAATGTGTCTTAAGGAAAAAGAAAGAAGGGCCTAGCTGTTTCTATGTATTTGTATTTTTTCATTTATTTATTCATTTATGTTCCGATTTTTTAAAGATTGCTATTCTATTTTGTGTATCTGTATTTACTTGTTAACATTTGTTGTAATGTCCAATCATTATTTTTTAATAACAAAAACTTTCTGCACGTTTCGTGGCATTTTCAAAGTGAAAAAAAAAGTGTTCAATACGTGACCGTTGTCTTGGTTTTATTACGTTGGTACAGTCATGTATTGCAGAGTTTTACGTAGCATATATCTTCCAGTATATATATATATATATATATATTGTTCTGTTTTTCTGTCTATCTGTCTGTCTATCCATCTATCATTATATATCTTTTGTTATATATTTATATTGTTCTATCTATCTATCTATCTATCTATCTGTCTGTCTGTCTGTCTGTCGTTATATATATTTATATTGTTATATCTTTCTGTCTGTCTATCGATCTGTTGTTATATATCTTTCAGTATATATATATATATATATATATATATATATATAATATATATATATATATATTTACATTGTTCTGTCGTTCTGTGTATCTATCTGTCGTTATATATTTATATCATTCTGCCTGTCTATCTATCTATCTATCTATCTATCTGTCTGTCTGTCTGTCGTTATATATATTTATATTGTTATGTCTTTCTGTCTGTCTATCGATCTGTTGTTATATATCTTTCAGTATATATATATATATAATATATATATATTTACATTGTTCTGTCGTTCTGTGTATCTATCTGTCTGTCTATCGATCTATCGTTATATATCTTTCGTTTTATATTTATATTTTATATCTATTTATTAGCATTGTTCTACAGTTTAAGATTGCTATTCTATTTTGTGTATCTGTATTTACTTTTACTTTACTAACATTTTTTGTTAACAAGTGAAAAAAAAACACGTGTTCAATACGTGACGGTGGCCACGTTTTTATTACGTTGGTTGTCAGAGCCGTTGACGTTGGTACAGTCACGTATTCTGCGGTTCAGAATTCAAATGTCCGGTAAGTGTCGCTGAAAGTATAATTGTGATGCTAAATAACACTTCCTACACCAAACTCAACCCTAAACCTACACAAAAGTGTTAACGAATGCACAAGCGATATAAAAACGCTATTTTAATTGGTTTTACGTGGTTTTGAGCAGTTTTGTTGAACTGTGGTTTCGCTGTATCACGTGATAAAACACATCTAAATGTAAGAACATGAGATATAAACTCAGAATAACGAGAATAAAAGTCAAAATTGTGAGATAAGAAGTCTCAGTTACCTATTTTATTTTTATCCCATATTAGAAACGGGCTTCCATAGTGGACGGCTCATTTTTCAAAAGTAACGTACTAATTGTGTAAAACTTTGCTAAACAAACTGTGTTGGCTTTTTGGATTTAATCTGACATATTTGACTTTTAATATTTCAGATGTTTAAAGCTGACTGGTGTACAAAACAACCCCGAAACACGGTCAAACCTCCCACTGACCCCAGAAGACCGTCTCACTTTCTTCCGCATGAAATTGACGTCCTAGTCAATGTCCACACGAGGCCCATGAACTCCATCTATCCACTGTTTTCATTTGAAGACCCCTCATACAGCTCAATCACCTCCCAGCAAGAATTGTACTCACTACACGAGGTTAGTTTGGTTTTGGTTTATTTACTGTGTGTAATGCGCATGCGCTGCCAGCAGATGGCGCTCCAGTCATTTAAGAATCATCTGCCACACACCTCTGCTTCGGTAATCTAATGTGCCGTAACCTGTGCGGTCTATAAATATTGTGGGATGTGCCAGTTTCGCGGGAGCTGTCAGAAGAATCAGATCAGGTGAGAGAGAAGAACAGTGAATACATCACACGGCATTCTGGAGCATTTAGATGCGACCCATTTTACTAATGGATGGAATGTGTTTGATATACAGTCCAACTGAACACTCCATCTGACAAACACATGAAAACAAACCATTCTGCTATGTTTTGGTTGTTTTATTAATTCGTCTCTCTCTCTCTATTCATCTGTCTGTCTGTCTATCTATGTATCGTTATATGTTGTTATATATTTTCCGTTATATATTTATATCATTCTGTCTGTCTATCATTATATATCTTATGTTTTATATTTTATCTATCTATCTATCTATCTATCTATCTATCTATCGTTATATATCTTTCATTATATACATTTATGTAATTCTATCTGTCTGTCTGTCTGTCTGTCGTTATTGATATTGTTCTGTCTATCTGTCTGTCTATCGATCTATTGTTATCTTTTGTTATATATTTATATTGTTCTATCTATCTGTCTTTCATTATATATTTCTTTCTATCTATCTATCTATCTATCTATCTGTCTGTGTCTGTCTGTCTGTCTGTCTGTCGTTATATATCTTTCATTATATACATTTATATAATTCTATCTATCTATAGTTCTATATCTTTCATTATATATTTATATTGTTCTATCTATCTATCTATCTGTCTGTCTGTCTGTCTGTCTGTCTATTTTTCATTATGTGTTTTTCATTATATATATTTATACCATCCTATCTATCTATCTATCTATCTATTGTTATATATCTTTCGTTATATATATTTATATCATTCTATCTATATCTGTCTGTCTCTCGATCTATCGTTATATATCTTTTGTAATATATATTTATATCGTTCTGTCTGTCTCTCGATCTATCTGTCTGTCTGTCTATCTATCTATCTATTTTTCATTATATGTTTTTCATTATATATATTTATACCATCCTATCTATCTATCTATCTATCATTATATATCTTTTGTAATATATATTTATATCGTTCTGTCTATCTATCTATCTATCTATCGTTATATATCTTTTGTAATATATATTTATATCGTTCTGTCTATCTATCTATCTATCTATCTATCTATTTTTCATTATATGTCTTTCATTATATATATTTATACCATCCTATCTATCTATCTATCTATCTATCTATCTATCTATCTATCTATCTATCGTTATATATCTTTTGTAATATATATTTATATCGTTCTGTCTATCTATCTATCTATCTATCTATCTATCTATTTTTCATTATATGTCTTTCATTATATATATTTATACCATCCTATCTATCTATCTATCTATCTATCTATCTATCGTTATATATCTTTTGTAATATATATTTATATCGTTCTGTCTTTCTGTCTGTCTATCTATCTATAGAAAATTACACTTTAAAACCACCCAAGATTTTGTTCAGATGTCCTGATGTAACATGACCTAAATTTACTGAAAACCAAAAAGCCTGGTATGCCTTTCTACCAGTAGACCTCTCATGTGAATATCACACACACACACACACACACACACACACACACACACACACTCTTCAATAAACGAGAGAATAGATCAAAGAGGGTCTTTAAAACACTTGCCTACAGTCAGAAAAGAGTTCAAAACCAAGACCTGCCCACAACTATCCGAGTCAGCATGCGGCAGAACCACCTTTCAAGTCCATTTTCTCCGGACTCGAGCGCAGTCAGTCACACAGTCAACTAAAGGAGTTTTATCAGAGTTTGAGGAAGACACAAGTGCAACTCTCTTGAGTGGTTGTTTTTAAATAATGTCAGCGAACGAAGGCCAATGTATAAATAATAAATAGTATATAAATATATGCAACTTTTTAAAATTAGAATACTGTTTTGCATATAATCATTAGATCCTGCAAGTTGTTCACAATGGTACATGTAAAGGTGCTTTGAAATCATATGTATTGTATAAAGCTGTAGCCTACATACTGTGCACAATGCACATACTACAGAAATAGTAAGAGCATGCAGTATGCCATTGCAAAAGCCACAATTCATTCTAAATTATCCCCAAAATAAGCACAGACTTAAATTTAATTCACACTTGGGTATCACTGAAAGCTGAGAATTAAGCTGCAACCAACATCCATTGTCTCCTTGCGGATGATAACAATGTTACGGCTTCATGTTTTATCTACAAAGAATGTAAAACTAAAGACGAAATTACAAGCCTGCAAGACGCTGGCATGATTAATGTGGCCCTGATAACTGTGTGCTTAGGTAAACGTCTGAAATGAGAAGCAACAGCAACAGTTTAAATTAGGAATATGCGGTAAATGCTCTTTTTATCCGTAATCCTCGGCTCATTTGCATTTTAATTCTAGTGGCTTTCCTCAGCCTTGAAGCCAAATCCCGTTCTGAACTGAATGAGGCCTGTGTTTTCTCTCCGACAGATTCAAGCAGCCTCTTCACAGGCACGTTTAACCCTACAATGATGTCTGCGATCACTTTTTCACAGGATAAAATCAGAAATCCAATCGCTTCATCATAGCGCTTATAATGTCAAATAGACCTTAATTGGAACTAAATGGATTTCATGAATTATTAGACAGAAGCCCTTGAATGCTTAATTGGGCAATAGGCGTCTCCTAAATGCTTTATGTAAATTCATTAAAAAGTCAAACTTTTAAAGACTGGCTTGAAATATTAATCTTGACAGATGCTCAGCACAAGGGCTGAGCAAAGTAGCTAAAAAAATTAATAAATAAAGGCATGTTTCTTTGATATTCAATATGGAGTCTTTAACACAAGTTAGAGAGAAGCATATTCATGTAATTCGACCGATCACACTGCTAAAATAAGCATTTTATTTAATTTAGTTTTATTATGGTGTATTAGAACTGTTACATATGCAAGGTTAATGTGTTTTATTTTATTTTGCTCCTTTTGAACCACCGATGCAGTCACGTTTTCAAGGAACAATGTAGATGAGTTTAATTACTTATTTCGCGTTAATGGACAGTTCACTTGTCATTAGACAAATGAAGCTTTGAACTTGAATCAATTGCTTTGCAAAGCGATTCACTTGGTCAAAACACTCAAAACGACACATGGTGATGATGTCTGGTGGTCAAAATTGCGTAAATGCAATGAAAACTCAGCTTAAACATGCATAAAACACCTTTTAAAAACCAATTGCAAATGTTTTACTAAAAGTGGAATCTATTAAAAGCAATGAACTAATCATTTAATATTATTAAATACATGTCCGTGCTATTATATGTGCTATTTTATTCATTTAGGGCTTGTTTTGTTTTTTAGAGAACTTGATTAATCTGGCCAGTAACAAAATATGCCTACAACTCTTCCTTTCTGTTGGACAAAATGTGTTATTACACATTTATAAAATTGGTAAGAGATCAGGTAAAAAACAAAGCCTCATTTTCTGAAATCATGTGACTTTGGCAGTTTGAACTGCACTCCGAATCACTGGTATGTTTAAAAAAGATAAATAGACAAATAAAAATATACACTACTAACCATGTGGTAAAAATAAAGTGAAGCACTTGCAAAGTTCACAATGATGTCAACTTAAGAACAACCTCACGAACCTGCTCCGAAGTCCCGAAGTGAATCAAATGATTCGTGAACCCGCACCAATGTTTCAATCTGAATCAAATGTTTTGTGAACTCGCACTGAAGCCCTGATCTGAATCAGATGATTCACAATCCCGCACCAGAGTTCCGATCTGAATCAAAAGTTTTGCTAACTCTCTTTGAAGTTCTTATCTAAATCAGATGGTTCACAAACCCACACTGAAGCCCCTATCTGAATCAAATGATTCACAAAACCCACTCCGAAGTACCAATCTAAATCAAATGATTTGTGATCCACACCGAAGTCCGGATCTGAAACAAGTGATTCACGAACCCACACTGAAGTCCGGATCTGAATCAAAAGATTTGTGAACTCGCTCCGAAGTTCCGTTCTGAATCAAATGATTTGCGATACTTCTCTGAAGTTCTGATCTGAAACAAATATTTCGTGGACTCACACCAAAGTCACGATTTAAATCAAATGATTTGCGAACTCACATCAAAGTCACAAACTGAATCAGTTTATTTGTGATTCACACTGTGAAACCCACACCGAAGTCTCGATCTAAATCAAATGATTCACAAACCCACACTGAAGTCTCAATCTGAATCAAAAGATTTGTGATCCGCGCTCTGAAGTTCCGATCTGAATAAAATTATTCATGAACCTGCACCGAAGTCCCGATCTGAATCAAATGATTTGTAATTCAAGATCTGCACTATGATGTTCCGATCTGAATCAAAAGATCTGCAAACCCGCTTCAAAGTTCTTATCTAAATTAAATGATTCACAAACCCACAATGAAGCCCCGATTTGAATCAAATTATTCACAAAACCCGCTCCGAAGTACCAATCTAAATCAAATGATTTGTGATCCACACACTGAAGTCCTGATCTGAATCAAATGTTTCGCGAACCCACACTGAAGTCCCGATCTGAATCAAAAGATTTGTGAACTCGCTCCGAAGTTCCGTTATTAATCAAATGATTCGCGAACCTGCACTGAAGTTCTGATCTGAATCAAATATTCCGCGGCCTCGCAGCAAAGTCATGATTTAAATCAAAAGATTTGCAAACTCACATCAAAGTCACAAACTGAATCAATTTATTCGCGATTCGCACTGTGAAGCCCCAGTCTGAATCAAATGATTTGTGAACCCGCACAGAAGTTCCGGTCTGAATCAAATGATTTGCGAACCCGCATCGAAGTCCCGATCTAAATCAAATGATTCGCAAACCCACACTGAAGTCTCAATCTGAATCAAAAGATTTGCGATCCATGCTCTGAAGTTCCGATCTGAATCAAATGATTCACAAACCTGCACCAGTGTTCTGATCTGAATCAAATAATTCACGAACCCGCACGGAAATCCCGTTCTGAATCAAATGATTTGTGATTCACGATCTGCACTCCGAAGTTCCGATCTGAATAAAAAAGATTTGCTAACCCGCTTAGAAGTTCTTATCTAAATCAAATGGTTCACAAACCCACACTGAAGCCCCGATCTGAATGAAATGATTCACAAAACCCACTCTGAAGTGCCAAAGTAAATGATTTTTGATCCACACTTCGAAGTTCTGATCTGAATCAAAAGATCTGCAAACTCGCTCCAAAGTTTCGAATCTGAATCAAATGATTTGCGAACCCACACTTAGGTTCCAATCTGAATGAAATAATTCACAAACTCGCACCAAAGTCCCGATTTAAATCAAATGATTTGCGAACTCACATTAAAGTCATGATCTAAATCAAATAATTTGCACTCTGAAGGCCCGATCTGAATCAAATGATTTGCGAACCCGCACTGAAGTCCTGATCTAAATCAAACGATTTGCAAACCCAGACTGAAGTCTTGATCTGAATCAAAAGTTTTGCGAACCCGCTTTGAAGTTTTAATCTGAATCAAATGATTCGTAATCGACGCTCCGGATCTGAATAATGAATCACAAACTATCATTCCTGATCACAAATGATTCACAAACCCGCTCCAAATTTTCGATCTAAATCGAATAATTTGCAATACGCGAAGTTCCAGTCGAAGTCAAATGTTTCGCAAACCCAGATCCTGATCTGAATCAAAAGATTTGCGAACCCGCTTCGAAGTTCCGATCTGAATCAAATTATTTGCGATGTGTGCTCTGAAGTTCCGATCTAAATTTAATGATTCGCAATGCGCAAAGCCCCAATCTGAATCAAATGATTTGTGAACCAGCATGAAAGTCATTTATCTAAATCAAATGATTCTCTAATCACGATTTAAAGTGATTCGCAAACCCGCACCCGCTTCAAAGTTCTGATCAAATGATCAAATGATTCGTGATGCATGCTCCTAAGTCCCAATCTGAATAATGAATCACGAACTATCATTCCTGATCAAAAATTCGGATCTAAATAAAATGATTTGCAATACGCAATTTGAATTTCCGATCTAAATCAAATGATTCGTGATCCACAATCCGATTGGAACTCTTTGAAACAGTGAATCATTTAGCCACATAATGGTATAACTGATATTGGCGCTTTCGAAAAGCTCTGTTTCACCCATCACTACACATGAAAAAGTGAAAGTGTACCTCTTCAGGAATATTGCTATTTTCAAAGGTTTTCCAGGCCTTAAATGTCAAAAAGTCAAAGTACTTCAAGCACTTTAACCACCTTACGAACCCTGGTACAAATGATTCACAAAGGTTTCCGAAGCGCCCTTACTTATTATTTCATTCAAATTCTATCTCTGTTTTCAGCATAAAATGAATGAAGATGTGTGAAGAACCCCCAAAACACAAAGCTACCATTTCATTTAGCCTACTTCAGTCTCTTTTGTTATGATCATTTTTCCTATTGAAAGGCCTTCATGGTGGTCACTTTGAACTCTAACTGGATTACCGTCATCCCTTGAGACGTGTCAGGAGGAGGCCAGAGCCAGCGAGGCATCAGTCCAGTTATGTAGCTGGCCTTTCAGTTTATGGTCCGTCCGCTAAACACCCTCTCAGCGATGCCACAGCGTTCGTGCATCCACTGCTTTACTTCTGAATAAGCAAACATGCAGGATTGTGTTTCTGCGTGAGGGGGCGAGAGACTGGCAGCCCAGAGGCTCTAGCTGTGTGACACAGAGATGGGTAGATGAGTGTAGATGGTGATGTGGTCAGATGTAGCTGCCGGTTATACAGACATGCTGAAGTCAGTTGTGCCAGTGCACTGCTGACTGTAAAACAACATATATGTGTATATATATATCTGTTAGTTTTCTTAATATTAGTATTGTTTCCTGTATTAATGCACTACCCGGCGAAAGTTTTTGAACAGTAAGATTTTTAATGTTTTTTTAATGAAGCCTCTTCTGCTCACCAAGCCTGCAATTATTTGATCCAGAGTACAGCAAAAACAGTCAAATTTTGAAATCGTTTAACTATTTAAAATAACTGTTTATTTGAATATATTTTAAAATGTAATTTATTCCTGTGATTTCAAAGCTGAATTTTTAGAATCATTACTCCAGTCCTTCGGAAATTATTTTAATATTCTGAAATTTTAAAATCTATTCAAAAACAGTTATGTTACTAGCAATTTGACTTTATTTTCAAAACATTTAGACTTTTCTCGTATATTTCAAAATTTTTCTCAAAACATTTCAACTTTATTCTTGCAATTTCGACTTTATTCTGAAAACACTTCAACTTTATTCTTTAAACATTTTAACATTATTCTCATAGTTGACTTTTTTCTCACAACATTTTGACTTCATACTCAATTTTGACTTTTTCTCAACATTTCAACTTTATACTTAAAATTTAGATTTTATTCTTGTAATTTTGAATTTATTCTCGAAAAGTTTTGACTTTATTCTCAAAAAAATTCAACTTTATTCTCGTAATTTTCACTTTATTTTCAAAACATTTTGACTTTTCTCATAATTTTGACTTTATATTCAAAATTTAGACTTTATTCTCGTAATTTTGAATTTATTCTCAGAGTTTTGACTTTATTCTCTAAACATTTAGACTTTATTCTCGTAATTTTGACTTTATTCTTGTAAATTTTAATTTATTCTCGATTTTTTTTCTTTTCTCATAATTTCATTTAGACTATATTCTTGAAACATTTTGACTTTATTCTCAAAACATTTAGACTTTTCTTAAAATTTCGACTTTATTCTCGAAATTTTGACTTTATTCTCAAAACATTTCGACTTCATTCTTGTACTTTCGACTTTATTCTCGAAACATTTTGACTTTATTCTCATAATTTTGACTTTATTCTCGAAATATTTCGACTTTATTCTCGTAATTTTGACTTTATTCTCACAACATTTCGATTTTATTCTCGAAACATTTAGACTTTTCTCATAATTTCGACTTCATTCTTGTACTTTCGACTTTATTCTCGAAACATCTTGACTTCATTCTCGTAATTTTGACTTTATTCTCACAACAATTCGACTTTATTCTCGAAATTTCGACTTTATTCTCATAATTTGACTTTATTCTCACAACATTTTGATTTTATTCTCAAAACATTTAGACTTTTCTCATAATTTCGACTTCATTCTCGAAACATTTTGACTTTATTCTCTAAACATTTTGACTTTATTCTCGAAACATTTTGACTTTATTCTCGAAACATTTTGACTTTATTCTCAAAACATTTAGACTTTTCTTAAAATTTTGACTTTATTCTCGAAATTTTGACTTTATTCTTAAAACATTTAGACTTCATTCTTGTAATTTCGACTTTATTCTCTAAACATTTTGACTTCATTCTCATAATTTTGACTTTATTCTCGAAATTTCTACTTTATTCTCGAAATTTTGACTTTATTCTCACGACATTTCAATTTTATTCTCTAAACATTTAGACTTTTCTTATGATTTCGACTTCATTCTTGTAATTTCGACTTTGTTCTTGAAACATTTTGACTTTATTCTCGAAACATTTAGACTTTTCTCATAATTTTGACTTTATTCTCGAAACATTTTGACTTCATTCTCGTAATTTTGACTTTATTCTCACAACATTTCAATTTTATTCTCTAAACATTTAGACTTTTCTCATAATTTTGACTTTATTCTCAAAACATTTCTACTTTATTCTTGAAATTTTGACTTTATTCTCACAACATTTAAATTTTATTCTCTAAACATTTAGACTTTTCTCATAATTTCGACTTCATTCTTGTAATTTCGACTTTATTCTCGAAACATTTTGACTTCATTCTCGTAATTTTGACTTTATTCTCAAAACATTTCTACTTTATTCTCGAAATTTTGACTTTATTCTCACGACATTTCAATTTTATTCTCTAAACATTTAGACTTTTCTCATGATTTCGACTTCATTCTTGTAATTTCGACTTTGTTCTTGAAACATTTTGACTTTATTCTCGAAACATTTAGACTTTTCTCATAATTTCGACTTCATTCTTGTAATTTCGACTTTATTCTCACAACATTTCAACTTTATTCTCGAAACATTTAGACTTTTCTCATAATTTCGACCTTATTCTTGAAATTTTTCAACTTTATTCTCGAAATATTTTAACTTTAATCTCAAATTAATAGATTAACTTTGCTTTGAGTATATACAGCTGAATTTCTTAAAATGAATAAAACTGAACAAAAATGAAAAACAAATGTTCAAAATTGCTGTGAACCCTGATCGCAACTCATTTTACTTCTATAATCTGCTGTATTTTCTGGTGAAACAGGATTTCAAACAAGATGTAAAAAAGATGCAGAGTGGGACTGAAAGTTATGTAAGTCTGTCTTGTGTGCTTTGCCTTTTCAACTGTGAATTAAAAGTGAAATTTGGATGCACCCATCACAAGGCAGTAGCTTCAAGAACACATTACCTTATAAAGCAGGACCGATGTAGCGGATTGAAGTTAAAACCATTTCACTGTTTCAAACTCCAGACATGAATTATATATATTCTCACGGCACATTTCTGCTTGTATCAGATGAAACGTACAACGAACACTGCTGCATGAGAACCACACATGAAGAGCCTTTCAACGTGAAAAACATCAGTGCTATAGATCCAGATCATCTGAAAAACAAACTGTCAATGTCTGTTCGGCAATGAAAAATTGCCCAATTAAAAATGAAGCAGCTTGCACTTGTTCCCAGAGGAAAATCACAGAGGAGATCCCTGTTTTTCCTAGACAGCGGAGAGATGGAGAGCAAACGGAGACTTTTATTAAGTTTCTCCTGCTTCTCAGATGTTTCTCCTGAAAAGAAGACTCCAGTAATCTCACCTTTTCTCTTATAGAGCTGCAGAAAAGATCTCAACATCGCCTCAAACGTGCTCAGATTTGCTAAAATACGAGATTATAGTTGACTAAAACCATAAATGCATTTTTGTTGCATAAAATGAAATAAATATTAACTGAAATAAAATAAAAGATTACAAAAATTATATAAAAAATATATTTTATAATGCTGAAATATGTACTAAAATAACTAAAACTGAAATAAAAAAATAATATAAATATAACAATATATATATATATATATATA
Source organism: Cirrhinus molitorella (assembly GCA_033026305.1). Taxonomy (NCBI): domain Eukaryota; kingdom Metazoa; phylum Chordata; class Actinopteri; order Cypriniformes; family Cyprinidae; genus Cirrhinus; species Cirrhinus molitorella. Next base: position 3,943,694 of record CM065122.1, on the reverse strand, counting down.
TATATATGAATAAGTAATATAAGTAATAACAATATATAATATAAATAAAAATATAGAATAAAATAATATATACATATTATTATTAATAATAATATATAATATTAATAAATGTCACACAACAAAATAACTAGAACTTTAAGTACAATTCAAATGAAAAAGAGAGAGAGAGAGAGAGAGAGAAATAAACTAATTACAACTACATAAAACAAACAACAACAACAAAAAATAAAAATATGAAATGACCGAAACAACAAAATTACCTACAATTTTAACCAAAACGAAAACAGATAAAAGAAAAATAAATATATAGAATAAAATGTGTAAATAATATTATTGTTAATAATATATAAATATAATGCAAAATAAAAAAAAATATAAATAATGATTATTAATAATATATAAATATAATGCAAATTCTAAATGACACACAACAAAATTACTAAAACATCTAAGTACAATTAAAATGAAAACAATAGAAAAATAAAAACAAAATGACCTTAAACTTTAACTAAAATGAAAACAGATAATAGAGAAATAAATAGATAGAATAAATAATGTGTAAATAATAATATTATTAATAATATATAAATATAATGCAAAATCAAAAAAAATATATAAATAATGTGATTAATAATAATAATATATAAATCTAAATATAATGCAAAATCTAAATGACACACAACAAAATTACTAAAACTTCTAAGTACAATTAAAATAAAAACAATATGAAAATCAAAACTAATTACAACTACATAAAACAAAAAATAATACTAAATGACATAAACAGCAAAATTACTAACTTTAACTAAAATTAAAATGAAAACAGAATAATAGATAAATAGACAGAATAGATAAATATATGTAAATTAATATATAATAAAATAATATTAGTAATAATAATAATATTTAAATATAATGCAAAATCAAAATACACAACAAAATTACTAAACTTTAGGTACAATTAAAATAAAAACAGATAATAGAAAATTAAAAACTGATTACAACTACATAGAACAAAAAATAATAAGAAATGACAAAACAACAAAATTACTGAAAACTTCAACTAAAATTTAAATGGATAATAGAACTATATATATATATATATATATATATATATATATATATATATATATATATATATATATATATAATATATATATATATATATAAAATAATATATAAATTGTATTATTAATAATAATATATAAATATAATGCAAAATCTAAAAGACACAACAAAATTACTAAAACGTTAAGTACAATTAAAATTCAAACGGATAATAAAAAAAAAAATAATTAACTAAATAACTAAATAAAATAAAATAGTATGAAATTACAAAAACAACAAAATTACTAAAATCTTTAACATGAAAACAGATAATAGAAAAATAAATATAGAATAAAATAATATATACATAATGTTATTATTAATAATATAAAAATATAAATATAATGCAAAATAAAAGTGACAAATAATTACTACAACTTTTAACTAAAGTGGAAATTAAAACATAATAGAAAAATATGAAAATATTTACAACTACATAAAACAAAAAATAAAGACATGACAAGAACAACAAAATTGCTGAAAACTAACTAAAATGAAAACGGATAATAGAAAAATAAATAAATAGAATAAAATTATATATGCATAATTTGTTATTAATAATATATAAATATAATGACAAAATGACAACAAAATTACTAACACTTTATGATACAGTAAAATGAAAATAGATAATAAAAAATGAAAACAGATCATATAAAATTAAAACTATAAATAAAATGAAGTACTACTATAACTATATAAAACAAAAAAATTAAACTGCAAAAACAACAAAATTACTTACAATGTTTAAATATTAAAAAAAACTAATTTAATCTATACTACTACTACTACTACTACTACTACTAATAATAATCAAAGTCAATCAAAAGTTGAAACATTTCACGTTTTCATTTAGTTTAATTTCATGTACTAAAATAACTAAAACTGAAATAAATATTAATGAAAAATATATAAATAAAAAAAGTTACGTAATTTAAATAATAACACACAAATGATATATATAATAATTATAAAATAAAATAATATAGAAATAATTTCAATAATATAAATATAATGCAAAATAAAAAGTACAATTAAAATGGAAACAATAGAAAAAAATAAAATAAAAATAAAAACAACAAAAACACATAGCAACATATTTCATTTAGTTTAACTCCATGTGCTAAAATAACTAAAACTGAAATAAATATTAATAAAAAATATTATATAAATATAACAATAATATATCATTTAAATAACACACAAATAATATATATAATAAGATATAATATAATTTGTAGAATAAACTAATATATAAAATATTTCAATAATAATAAAATATAAATATAAATATAATGCAAAATAAAAAAGTACAATTAAAATGGAGACAATAGAAAAATAACAGCAAAAACACATAACAACATTACTTAAAAAAATGTATTCAATCTATACTATTATAACAAAAAGTCTCATATATCAATATAAACTAATTTCTCATAAAATAATCAATATCGTATATAGTAATCAAAATCAAATAACGTGAGCTGCTATATATGTACATTAATTTTATAGCTCTATATATGACACCCATTTGTGAGTTTTATTCCTATATTTTAGGAGAAATAAATTAAACAAATAAAGCATATCATATTTTTATCCCATGGGTAAATATTAAATTAAATTAAATTAAATTAAATTAAATTACTGTTTTAAGCATGCCTCAGCCCTTTTATATGAACCCGTGTGCTGAGGGTTAATTTCTGTCATTGCACTTTCTTATGGACTTAATCTCTGCATGATAATTCCAGCTACTCAATTATAAATCTCAGCAACTGTCATGAATAATCTTGTCTCAACAGAGGCTGTAAATATTTAATCTCCCGTTCCTGCTGCGGTAACATGCATTACTGACACATGGCACGCAAACACGCCGAATAAACACACAAACGCCAACCTTGATTTAAATATTAAACGAGATAAATTCACTGCTGAACATCTGAAAGCTCTGTAAAAGTGAGCGTGCAATTAAAGGTGAAGTCTAATGAAATATATTGCTTGCTAAAATTGTTTGTAGTCAGTATACACAATCAGTGGGATCAGTTTAGTAGCAGTTTATTATTTCAATAGTTTTCATTTTAAATGTAAAATTTTAATTTAATTTAAATGATTGGTGTAGAATCAATTTTAACTGAGAAATTGTTAGTAAATAATAATTTATTTTATTTTATTTCATATTATATTTAAATATCTAATTTAATTTAATTTAACTTAGTAGCAATTTATTAGTTTCAAAAGTTATTTCAAAGTAAATTCCCCCACTAAATTTTCTCAGTGTAACTGGTCTGACTTTTTTTATTAGCATTTTTTTTTATTTAGTTTTAAAATTAAATTGCAATTACAATTTTGTTATTTAAATTAATTTTTTTAGTTTAAGCTCTTTGTGAAATTTACTAGCAATTTATTAGTAAAACTTTTATAAAAAAATAATAATAATAAATGTAGAATTTTAATTTAATTTCATTTCATTTAAATGATTGGTGTAGAATCAGTTTTCACTGAGAAATTGTTAGTAAATGAAATAATAATTTAATTTAATTTAATTTAAGCTACTTGTCAAATTTAGTAGCAATTTATTAGTAAAACAGTTTCAAAGTAAATTACCCACCAGATTTTCTTAGAATAACTGGTCTGACTTTTATATATTTTATTTTATTTTATTTTATTTTATTACATTTAAATTGGTGTACAATCAGTTTTCACTGAGAAATTGTTAGTAAAATAAATACATTTAAATTTAAAATAAATTTAGCAAATTTATTAGTAAAACAGTTCCAAAGTAAATCAACCACCAAATTTTCTTCGAGTAACTGGTCTGACTTTTATAAACATTTTTTTAAATGTAAAATTTTGATTTAATTTAATTTACTTTAATTTATTTTAATTTTATTACATTTAAATTGGTGTACAATCAGTTTTCACTGAGAAATTGTTAGTAAATTAAATAATAATTTCAAAGAAATGGCAAGTAATGCATCAAATTAATTGTGACATTTTTGAGTAGAAAAAATAAAATAGTATTTTCTTGTAGATATATTTACAACTTGAATTTTCTTTCAACAGTGTAAGTCAGTCATATATTAAAAAGAGATTTTTTTGCCTTTGATAAAAGTATTTAATTTAGGTGCATATTTTATGAGTTAAGTGTCAATTTAATGCAGTGCATGTTAAGATCATTTCTGAATTTTAATATTAAAAAAACAGCAAGAGACTACAAATCAGGTGATGAATAGTATGATTGCATGCTATCTAATTAGATCAGGCATGTTTGGATGTGTCTCAGTCCTCATTCTGCCCCTTATATGAGGGGGCCGTCCCCCGTAACCATGGCAACCCAATTGGGTAAAGCCCCGCCCCCCTCTTGTTCTGTTACAAGTTTTCCTTGAAGAGGTCAATGCTTTGATCTGAATTTCCATAGACCCACATTTCCAGACCTGTGGAAAGAAAAGCAACGAGTGTGAATATTACACTGTATATGCATCCCATCTGAGCACTTCGCCTGAAGATAATGACCTTTGTACTTTCAGGTCCTTCCAGCTGTCATGTGCCTCATGTTTTTTGGCCTCGACATGTTATGATTAATACAGCAGGACTAAGTCTTAGTCATTTCAGTCATGCTTCTGTAGAAGGAGGAGTATGAACAACAACAACAACTACTTCAAATCACTCTGACCTTGTTTGCTTTCTTCGTTTTAGCAAATAATTTCTCTGTTATTTTACTATCATTTATATACTATTATAGTTTTGTCTTGTTTATTATTTTTTTTATTTAATTTATTTTTTATTATATATATATATATATATATATATATATATATATATATATATATATAACAGAAATAACAGAAAAATCATTTGCATATATATATATATATATATATGCAAATGATTTTTTCTGTTATTTTACTATCATTGATATATTATTATAGTTTTTGTTAATATTTTTAATTATATTTCATTTTTATACTTTGTTTTCACTTTAATTTTAGTTAGCATTAGTAATTGTTTTTGCCAGTTTCATGTTTTTATTTTTATTTTATTTTATATTTTCAAATTTTTTTTTTAATGTTAGCTAAAGTGTTTTTTAATATTTCTTTTTTATTTTCTTTTTTAATTTTAGTTAAAGTGTTAGTAATTTTGTTTTGTTTTCTCTTGTTAATCAACTTTTTTTGTATTAAAATATATATTTTTGAAATATTTTTATTGTTTTATTTTTATTATTTTATTTTGATGTTATTTAATATTTTCAAAAAATCATTTTAATTTAAGATGAAGTTTTAAACATATTTGTTAATTTCAGTTTAAGGTTTAATAATTGTTGTTGTTTTTCTCATTTTTAATAGTTTTATTTTGGTTTGTATTTGTCATTTTTATCAGTTTTTGTTTTTATTTAAATTGTATATTTTGTGTTACTTTTTGTCATTTATATCAGCTTTTTGTTATTTTGTCTTGTTTATTATTATTTTTTTTAATAAATTTGTTTTAATTTAATTTATGCAAAAAGTGTTAGTAATTTTGGTTTTTGATTTTTATGTTTTTTTTTTATTTTTATTTGATTTGATTTTTTTTTTAGCTTAAGTATTAAACATATTTGTTTATTAATTTCAGTTAAAGTTTGAATAATTATTTTTTTTCTCATTTTTAAATTCAGTTTGTGTTTGTCATTCTTATCAGTTTTTGTTTTATTAGTTTTTTTATTTAATTGCTTTTATTAAAATGCATTTTATTGAATTTAATTAATTTAATTTGTCATTTAATTTATGTAAAAAGTGTTTGTTTTTGCCCTTTTTTTATCAGTTTTATTTATTTATTTATTTATTTATTTTTATTTTATATTTTCAGTTTTCCTTTTCCATTTTAATTTTAGCTGGAGTTTGAAAAAAAAAATATTTGTTTGTTTTTGTCATTTCTATCAGCATTTTTGTTATTTTCTATTTTCATTTTAGTTTACTAAAAAATAATTTTAGTTACTGTTAGTAATTTTATGTTTTGTCTTGTTTATTAGTTTTTTATTGTTTATAATTAAATTTAAAATTATTATTTAATTTTAATTATTTAATTATTAATTATTTAATTGAATTTTTAATTTGATTTTAGCAAGTTTACTAGTACATATTTTCATATTATTTTTTTTAAATGAGGTTTTAGTTATTAGTTTGACTTTATTTATACAGTAAGCGTTTGTTATTTTAGTACTTCAGTTTAAGCTAAGTACTAAAGTTAGCTGAAATAAAACAAGTTTGTTTTAAATATTTTAGTTTATTTCATATTTATTTTATTTATCCAGTAATACAAATGTTTTTATAAGGTTCTGGTTTTGATTTTATTTAGTTATTTACCTGTTTCACTGTATTCATGATCATTTCTCAAGATCTACATCAGATTATAGATGTGAAATAGGCTGTGAATGGCGTTTTGTCCATCTGGAGAGTAATTTCCTCACATACGACATTTAGCAAGTGTTAATGTTAACCTCTGATGGAGAAAGTCCACTAAAGGCAGATACATGAAGATAAACAAACACATCTGCTGGTCACATGGCATGCAGCATTTTTTCCCATTAATATCAGTGTGTTTGTGCATCTGTGCATTAATGATAGTTAAGTGGTATTGTATTAGTCAGAACATCTTTTATCCCCCGAAGCCTTTTGCTCTGACATTTCACAACGGCCCACATCTGCAAAATACCACCCTGCCCCAATTACAGACCAAAATAAACTCACTTAAACATGCACACAATGACTGCAAAGAAGCTCAACTTTAAAATACACATACGTTCAATTACCTGTCTTTTTATATTATATTAATATTTATCTATAATATTATTTTATTAAGACTAATACAATCACATACACATACATTTCTCAAAGATTTATGACAATATATACTGAAAAAATATTGAATTAAACTACAAACTCCATCATAATGCACAATGTTTACATCTATCATGTGTTCTGAGGTGCAGCTCATCATGTTAATGGAGTGTTTGTAGATTTGTGTTAAATCTTTGGAATGTTTTATTTGTAAACAACACACTTTTTTCTGTTGTTTCAGTTTTTGTCATAAAACTATAGTGAACTAAGCTGGTAAGATGCAATAAAAAAAGGAACAGGCAAAACGATTCAATTGAGTGAGTCATTTACGCTGGAACCGCTCCGAAGTGATTCACTAGCAAAAACCAGATCAAAAGTGCCATTCATTTTAGAATTTCGACATCATTTGTAAAGATTTTAAAATTCAGTTTCGAGGTGCTCACGAATCATTTGATTCAGATCGGGTTTTGAATCACGTATCGTGAATCATTTAGGTCGGAACTTTGTGAATCGCAAATCATTTGATTCAGATTGGGTTTCGAATCACGTATCATGAATCATTTAGGTCGGAACGTTTTGAATCGTGAATCATTTGATTTAGTTCGGGTTTTGAATCACGTATCGTGAATCATTTAGGTCGTAACTTCGTGAATCATTTTATCCAGATCGGGTTTCAAAATGCATATTGCGAATCATTTAGGTTGGAACATTGTGAATCACAAATCATTCGATTCAGATTGGGTTTCAAATCACGTATCATGAATCATTTAGGTCGGAACTTTGTGAATCGTGAATTATTTGATTCAGATTGGGTTTTGAATCACGTATCGTGAATCATTTAGGTCGTAACTTCGTGAATCATTTTATCCAGATCGGGTTTCAAAATGCATATTGCGAATCATTTAGGTTGGAACATTGTGAATCACAAATCATTCGATTCAGATTGGGTTTCAAATCACGTATCATGAATCATTTAGGTCGGAACTTTGTGAATCGTGAATTATTTGATTCAGATTGGGTTTTGAATCACGTATTGTGAATCATTTAGTTTGTAACTTCATGAATCGCAAATCATTTTATTCAGATTGGGTCAAATCACGTATAGTGAATCATTTAGGTCGGAACTTCATGAATCGCAAATCATTTTATTCAGATCGGGTCTTCAAATCACATATAGTGAATCATTTAGGTCGGAACTTTGTGAATCGCGAATCATTTGATTCAGATCGGCTTTCAAATCGCGTATAGCAAATCATTTAGGTCGTAACTTCGTGAATCATTTTAGCCAGATCGGGTTTCAAAATGCATATTGTGAATCATTTAGGTCGGAACATTGTGAATCACAAATCATTTGATTCAGATCAGGTTTCAAATCACGTATCACGAATCATTTAGGTCAGAACTTCATTAATCATTAGATTCAGATCGGGTTTCAAATCGCGTATAGCAAATCATTTAGGTCGGAACTAAGCGAATCACTAATCATTTGATTCAGATCAGGTTTCAAGTCACATATCACGAATCATTTAGGTCAGAACTTCATGAATCATGAATCATTAGATTCAGATCGGGTTTCAAATTGCGTACCGCGAATCATTTATGTCGGAACTTCGTGAATTGCAAATCATTTGATTTAGATTGTGTCTTTAAATCGTGTTTAACGAATCATAGGTCAGATCTTCATGAATTGTGAATAATTTTATCCAGATCAGGTTTCAAATCGCGTATCACGAATCATTTAGGTCGGAACTTTGTGAATCGCAAGTCATTTGATTCAGATTGTGTCTTCAAATCGCGTTTAGCGAATCATAGGTCGGAACTTCATTAATCGTGTATAATTTTATCCAGATCGGGTTTCAAATCGCATATTGCGAATCATTTAGGTCGGAACTATGTGAATCGCATATCCATTTGATTAAGATCAGGTCTTCAAATCACATATCGTGAATCATTTAGGTCGGAACTTTGTGAATTGCGAATCATTTGATTAAAATCGAGTTTCACAAATCATTTTGGTCGGAACTTCAAATCACGTATCGCGATTCATTTAGTTTCGGAACTTAGTGAATCGCGAATCATTTGATTCAGATCAGTTCTTTAAATTGCATTTTGCAAATCATTTAGTTTCGGAACTTTGTGAGTTGCGAATCATTTGATTCAGATCGGCTTTCAAATCGCGTATTGTGAATCATTTTGGTCGGAACTTTGTGAATCAGGAATCATTTTATTGAGATTGGGTTTTCAAATTGGGAATTGCGAATTATTTAGGTCAGAACAATGTGAATTGCAAATCATTTTATTCAGAATATTAACCATTTGATTCAGATCAGTTCTGTAAATCGCATTTCGCAAATCATTTAGGTCGGAACTTCAAATCGCGTATCGTGAATCATTTAGTTCAGAACTTTGTGAGTTGTGAATCATTTGATTCAGATTGGCTTTCAGATTGCGTATTGTGAATCATTTTGGTCGGAACTTGTGAATAGGAAATCATTTTATTCAGATTGTGTTTTCCAATCGGGAATTGCAAATCATTTAGGTCAGAACAATGTGAATTGTGAATTGTGATTTCATTTAGAACGGAACTTTGCTTATTGCAAATCGTTTGACTCGGAGCGGGTTTGCGAATCATTCAAATCAATAAATGATTCATGATCCGTGGTCAGAAGTCATGATATAAAATGATGGTAGATGGTTCATAATCATTATTAGGACCTCACAGGATGAATCACAAATCATTTGATTTAGATCAGAACTTTAAAGCGGGTTTGTGAATCTTTTAATCCTGTTTGGAAATGCGATGGGTGAATCATTTGATTCATATCTGGACTTCGGAGTGGGTTTGTGAATCTTTTGATTCAGATTGGGATTTCAAAGTGCATATCGCAAATTGCATATTTTTTTAGCTAAACAGTACAAAACATCAAATCAAAATCAAATCATCAATCAAAAAAAAGCATGGTTAATTTTCATAGTTAATACATTTATATCTAATAGATGACAAAGGTTAAATGTAGGAATGCGGTTTTTACTGCTTCAGGATTAACAGAGCTTTAGATATATAACATAGCTTTTCCATATATTTAAATTAAGATAAATTAATTATATTATTAAATTATGTAATAACTTAAACATATTTAAGTTATATGCTCCTAAAGTCTGCTTTGAGTCAAAACAGAAAGAAAAGTCACATAAATATAATTATTAAAAAATATATATTTTTAAATTATAAAATTATAAATAAATATAAATTATTTCAATTATTACAAAACAATAATTTCAAATTGATACAATATACATATTTATAATTTACAAATATATTTAGGCCTATACTATGAATTATATGAAGTTTAATTATAAAATTTAGATTTCTGTTTTGTGATGTTCATTAGATTCAAGTTCAAATAATGTAATGAACATCCGAGTAATTCAAGATGTATTATCTGAAAACAAGTCTTATCTATTCCCAAGAACATGTTTACTGGACAAGACAGTAGGCTATTCATAATGAAAATGATATTTTGCACTTTATCCTCTTGTATACAGAAACCACTTAAGAGACGATCAAGTCAAATCAAACAGGCTTCCATTTTCATCGCTGCGCAGCTAGCGATTGCTTTAGTAACCAAAAATATACTGAATTATTCACACAAATCCTGCACCATTACTTTAGGAGTGTGAATAATGCATTTAGCATGGTTCTGACGGAGCAGATCAGAAGATGTTTAGTCTGATTTGCTCATCTCCAGCGGGTTCGCAGGAGTCGGGCTGAGGCGTGCTGTTAAAACACCTCTGATCTTCCAGCAGTTGCTTGATGAAGCGCGCTGCTGCTCTGGGCCTCGCCTGAATCTCAGACGCTAAAAGAACAAGGGAATCTCTGATTATAATGGGCAAATGATAACAAATTACGTTTAATTGTAATGTTGAAACATGCATGTCCTGTACTGCAATATTTTGGTATCTGGTATTTCTGTGTGTAGTTGATGAATCTACAGCTCTGGGTTTATTGATCATTTGAAAATCGATTGTTAGTTACATTTTGTTTAAATTAAAATAAATGTAATTCATTTTAATATAATATTTGGATGCAATGCAACATTTACTTTTGGCCCACAGCCTTCAAACAAGCTTGAGATTTGAGTTTTCAAACGTTTTACTTTTTAAAAAAAATGCTCAATGTCAATTCTGCACAGTTCATTAGTTATGAAACTTGTCAACTAATAAATTATTGAAAAATAAAATTTCAGCTGTAAAGCAGCTCCATAGAAGTTAATGTCATTATACAGTTCAGTATTGATTCAGTTAAATTCAACATTGTTTGAATCCAGTTCATCATTCATTCAATTCAGTATAACATTGATTCAATTTAACATTGATTCAATTCAGTTCAGCATTGATTCAATTCAGGTTGACATTGATTTACTTCAGTTCAAAACGGATTCAATTCAGTTTAACATTGATTCAGTTCAGTTTTACATTTTTTTTTGTTATTCAGTTCAGCTCAGCATTGATTCAATTCACTATAACATTGATTCAATTGACCATAACATCAATTTAGTTTATTTCAACATATATTAAATTCAATTAATCATTGAATTCAGTTCAACATGGATTCAATTCAGTTAGACAATGATTCAGTTCAGTTCGACATTGATTCAATTCAGTTAGACAATGATTCAATTCAGTTCGACATTGATTCAATTCACTTCAACATTGATTCAATTCAATCCAACATAGATTCAATTAGATTCAAATTTTTACATTGATTTATTTCAGTTCAGCATTGATTAATTTGAGCTCCACATCGATTCAGTTCAACCTTGATTTAATTCAACATTGATTAAATTCAATTTATCATTGATTATCAGTGAGACATTGATTCAATTAAGTTTGACATTGATTTTATTCAGTTCAAAATTGATTCAGTTCAGTTCAACATTAATTCACTTCAGTTCAAAATTGATTCAATTTAATTCATCATTGATTAAATTCAGTGCAACATTGATTCAATTCAGTTCAACATTGATTTAATTCAGTTCAACATTGATTCAGTTCAGTTTATCATTGATTCAATTTAGCTCAACATTGATTTGATTCAGTTTGACATGAATTTATTGATTCATTTCAGCTCAGCGTTGATTCAATTCACTATAACTTTCATTAAATTCAGTTCAACATTGATTCACTTCAGTTCAACATTGATTCAATTCAGATCATCATTGATTAAATCCAGTTTAACATTGATTCAATTCAGTTTGACATGTATTTATGGATTCACTTCAGCTCAGCATTGATTCAATTCACTATAACTTTCATTAAATTGAGTTCAATTAATCATTAATTCACTTCAGTTCAACATTGATTCAGTTCAGCTCAGCATTGATTCAATCCATCATAACATTGATTTAATTCAGTTTAGCATTGATTCAATTTAGCCCAGCATTGATTCAGTTCACCATTACATTGATTCAATTTATTTCAACATTGATTCAATTCAGTTCGACATTGATTAAATTCAGTCCACAATTGATTCAGTTCAATTCAATATTGATTCAATTCAGTTCAACATTGAATCAGTTCAGCCCAGCATTGATTCAATTCACTTCGACATTTATTCAATTCAACCCAATATTGATTTAATACAATTTGACATTGTTTCTTTTCAGTTCAACTTTGATTCATTAAAGCTCAGCATCAATTCAGGCTTTATTCAGCTCAGTTCAGTTCAGTGTTGATTCAACTCAGTTCAAGTTCATCAATTATGAAATGACTTCAATTCAGCATTAAGTTCAATTATTCAGCTCATGTCAGTTCGGTGTTCATTCAGTTCAGTTCAATGTTGATTCAACTCAGTTCAAGTTCATCAATTATGAAATGACTTCAATTCAGCATTAAGTTCAATTATTCAGCTAGAGTCAGTTCGGTGTTCATTCAGTTCAGTTCAAGTTGTATCTTGTTGCTGTTTTGTTTCTGAAGTCATAATTACACCCAGTACTCAGTAATTTAACGTAAACACATCCATTCAACATAATTTAACTGATACAGCTGCTTATAACTCACAGGAAAAAAAGACCCCACGTTTCACAGAATGACCCAAATTCACAGACAAACCCCTTCGTCGTCTCCGCCGTTATAAATAAAGCCTCCATGTGCATGAAGAGGGTTTGACTCACTCGAGTCCCGCCAATGAGGAAGGACACGTCCTTGATGGGACGTCCAACCGCAGCTGGAGTCAGCTGATAACCGCCAGAGTCACGTTCAGCGACGAGAGCTTCATTTAAATGCAAACACACAAGCAGGAGAGAGACGATTACATGTCAAAGTGCTAATAGTATTACAGAGTGCAGTGATTGAAGGAAAGAACTGAGACTGAAGTCAATTACTCTGAAACAAGGCTTAAGTAAAAGCTGGTAATTATGAGTTATATAAAGATTGTTCTGTGTGTGGCCGCCTGAATATTCCTACTAAATGAGTTTCTGACTTCCCTTTCACATTTCTATAGCGATGATAGAGGTGAAACGTCTGACTTTGAGTCTGTGTAATCAACAAGTTATATTTATACTCTGAAAACTCAGCTATGAGATCAATAGATATCCAAAGTAAAATAAAAAGTTTTTTCACACATTTATTGTACCATTATATACTACCATTCATTTTTTATGTAGAAATTAAAACTTTTATTCATCGAGGACACATTAAATTGATCAAAAGTGACACAAAAGACCAGGCATATTATAGTTAACTAAAATTAAAACAATAAAAAAGAGTAAATTAAACACAATACTTATAAAATAATCATAAAATAAAATACATTTACAGTATATAAAAATAAAATAAAAGTAACTGAAATTAAATATAAAGTAATACTTTTATTCATCAAGGACACATTGGTAAATGTAAAAAATATTATATTAACTATTAAAACTATTATTTTTTTTAATAAATGTTAAAATAATATACATTATACATTATATACATTCAGTTCAATTCACCGTAACATTGATTCAATTTATTTCAACATTGATTCAATTCAATTCAACATTGATTCAGTTTAGTTCAACATTGATTTAATTCAGTCCAGCATTGATTCAGTTCACCATAACATTGATTCCATTTATTTCAACATTGATTCAATTCAATGAATCATTGATTCAATTCAGTTTGACATTGTTTCAATTCAGTTCGACATTGATCTAATTCAGTTCAAAATGGATTCATTTCAATTTAACATTGATTCAGTTCAGTTCAACATTGATTCATTTCGGTTTATCATTGATTCAATTCAGCTCAGCGTTGATTCAATAACTGTCATTAAATTCAGTTCAACATCAATTCAGTTCAGCATAACATTGATTCGTTTATTTCAGCATTGATTCAATTTAGTTCAACATTGATTCAATTCAATTCAATTCAGATTCAGTTCAGCCCAGCATTAATTCAGTTCACCATAACGTTGATTCAATTTATTTCAACATTGATTCAGTTCAGTTCAACGTTGATTAAATTCACTATAACTTTCTTTAAATTCAGTTCAATTTATTTATAAAATACAAAGTTTTTCACACATTTATTGCTGATAAAATATACTACCATTCTTTTTTTTATTTAGCTTTTATTTATCGAGGACACATTCAGTTGATCAGAAGTGACACAAAAGACCAGGCATATTATAGTTAACTAAAATTAAAACAATAAAAAAATGTAAATTAAAAACAATACTTATAAAATAATCATAAAATAATATACATTTATATAAAATCAAATATTATATTCACTATTAATATATATTTTAAGTAATACCTTTATTCATCAAGGACACACACACATACATACATGTATGTGTGTGTGTGTATATATATATATATATATATATATATATATAAATATAAATGTTGAAATAATATACAGTTTTATAAAAATAAAGTAAATGTTTACTGAAATGAAATATAAAGTAATACTTTTATTCATCAAGGACACATTGGTAAATAAAAATACATTGTATTAACTATTAAAACAATCAATAAAAAACAACTTATATATATTTATAAGTTTATATATAAGTCCATGTTGAAATAAAACACGAAATAATACAAAATATAAAATTTCTAGTTGTCAAGACAATATTTCTCAATTTTACTTAGTTTAACCTGATATACTAAAATAATTAAACCTATATAGCAATAATATAAACATAAGCAATACAAATAAAAAAACCATATACAAATGTAAATGTACAATCAAATTTTAAAAATACAAATAATTCAAAACATAAATACTTTTATCTCAATTATACTAAAATAACACAAATAAAACCCAATTATATGCAGTACATATCTCCATGTCTGATTACATTAAATAAAATACTAAACTACAGTTTATTCAATAGAAATTAATACTTTTATTCAGCAAGGATGCATTGAATTGAATGCACAGAAAAGTGATAGTAAAGAAATTTATAGTCTTACAAAAAAGTGTATTTTCAAATAAATACTGATGTTTTGAGCGTTCTGTTCATCAGAAAATCCTGAAAATGAAAATGCATGATAGTTTCCACAAAAATATTGGGCATTGGTAGTAATCAGAAATGTCTCTAGAGTGGCAAATAATCAGCATATTAGAAACATTTCTAAAGCATCATGTGACACTGAAGACTGGAGTAATGATGCTGAAAATGCAGCTTTGATCACAGGAATAAATTACAATTGAACAAATATTCACATAGAATTTTTTTTTTTGAAATTGCAATAATATTTCAGAATTTTTACTGTACTTTCGATCAAATAAATGCAGAGACTTCTTTTAAAAAAAGCCAAGATTGGTCCGTGTTGAGTAAAGACTCTAGTGTAGAAGACTCATGGAAAAAGATGTGCCTGGGTTTATTCTGTCTTCTTCACGTGTCGCTCATGAGCTTTCAGAATGATTATAATCTCCTCTAATCGGTGGGAGATGTGCGGTATTTTACCCAAGGTCATGAAGGATGTGTGGAACAGCACGTCCTTACCTGAGACATTTTCAACCTCAATCTGTCAAGCTGTGTAATTCCAGCCTGAAAACAGCCTGACACCGCTAGAGCAAGAAATGGGAGTCTTTAAAAGAAATATTCCATACTACACAATCTCCTTTCTAACTAGAATATCCTTGGAAGATGAATGCGAGAGACACTAGAAATATCAGCTAAGTATAACAAAGTTCTTTTAAGGTGTTGAAGCTGCGGTGGAGAGAGTATATTTTATTTATAAGGCACTTTTCATGAACGGGGTACAAAATATGGCCTGGAAGACTTCAAACTGAAGCCATTTTTCTTTTTCTGCAAATAATGGAAGAAACCTTGAGTTTGCTGAGACGCTTAACCTTCAGAAAATGCTGATCGTTCGCTTCAGGAGGTCAAAATAAATCATTTATGAGCATTTGCGTTATGTGTTTTTAATTATGAATTCATATTATGTTCTTGCTAAGACAATATAAAGCAAAAACAAGAAAAGAGAATAAATGCTGCTAAACTCTGTTTAGTTATTTTTGAATATTGCTTGAATGCAATAAAATACTGGATGTAATAAAGTATCAAAAAGAAAAGGCATTGCAGTTTAGCATCTCTAAAATGGATAAAATTACTTTTTTTTTTTTTTTTTTTTTTGGCAGAAACTTTCAGAAGAGCCGAAATTTAAAGCTCAAATTAAAGTTGTTGTTTTATAGGCTAAATTATTAATTATTAATTAATTATTGTTATTTAACTGAATTGTATGAACAATAAACTAAATAATGACAGTCAAAAAAAAAAGTTGTAATATTTCGAGAATAAAGTCAAAATTATGTAAATAAAGTTTAAATGTTTCGAGAATAAAATCTAAATGTTTTGAGAATAAAGTCGAAATTAATAGAATAAAGTCTGAATGTTTCAAGAATTAAATTGAAATTATGTGAATAAAGTCGAAATGTTTTGAGAATAAAGTGAAATTATGAGAATGAAGAAGAAATTTCTACTTTAGTCTCATAATTTTTACTTTATTTTCGAAATATTCCGACTTTATTTTCATAATATTTCGACTTTATTCTCACCATTTTGACTTTATTCTCGTAATTTCAACTTTATTCTCATAATTTCGCCTTTATTCTCAAAATATTTAGACTTTATTGTCAAAATATTTTGACTTTATTCTTGAAACATTTCAACTTTATTCTCAAAATATTTCAACTTCATTCTCATAATTTTGACTTTATTCTCACCATTTCGACTTTATTCTTGTAATTTCGGCATTATTCTCAAAATATTTAGACTTTATTCTCAAAATATTTAGATTGTCATAATTTTGACTTTATTGTCAAAATATTTTGACTTTATTCTCGAAACATTTCAGTTTTATTCTCATAATTTTTAATTTATTGTCGAAATATTTTGACTTTATTCTCAAAACATTTCAACTTTATTCTCATAATTTTTAATTTATTCTCAAAACATTTTGACTTTATTCTCGAAATATTTCGACTTTATTCTCATAATTTTGACTATTCTCAAAATATTTTGACTATTCTCGTAATTGTAACTTTATTCTTTAAACATTTTAACTTTATTCTCATAATTTTGACTTCATTCTCGAAATATTTCGATTTTATCCTTGAAATAAATGAACTTTATTCTCAAAACATTTTGACATTATTCTCGAAATATTTTGACTTTTGTCAGAATTTCGACTTTATTCTCGAAATATTTTGACTTTATTCTCATAATTTTGACTTTATTCTCAAAAAATGTAAATTTTATTCTCATAATTATGACTTTATTCTCAAAATATTTAGACTTTATTTTTAACATTTCGACTGTATTCTTGCAATATTTTGACTTTATTCTCGTAATTCTACATTTCTACTTTATTCTTGAAGCATTTCGATTTCATTCTCAAAATATTTCGACTTTAGTGTCATAATATTTTGACTATATTTTCAAAACAATTTGACTTCATTCTGTTTTGGCTTTATTCTCAAAATATTTAGACTTTATTGTCATAATTTCGACTTTATTGTCAAAATACTTCTACTTCATTCTGGTAATTTAGACGCCGCGCACTTTCAAATGCGCGCCTATTCTTACGGAAATAATCACACAGCCTATAAATAAATTAAATTTGTCAAATGGCCGTCAATGGAGAAAGATATTTTTTTGCAGCCAGCTTGTATATTTAGTATATCTACTAGTGGTGGGGAACCTAAAAATAGGTTAAAAGAAATATGTTAAAAGATACAAATTTATGCAAATCACATTGCATTGTCTTTAAAAGTAGTTTTAGCACAGCAAAGAAATGGCTTTTTTAAACAAGAGGATCAATCAGATGACTCGGGGCTAACAATAATCGTTTTGAATGTTTATAGCTGTGTGCGTGAGTTAATGCGCCAATACACGCGCCTTCTGTTCAAATCCATTTTATTCCACGCTGCTGTTTTTAATGGAAGTCTGCGTGTGTCTGTTTGAACGGCCACTTACACCACAAGCTCAAAAAAGAACGAGAAAATGATTAAAACATCTATTTTCCCCCCAAACTGGTGCACATCAGCAGTACGAGCCTGGTCTGATGTAAATGTCAGACCAGCAAGCGCCCGCTGCTCGCAGCTACTGCAAAATCAACTCCAAAATGTCCAACATAATATGAACTGACATCCTCAACGCATGCTGTAGTTTCATTAAGCAAACGTGTTGTAATAGTTTAGCCGTGCGTTATTATCAGGGGCTGAGACAACTTCTGAATTATGTCGAAGTTATTTTGTGGTAACACACCAGAGCAATCGTGTAGTGCTAATTTTCACCAGCAGGGGGCGCTCCAAACTATACGATTACTCGATCGTGTGGCGTTACTTCAGTCATGAAGAACTGAACTTCGGCTGGAACTGGAACGACTGTCATCGGTTATCAAAAAGACAACGTTGTCGCTATAAAGATATTCACATGCTACTTATTCATGTTAAATCGAAGCAATACTGTTTATATGTACTATATAACAGGGTTTGAATGGTTCACGGGATTGTTTTGCACAATTTTAACGTTTCGAAAAGTAACTTACCGTCGTCACAACCCAGTAACGTAGTAACGCAAAACTCACTGAACAAAGTGTATAAACAATAAAAATTTTTAGTAAATGTAACAGTTAACGACAAAGAAACAAATTTAAAGGAGAAATAATTAAGTAGAAAGGCTAAAATGGTAGTTTCTTGGAAAACGTATTCCAATAATCATTGTTTTATTTAAAACTTAAAAATATTTTTTTCCCATTTTAACTGATCACATATTCTAATTAGCTGCCAAGACTGTAATTTTAATTTTTATTTATTAACCTGATGTACTAAAATTTTTTCCTAAACAATAACCAAATAATATATATATATATATATATATATAGAGAGAGAGATATATATATATATATATATATATATAGATGTAAAAAAGTACTAGAAAAGACATAGACAATACATTTTTAATAATGTACATTTATAAAATAATAATAATAATAATAATAATAGTTATTTATATATATATATATATATATATATATATAACCTGATGTACTAAAATTTTTTCCTAAACAATAACCAAATAATATATATATATATATATATATATATATATAGATGTAAAAAAGTACTAGAAAAGACATAGACAATAAATTTTTAATAATGTACATTTATAAAATAATAATAATAGTAATAGTTATTTATATTTATATATATAACCTGATGTACTAAAATTTTTTCCTAAACAATAACCAAATAATATATATATATATATATAGATATATAGATATATAGATGTAAAAAAGTACTAGAAAAGACATAGACAATAAATTTTTAATAATGTACATTTATAAAATAATAATAATAATAATAGTTATATATATATATATATATATATATATATATAATAAATCAATTCAATGTTGAATTAAAAGTTAAATAAAATATTTAAAAACTTTTTTTTAAATTTAGTTTAACCTGATGTACTAAAAACTCTATTTAACAATTTTAATAAAAATGTAAATTATAAAAATAAAATCAAATAAATAAATAAAATAAACAAATAAATGTTAAATTGACCATGGTTATTAACATTGTAAATCTAGTGACGTTTTTATTATTTATTTATTTTTTATTTAAATGTACATTTCTAATACTATACACTAAAATAATTATTATAAATAACATTTTAGTAAATTAAACAAATTAGCCTATTATTATTATTATTATTATTATTATTATTATTATTATATAACAAATATATAAATGTTAAAATTGATCATGGTAAAATAACAAAATAATAATACTTACAAAATAATCAATTCAATGTTTAATTACATTTTTTTTTAGTTTAGTTCAACCTAATGTACTAAAAACTCTACCTAAACAACAACAAAATAAAAATGTATAAAAAAAAAATATATATATAATATATAGATGTATAGAAAATAACATAATAATAATAATAAAAACGTAAATTAGAAGAAAAAAAAAAAATAACAATAATAATAAAATAAAAAAGATAAATAAATAAATGTTAAATTAACCATAGTTATTAACATTGTAGCTCTAGTAAACTTATTATTATTATTATTATTATTATTTAAATGTACATTTATAACACTGTACACTGTAAAATAATTTTAATAAATAACATTTAGTAAATAAAACAAATAGCAAACAATCAAATAAATTAATGTTAAATTGACCATGATTAGCATTGTAAATCTACTAGTTTGTATTCTTTTTTTTTTTTAAATGTCCATTTATAACACTATACACTGTAAAATAATCTTAATAAATAAATCAATATAATTTTAATTTACATACTTCAAAATGTGATGTTTAACTCAATGTGTTACTTTGTAATTGCAATTATTTATTAAATTTACCAGCAATTTCTGAGTGATAATTGTTTCTACACCAATATTTTTCAGTGTACAGTGTGTTTTTTTTTTAACCTCTTTTGAACCTCTTTTGTAAAGTCATAGAATCACATCATGGCTTTCAAATTTGTTATTAAATGAGAGTACAAAAAAAAATATATATTTGTTGAATTTTCCTTTCATCGCTATAAAAGTTCACCCAATTGTGACGACTTCTGCTTCTGAGAAACCTGGAAATGTGAAAAGAGTAAATTTATCCCATATCACAGATCATTGTTTGTACATTTTTCGATGCATAAATAATATTTCAATTGTATTTTGACCATTAAACTAGGAAATATCCCCAGTTTACTTGTTTTCTAAGAAATCTGGTCACTTTATTCCAGGCTCGATGTGGGTTGAGGACACTGCTATTTCCAAAACGGAGCGGCTCGAGTCCTGGAGGCACGACGCACGCTGAGTAAATCATTTATGCACACAGACTCATGGACCTACAGTACAGCACTGCTGACGAGCAGCATAACCTATACAGGAACTATAGGATCAGCTAAACGCTATGCATGTTTTCCCATTAGCTCCGGTGAGTGACAGTCGGCTGATACGGGAAACGGGAATGCCCACTCTTCTAGAAAGTAATCAGGGAGTGATGCTGACTTCTAAAAAGAGCAGATTTGAGTTGTTTCCCCTCCAGTGAGCTCGCAGTCATATGTGAGTCCTCTCCCCTCAGTCTGCCATGCCTCCTCAGGCTTATATAATCCAGATCTGGCCTCATTTCCAGCGCTGAGCGACACTCAGATCTTACGCGGCTCAGCCACTTTAACACTCGCAATCTGCCAAAGAGTTGCTTCCAGCCTGGCAAAGGGAAAAAGGTGGGCGGGTTTCTCCAAACCCCTTTTAAAATTAGCCTTGGACTCTGAGGGATTTGTGTTAAGTAAGTGAGTCATCATAGAGTGGGGGAGACCGGGGCTAGTTGTCACATGGGTTTAATCTCAGTAACTGTGGGGTCTGGAATACAACTGAACATGCACTGGAAAAAATACAAAAAATAGTGTTTTTACTGAGAAAGGGGAAATCTTGAACAATTTTAATAATCAACTTTAATAAAATACTTATAAATATTGGATAAAAAACAAACAAAAAAACTTTAAGTTGAACTACTAAAATTACTCAAACTAATTAAAAATAAAACTAAATATCTAGGGGAAAGCAGAAAAAACTGAAAATATAAACATAAAATGAAATATAGCTGCAAGCAGCAATTACGGGGACAAGCACTAGGAAAGCATCAGACCAACTGCAGCAATGAGTAATTAAAGACATTTTAAGGTGATTTTAGTCGAAATGGGTGAAAAATTTAATCGGTTAGCACTTTTGACCACAAGGTGGCAATGTCTCAAAACGTTTTGAACGTTTCAGGTCATGGTTTTGATGGGACATGCAAAGTTTTGTAATGGTACACCAATGCTTTGTTAAAAAAAAATTAGCAATTTATATCATGATACTCAATTTTAATTTTGTTCAATTATAGCGCCACCAAGAGGCACAATCCCCCCAAATTCTTATGTGTCCTTAGAGTGTGCCCATACATATGTGTCAAATTTGGTGAAAATATCTCATTTTGTTTTGGAGTTATTGGCATTTTTATATATGAGAAGAGAAAAAATGACTGATGGCTGACTTTGTTTGCATTTTTTTTTGCCACTTACTATCAAAATTTTGGCACTTTTTTAAAGCATTAGCTTATAGCTGGCACACTATGAACTTCAAAATGTGTATCGCAAATTGTTAGATTCAGATCGGAACTTTAAAATCGTGTATTGCAATTTATTTCATTCAGATTGGAACTTCAAATTGCGACTCTTTTGATTCAGATCAGAACTTCAAAATCACATATCGCAAATCATTTGATTCAGATCATGTATTGTGAATCATTTGATTCAGATCGGGACTTCAAATCACGAATCATTTGATTCAGATCGTAACTTCAAATTGTGTATCGCAAATCATTTGATTCAGATCGGGACTTCAAATCACAAATCATTTGATTCAGATCGGAACTTCAAATCATGAATCATTTGATTCAGATCGGAACTTCTGATCACAAATCATTTGGTTCAGATCATAACTTCAAAATCGTGTATCGCAAATCATTTGATTCAGATCGGGACTTCAAATCATGAATCATTTGATTAAGATCGGAACTTCAAAATCGCATATCGCAAATCATTTGATTCAGATCGGGACTTCAGATCACGTATTGTGAATCATTTGATTCAGATCGGGACTTCAAATCACGAATCATTTGATTCAGATCGTAACTTCAAATTGTGTATCGCAAATCATTTGATTCAGATCGGGACTTCAAATCACAAATCATTTGATTCAGATCGGGACTTCAAATCACGAATCATTTGATTCAGATCGTAACTTCAAATTGTGTATCGCAAATCATTTGATTCAGATCGGGACTTCAAATCACAAATCATTTGATTCAGATCGGGACTTCAAATCACGAATCATTTGATTCAGATCGGAACTTCAAATCATGAATCATTTGATTCAGATCGGAACTTCGGATCACAAATCATTTGATTCAGATCATAACTTCAAAATCGTGTATCGCAAATCATTTGATTCAGATCGGGACTTCAAATCATGAATCATTTGATTCAGATCGGAACTTCAAAATCGCATATCGCAAATCATTTGATTCAGATCGGGACTTCAGATCACGTATTGTGAATCATTTGATTCAGATCGGGACTTCAAATCACAAATCATTTGATTCAGATCGTAACTTCAAATTGTGTATCGCAAATCATTTGATTCAGATCGGGACTTCAAATCACAAATCATTTGATTCAGATCGGAACTTCAAATCATGAATCATTTGATTCAGATCGGAACTTCTGATCACAAATCATTTGGTTCAGATCATAACTTCAAAATCGTGTATCGCAAATCATTTGATTCAGATCGGGACTTCAAATCATGAATCAATTGATTAAGTTCGGAACTTCAAAATCGCATATCGCAAATCATTTGATTCAGATCGGGACTTCAAATCACAAATCATTTGATTCAGATCGGAACTTCAAATCACGAATCATTTGATTCAGATCGGAACTTCTGATCACAAATCATTTGGTTCAGATCATAAATTCAAAATTGTGTATCGCAAATCATTTGATTCAGATCGGGACTTCAAATCATGAATCAATTGATTAAGTTCGGAACTTCAAAATCGCATATCGCAAATCATTTGATTCAGATCGGGACTTCAGATCACGTATTGTGAATCATTTGATTCAGATCGGGACTTCAAATCACGAATCATTTGATTCAGATCGTAACTTCAAATTGTGTATCGCAAATCATTTGATTCAGATCGGGACTTCAAATCACAAATCATTTGATTCAGATCGGAACTTCAAATCATGAATCATTTGATTCAGATCGGAACTTCTGATCACAAATCATTTGATTCAGATCATAACTTCAAAATCGTGTATCGCAAATCATTTGATTCAGATCGGGACTTCAAATCATGAATCATTTGATTCAGATCGGAACTTCAAAATCACGTATCACAAATCATTTGATTCAGATCGGAATCTAATTCAAATTGCGAATCATTTGATTCAGATCGGAACTTCAAATCGCGTATCGTGAATCATTTGATTCAGATCGGAACTTCAAATCACGTATCATGAATCATTTGATTCAGATCCATATGGGTTTTTTACGTTGATTCAGATCCATATGGCTAATTTTTACATTTTTACATTCCTAATTTTGATTTGTGGTCAGAACGAGAACATAGAGTACTGCTTAGACTTCCAAAGTCACAAACCGCTCCGCTTACGTTAAACTGATAGTTAACAGGTAGACGCATCAGATTATTACGGTCCCCGATCTGCTGAATCACGTTCTGAACAGCAGTGAACAGCACAAGGCCACATGAAATAACAGTCTGCTTCACCTTTGCTGTCCACATGAATGATAAAGAGGCCTGAAGCTGCATTAACTCTATACTGGGTAAAGCCAGAGGTACGGTTTTAATGAGCAAGTCTCAGAGAAATGAGGAGAAGCTGTTCATCCACTGAGCACAGAATGTTCTGCTAATGAGGAAAACTTGAACGCTTTTCTTGAACTGATTGTGAACTCAGAAGGATCTATTCCTACTTTAATCCATTTATACATCCAGAATTCATTTATTTAGAGGACAAACTGAAACTATTAGATGACTAGGGATTTTATCTATAAAAATTATGTTTCTGAAAGAAAGAAGGAAAGAAAAGACTGCAGAAAAACTGACTTGGCTAAAAATAATAAAACTAAAGATGAAATGAAAATAAATTAAGACTCAATCTAAATATTTAGAACCCATAAAAAAAAAAAAAATGAAAAAAGCACATCATTATTAAAAGCTATTTCTAAATATTATATACACTGAAAAATATACTGATATTTGTTTTTAGTGGAACACAAAAGAGGAAATATTGGATAATTAAAAAAAAAAAAAAAAACAGTGATGAAAACAGTTTCATTAATTTAAATAAAGCTTCAATAAAATAAATAGTAGATTTAAAAAGACAAAAATTTGAAATCTTGTCTTGGCAACTAAATAAAACTGAAAGTACTAAAATGAAAACTGAAATAAAAAATAAATCAAATATAAATATTTGGGGGAGGGGAATTAATACAAATGATAAAAGCACCTACAAATTTATACCTAAATTAAAATGTAACAATAAATTCTAATTTAAAATATTAATACATAATATACACTGAGATATATGAAATAAATAAATATAATAAATATGAAAAAAAAATAAATTTTACATGAAAAACCTAAAAAAAAAGTTGAACTACTAAAAGCATAAAAAAGCTAAATGTTTAATTTTTAAATGAAACTAAATTAAAAATGAAAACAAAAATAAAATATAACTAAAATGTATAAATAATAAAATGTAACAATGAACACCAATTTAAAATATTAATACATAATATACACTGAGAAATAACATAATTATTCTAAAGTAAATTAGTTTTTAGTGG
The DNA here is from genome assembly GCA_033026305.1 of Cirrhinus molitorella. Lineage (NCBI taxonomy): Eukaryota > Metazoa > Chordata > Actinopteri > Cypriniformes > Cyprinidae > Cirrhinus > Cirrhinus molitorella. The sequence goes on along the minus strand of CM065122.1, from coordinate 3,917,833 downwards.
AACACAAAAGGGGAAATATTGATGAATTTAATTTAATTTTATATTAATTTATCAATAAATGGGAAAAAAAACTTTAATGAAACAAATATTACATGAAAAACCTACCAAAACTAAACTACTAAAAGCATAAAAAAAAATAAAGCTAAATATGTTTTGGGGAAAAAAGTCAAAACAACAAAAGCAAAAATAAATAAATAAATAAAATCTAAACTAAATAAAACTTAAAATGTAACAATAAATACTAATATGAATATATAATATATGAAATATAATAAATATGAAGTCTTTTTTTTTTCAGTGGAACACAAAAGGGGAAAAATGTCATTTTATATTAATTTATCATTAAATGAAAAAAGAAAATTTAATAAAATAAATGTTACTATTTAAATCATATAATATAATTTCAATGTATTTGTAAATATTTTTATCATATTTTAATTTAAATTTCATGTTGTGTTCAGGTCATGTTGTGTTAACACAGAGATCATTTTATTATTCCCAAAAATTGCTTGTAAATTTCTCCTTATCCTATATTATCACTAAATATTGGATTTTACCCTACAATTTAAATCATATAATATAATTTCAATTTATTTGTAAATATTAAATCATATAATATAATTTAAATTTATTTGTAAATATTAAATGAAATAATATAATTTAAATGTATTTGTAAATAATTTTATAATATTTTTATTTCAACTTCATGTTGTGTTCAGGTCATTTTTAACACAGAGATCATTTTATTATTCCCAAAAATTGCTTGTAAATGTCTCATTATCCAATATTATCACTAAATAGTGAATTTTATCTTACTATTTAAATCACATAATATAATTTTCATTTATTTGTAAATATTCAATCATATAATATAATTTACATTTATTTGTAAATATTAAATGAAATAATATCATCTAAATGTATTTGTAAATAATTTTATAATATTTTTATTTCAACTTCATGTTCTGTTCAGTCATTTTAACACAGAGATCATTTTATTATTCCCAAAAATGGCTTGTAAATTTGTCATTATCCTATATTATCACTAAATATTGGATTTTATCTTACAATTTAAATCATAAAATATAATAACAATTTATTTGTAAATATTAAATCATATAAAATAATTTTAATTTATCTGTAAATAATTTTCTGATATTTTTATTTCAACTTCATGTTGTGTTCAGGTCATTTTGACACAGAGATCATTTTATTATTCCCAAAAATGATACTTATTTGTATTGCATTGGACTGAAACAAACCAACTTTTAAGTTTAACAACAATTGCTGCACTTTTTTGTTCTTCAATTCAATTTGCAGTCAAAAATGCACAAATTTAATTAAACATAAACTTTTAAGGACCAAGACTGAAATAGTATTTTCTTGTAAAATGATTCCACTAATCTTTTTTAAAACAAAAAACAAAAAACAAAACAATGAACTGTTCCTTTAACATACAATACACAGTATGTTTTATATAATTCTTCAGTTGTAAAAACTAGAAATCTCCAAGTGTTTCTTCCTCTGGTTACAGTCCGTGTTTGGCATCTATCAGAAACACTGAACAAGAGCGATCGCACAGAAACATACCGAAGGGAGCGTATATATGGATCATACACACGACCAGCTGAAGGATGTTCAGTACTGCAAATGAAAAATAGATGAAATGTAAGAAATGTCACGTTCCTTATTGAAACATTGAGACACGTCCATAAAGGAGAGAATCTCTCAAGACGGCCAGAGCACATCAATGCCTTGAAAGAAATGTTAAAAGTGTCCTTCAAGCCCAGTGTGTAGGAGTGAAAAGCAGATATTGAAAACGTTTGCGTCATCGCCAGCAAATGAGATGCCGTTCAGGTACTAAAACTCAAGGTTCACATGTGTTTTCCTGAAGAAAGAAGAAATACAATGTGGAACTCAAGCTAAAGTAAAGTAACTTTTATTGAAGGTTAAACAGGAGCAAGTCACGCTGAATCTAAATGCGGCCCAGAACAGATTTTTTGCTTTTGTGTGAGACACAGATCTGTTGTTTGCACATTTACACTCACTTTTGAGCATAAATGAGCAGATGAGGACGGCTGGAGACACTACTGTGATGTTACAGGTACACTGTGTGCTCAGTGACTAAATAAATGACTGGAAATTAGATCTGGAAACTCTGAAAAGCAATTCAAAAAATTGCAAAAATCTGGTTTGGATCAGGGTCGTAAAAAACAATCATGGTTTTGTGGTTTAGTCTGATTCTCACACCAAAATTTTAATAAGAAAAACATTTTGTTATTTAGAATGAATTAATAAGTAAAAAATTACATTTTAATGTAAATACAATTTAATGAAAATGAAAACGTTTTTAAGGACCATTTGTGATCATTTGCATGTTTTTATTATATCAGTAAATATTACATTTATTTTTAAATACTTTATAATATTTTTTAATTTAAACTTCATGTTGTTTTCAGGTCACTTTAACACAGAGGTCATTTTATTTTTTTCCCAAAATGCTAGTTAAATAGAAATATTTTTTGGGGGAAAAAAATAAAAATAAAAATGGCTATTAAGCATATAAGGAAAAAATGATTAAAATCTAAAATAACATGAAAACTGAAAATATAAAATACATATACATAAAATGCATATTTCATATTTATGAATAAATTCAAAATGTTAAATTACATTTAATTAAAATAAAATTGAATAAAAAATGAAAATGGTTTTAAAGACCATTTGTGATCATTTGCATGTTTTTATTACATCAGTAAATATTACATTTATTTTTAAATACTTTATAATATTTTTATTTAAACTTCATGTTGTTTTCAGGTCACTTTAACACAGAGGTCATTTTATTTTTTTCCCCCCCCAAAATGCTAGTTAAATAGAAATATTATTTGGGGAAAAAAACTAATAAAAATTACTATTAAGCATATAAGAAAAAAAAAAGATTAAAATCTAAAATAACATGAAAACTGGAAATATAAAATACATATACATACAATACATATTTCATATTTATTAATACATTAAAAATGTTAAATTAAATTTAATTAAAATAAAATTTAATAAAAAATGAAAATGGTTTTAAAGACCATTTGTGATCATTTGCATGTTTTTATTAAATCAGTAAATATTACATTTATTTTTAAATACTTTATATTATTTATTTAAACTTCATGTTGTTTTCAGGTCACTTTAACACAGAGGTCAATTTATTTTTTTCCCAAAATCCTAGTTAAATAGAAATATTTTTGGGGGGGGGGGGGGGGGGGGGGAAACCTAATAAAAATGACTATTAAGCATATAAGAAAAAAAAAAAAGATTAAAATCTAAAATAACATGAAAACTGAAAATATAAAATACATATACATACAATACATATTTCATATTTATTAATACATAAAAAAATTTAAATTACATTTAATTAAAATAAAATTTAATAAAAAATGAAAATGTTTTAAAGACCATTTGTGATCATTTGCATGTTTTTATTAAATCAGTAAATATTACATTTATATTTAAATAATTTTATGATATTTTTATTTTAACTTTGTGTTGTGTTCAGGTCACTTTAACACAGAGGTCATTTTATTTTTTCCCAAAATGCTAGTTATTTGTATTGCACTGGTCTGAAACGCACCAACTCACTCAAATAAATTCTAAAATAAATGCATAAATAAATATCAATAAATATTAGATGATGAACTTGTCAAGTTAAGCTACTAAAATGACTAAAAATATGAATTAAAGCTAAATATTTTGGGGAAAAAATAAAACAAAACAAAAAACTAATAAAAATGACTATTAAGCATATAAGAAAAAAATATTAAAATCTAAAATAAAATGAAAAATGTAATAAAATGTCATTCAGATTACAATTATACTCAGAAATTGCTAGTAAATTTGACAAATAATTGCAAAGAAACAGCATATAACATTTAATTTAATTGATAGAAATACAGGTCCTTCTCAAAAAATTAGCATATTGTGATAAAGTTCATTATTTTCTGTAATGTACTGATAAACATTAGACTTTCATATATTTTAGATTCATTACACACAACTGAAGTAGTTCAAGCCTTTTTTTTGTTTTAATATTGATGATTTTGGCATACAGCTCATGAAAACCCAAAATTCCTATCTCAAAAAATTAGCATATCATGAAAAGGTTCTCTAAACGAGCTATTAACCTAATCATCTGAATCAACTAATTAACTCTAAACACCTGCAAAAGATTCCTGAGGCTTTTAAAAACTCCCAGCCTGGTTCATTACTCAAAACCGCAATCATGGGTAAGACTGCCGACCTGACTGCTGTCCAGAAGGCCATCATTGACACCCTCAAGCAAGAGGTCTGTGGGAAGGAAAAAGTGCGGCAGAAAACGCTGCACAACGAGAAGAGGTGACCGGACCCTGAGGAAGATTGTGGAGAAGGACCGATTCCAGACCTTGGGGGACCTGCGGAAGCAGTGGACTGAGTCTGGAGTAGAAACATCCAGAGCCACCGTGTACAGGCGTGTGCAGGAAATGGGCTACAGGTGCCGCATTCCCCAGGTCAAGCCACTTTTGAACCAGAAACAGCGGCAGAAGCGCCTGACCTGGGCTACAGAGAAGCAGCACTGGACTGTTGCTCAGTGGTCCAAAGTACTTTTTTCGGATGAAAGCAAATTTTGCATGTCATTCGGAAATCAAGGTGCCAGAGTCTGGAGGAAGACTGGGGAGAGGGAAATGCCAAAATGCCTGAAGTCCAGTGTCAAGTACCCACAGTCAGTGATGGTCTGGGGTGCCATGTCAGCTGCTGGTGTTGGTCCACTGTGTTTTATCAAGGGCAGGGTCAATGCAGCTAGCTATCAGGAGATTTTGGAGCACTTCATGCTTCCATCTGCTGAAAAGCTTTATGGAGATGAAGATTTCATTTTTCAGCACGACCTGGCACCTGCTCACAGTGCCAAAACCACTGGTAAATGGTTTACTGACCATGGTATTACTGTGCTCAATTGGCCTGCCAACTCTCCTGACCTGAACCCCATAGAGAATCTGTGGGATATTGTGAAGAGAAAGTTGAGAGACGCAAGACCCAACACTCTGGATGAGCTTAAGGCCGCTATCGAAGCATCCTGGGCCTCCATAACACCTCAGCAGTGCCACAGGCTGATTGCCTCCATGCCACGCCGCATTGAAGCAGTCATTTCTGCAAAAGGATTCCCGACCAAGTATTGAGTGCATAACTGAACATAATTATTTGAAGGTTGACTTTTTTTGTATTAAAAACACTTTTCTTTTATTGGTCGGATGAAATATGCTAATTTTTTGAGATAGGAATTTTGGGTTTTCATGAGCTGTATGCCAAAATCATCAATACTAAAACAATAAAAAGGCTTGAACTACTTCAGTTGTGTGTAATGAATCTAAAATATATGAAAGTCTAATGTTTATCAGTACATTACAGAAAATAATGAACTTTATCACAATATGCTAATTTTTTGAGAAGGACCTGTATTTGGGGGACAAACAAAACAAAAAAATAATAAAAATGACAACACTAAGCATATAAGAAAAAATATTAAAACCGGGTCATAAAAAAACTATTATGTTTTTAGTGTTCAGTCTGATTCCCACAAAAACACTCTACAATTTTAATAAAAAAAATTTAATTAATTAGAAAAAATAATAAATTAAAAATTATATTTAAATAAATTAAAATACATTTTACTAATTTGAAATGTTATAATTACTTCAATAAATATTGTAAATAATTTTAATAATAAAAAAAACATTTTGTCATAAACTAAAAATTACATTTTAATGAAAATAAAGTTTAATTAAAAAAAACATGAAACTAAAAATGGTTTAAAGGACCATTTGTGGTCATTTTACATGTTTTTATTACAGAAATAAATATTACATTTATTTTTAAATAATTTTATAATATTTTTATTTAAACTTAATGTTGTGTTCAGGTCATATTAACACAGAGGTCAATTTATTTCCCCAAAAAATTGCTAGTTGCTAGTCGGACTGAAACTCACCAACTTTCCTCCCACAGGGAGGAACAAATAATGTCATATTGCAAACAAAAATTTTTTTTAAATAAATGTTAAAAAATCATGCAAAATGCATAAATATCAGTAAATATTAGATGGCATGCTGAAGCTACTAAAATGACTAAAACTGAAATAGAAATATTTTTTGGGGAAAAAAAAACTAATAAAAATGACTATTAGGCATATATATTGATATATTGAATACATATTGATATTTAAACTGAAATAAAAATGAATGAAAGATCAATAGAATTTAATTTTTAATCATTTAAAATATGAATATAGACTATACTGAAAGAAATCGCTAGTGAATTGGACAAATATTTGCAAAGAAACAGCATATAATATTTAATTAAATATACATTTTCTTAGTAGAAAGACTAAAATGATATTTTCTTATAAAAACACAATTTTTTCTCCAGTTAGCACAGGTTTTTTATTTCTTTTTGGAATTGATTGATATTGATCTGAGCTCTTTTACCCACAACAGTCAGGTTTGATATTTACGGCAACTCGACTTGAAATTTTAATTTCGCCTTTGGCATGAAGATGAAAGTCATTTAACACGGAGAGACGACTCCACGACCGCAAACGCTCAATATTTGAAACACTTTACAACAGAAAGCGTAGTGGAGCATCGCCACAGGCTCTCAGAGCCACAGAGAAAATAAAAACAGCCTCAGGGTTCAGCACAACGAGGTCAAGGATTGCATGGCGACGTTATTTGCTCGTGCAACAATGCTAATGATTATTTAAAAGGTCATGTGAACTTACAAACAAAAATCTGAAGAAATCTGAATTGACTTGCAGTGTGAATGAAGACTGCTGGACTTTAATTGAGACGGTCCGCTTCAATATTTAACAAGCCGCTCTTGTGTTTTCTGTGCAGATGCTGTCAAAACAGCGTCTCAAAACACTTGACAGGGGTTTTTTAAATGTGAGAGCCGAACTGGACCATTGGAGATCTTGTTAGGGGCCAAGCCCGAAGGGCTTGTATCTGTACGTTTTCTTTCTTCTTCTTCTTCTTCTTCTTGGCCAATGGGAGTCTATGGCAGCCCTATGAAGGGAACATAGGAAAATGATGAAATTTGGCACACTTGTAGTGATGGCCATGAATAGTGACCTGACCAACTTTGGGGTCTCTAGGTTCAACTCTATAGCGCCACCACTAGTCCAAAATTTCAACATTTAAACTGTAATAACTCCTGAACCCCTAAAGCTACAAAAATAAAACTTAGCACACCTGATTGCTCTCCTCATGCTGATCACATTCAATAGCTTACATTAAGACTCCGCCCATTACAGTAGCGGCCATTTTGAAAAGTACAGTATTCAGTCCAAATGCTACTCCTCCTTCAAAATTGATCCAATTCTTCTCAAAATTGGCTCAGATGATCTTTGGACTGAGCTGCACAGAAATGACTGAGCCGATTTATTTTATTCATCTTTGTTCAAAAGTTATGATGTCACAAATTTAACAAAGTTGACCCAAAATTGGTTCAGAGGCTATAACTCGGCCAGACTTTGATCAGTTGACACCAACGTTGGTACACTTCATCTACACCATGATCTGAGGGTCCATGCCAAAGTTGGAAACAGCGCCACCTATGGGTCGTGACATGGCAAAAATGCACATTTTTGCACACGGCTACAGCCTTTTTGGGCTTGGCCCCGTAATCGCTGCTTGCAGCTATATTTATTGTGTCTAGGTTTGGACTTTTTTCCCACAAATTAGCTGTAGCAGCTGAGATTGTTCATTTCTGTTTTTTTAATGTGAATATATGTTAAAATGTAATTTATTTCTTTGATGCAATGCTGAATTTTTTAGCATTGTTATTTTAGTATCTTTGAGATATTTGTATTAACATACAAATGTTTTAATTTTTATCTTTTCCATTTTTTGTATTTTATTTAAAACATTCTTTTTATTTTAGTTTTTTTGTCATTTTTAGTATTTTTCATTTTTTTATGTTTGTTATTTTAGTACATCAAGTTAAAACTGAATTAAAATTGAAAACTGAATTAAAATTAAAATATTTTGTAATATTCGAGATATATACATATATATAATAATAATAATAATAATTATTATTATTATTATTAATCACATCCAAAATAAAAAAAAAATGTGTACATAATGTATGTGTGTGTACTGTGTATATCTATATACACATAGATATACACAGTACACACACACATATATTATGTACACATTTTTTTCTGGATGTGATTAATAATAATAATAATAATAATAATATAAATACACACACATACATAGGCCCTATGTGTAAATTTAAGAAAAAAAAAAATATATATAATATAACTTACATATAATGATGATTTTATACTTTTTTTTTTTTCTTTTCTTTTTTGGTAACCATAATAAACCTGTTTTTTACTGTCATGTTTGATCTATTTATTTGGCCTTGATAAATAAAACAAAAAATATATATTATATTGTGATTATTTTTATAATTGTTATTATAAGTATTATAATAAGTATTATTATTATTTATCCCCTTTTTATTTTATTTGTATTATTTATTTTAAATGAATGCTGTTTTTTCCCCAAATGTTTTATTCATCAGAGAATCCTAAAAAAATGGTCACAGGTTCTGATAATTTTTTTTAAAATACATAGATATTAAGCAGCACAAATGTTTCTAATATTGTTAATAAATCATATGCTTAATATAATTTTTAATAAATATTAGAAACAGTTGATTATTAATTGATTATAAATGGTTATAAATTGTATTATTATTATTATTTATATTTTTTCACATTTATTTTATAAAGTATATTTATATATTAGGATTATTTCATAAGTATTTTTTATTTACGTTCTTCATTGTTTTAGTTTTAGTTAACCATAATAAATCTGGACTTTACTGTCTTTACTACATATTAATTTGTCCTTTTTGAATAAATGTTTGTTTATATATATATATAGTTTATTTTATTTATATTTATTTTAAATAAATGCATTTTTTTTTCAAAACTTGTTATTCATCAAATAATCCTAAAAAAAGGTTAAATCAATAAATAAGCAGCACAACTGTTTTTAATCTTGATACTAAATCGTATAAAGCATGCATAAGCATATTCAAATGATTTCTGAAGGATCATGTGACACTGAAGACTGGAGTAATGATGCTGAAAATTCAGCTTTGCAGCTCAGAAATAAATTATATTTTACAGTATATTAAAATAAAGAGTAATTTTTTACAATTGTAATACTATTTTATAATATAACTATTATAATATTACTATTTTTCCTGTATTATTTTCTTAAAATAAATGCAGCCTCAGAGAAGCAGAAGAGTCTTTTTGCAAAAAACATTTAAAATCCCACTAATCGCAAACTTATATACTGGATATTGCAACGTGTTCAAGACAAATTATTAGTGCAAAAACTGACACACTGGAGATGTTTTAGCTGTATTGTCCATTTCCTGGTTGAAGCAAACATCCATATGGTATCTGTCTGTTATTATGAGAGTAAATATAGGAACATCTGCTCCATACTCACTGGATATTATGACGTGTCAAAGACAAAATCAGTGCAAAACTGACACACTTTGTTCATTCTGTATCTGTAATTCATTCGGTTTGCACATGTAAACACAGAAATGACACCATATAATAGTCATGAGAGTGACTTCCATGAAATCCATGAAATAATTGCTATTTCCAGTCCAAATCCTACACGGGCAATAGAAACGAGAAGAAACACTGACGTGTTTAACCATAATAAGTCTGGTCTTTACTGTCACTTTTGCTCATATAAATTTGTCCTTTTCGAATAAATGTTTATATATATATATGTTTACTTAAAAAAATATACAAAAATTAAATGGATAATAATAATTCTCTAATTCTCATTAATGTGGAAAATAATTATTTATACATCATAACATACAAATAACATGCGAAAATTAATAAATAAACATATTTATTATTATTATTATTATTATTGTATTTATTTATTTACTTATTTTTTTCTCAATAAATAAATTAAATAATTTATTACTTCAATATTTTTTCCACATAAATAATAATTATTATTTATTTATTGTTTTATATTTGTTTATATTTATATTATTTTAATAATTTATTTTATAAAGTATATTTATATATTAGGATTATTTTATAATTATTTTTATTTACCTTTTTCATTGTTTTAGTTTTAATTAACTATAATAAATCTGGTCTTTCACTTTTGCTCATATTAATTTGTCCTTTTTGAATAAATGTTAATATATATATATATATATATATATATATATATATATATATATATATATATATATGAACATTTATTCATAATACTTATAAAATAATTGTAATAATCTTTTTTAGTAATTAACCACTTTATTTTATTTATATTTATTTTAAATAAATGCTGCTTTTTCCAAAACTTTTTCATCAAATAATCCTAAAAAAGGTTAAATAAATAAATAAATAAATAAATATTCAAATGATATCTGAAGGATCATGTGACACTGAAGACTGGAGTAATGATGCTGAAAATTCAGCTTTGCAGCTCAGAAATAAATAATATTTTACAGTATATTAAAATAAAAAGCCATTTTTAAAAATTGTAATAATATTTCATAATATTACTGTTTTTCCTGTATTTTTTATTAAATAAATGCAGCCTCGGTGAGCAAAAGAGTGACAAAATCAGTGCAAAAACTGACACACTTTGTTCATTCTGTATCTGTAATTCATTCGGTTTGCACATGTAAACACAGAAATGACACCATAGAATAGTCATGAGAGTGACTTAGAAATCCATAATATAATTCCTATTTCCAGTCCAAATCCTACACGGGCAATAGAAACGAGAAGAAACACTGACGTGCCGCAGCAGCCGCTGTTTTTGCATAACAATCTCTCCAGACCGCCTCAAGCCCTGCATGAAATTTTCATTGGCATTTGCTGAATAACAAACCCTTGTGTAAAAAGAGGCTCGGGTTGTTGTTTCCTTCACTGAGTCACACATCAGAAAACTGAGGGAAAGCAGAGAAGGGGGGAAGGGGATTCATATTTGGCTTTACACTCTTTCCCTGTAGTCGTCTTGTCTTCTTATTAGCCGACGTGGGTGGACAAACGCCAAGCTACCGTTTAAAGGGAGTTTATAATATTGCACAGCCAATGTGACCTGTAGGTTGTAGGCTGTAGGTTATATACTGTACATTTTGTGCTTTGACTGCATCATGTATACATACTCCAAAAATTGCAAAAGGAACAGAAAACAAATGTTCCCAGCGTTAATTAACAAGGAAAAAAAACTTGTTTGCCCTCCAGGGCTGTCAATAGAAATGTTACAATTGTAAACGTTACAAAACTCTTCTTAATATAATTGAACCGGTGCAAAAAAAGTGCAAAGATCTGCGGAAAACACAATGCAACGGATTGTCCCTTTTAGTCACAAGTGAGGAAAAGTCTGATGTAAATGTGGTCACAACATCTTACGTCTTTAAGACAAGTGTCACACTTATATTCACACAGAAACCATTCAAGGACCTCAGAAATGTATTGAACAGATACAGAAGTAAAAGAAGGTCGATGCACGATATGTTTGAGAAAATGATCTCACAAAAACCTCAAAATTTAAAAGAAACAATTATTTTGCATTAGAAAAGCAAACCCGGTTTGAAGGACCGTTGTGATTTGTTGCATTGTGACAATTAATTGTGCATGTTTTTATGAGTTAATTAAATATTAGAAGTATTTTTAACTAATTATGCATTTATTTAAAGCTGTGTTAAAGACTGTGTAACAAGAATTTCTATTGTCACACTGCAAAATAAATACATAAAAATAATAATAATAATTCTGTAATTGTCATTAATGTGGAAAAGAATTTAAACATAAAATACATTTACTTATATACATTTCCACCAATTTTCATTTTCATATTGCCAAAAAAAAGAATATATATATATATATATATATATATATATATATATAATTGTATTTTATTTTTTTCAAAAAAAAAAATTCCAGCAAAATGTCACAATGCCAAAGATAATAAATAAAAATATGATATATGCACAATTAATTATTTGTTCCACATTAATATTATTTATTTATTTATTTTATTATTTGCAATATGAAAATGGAAATAAGGGAAAATTCTTATAAATGCTTATAAATGTCACAATGCAAAAAAAAAAAAACATGAAAAATAATAGTGATAAATAGGCTTTTTTTTTGCTTTATGTAAAATCTAAATAAAAATGGATTTATAAATATGATATATACATAATTTATTATTAAATATTTTTTTCCACATTAATTATTATTATTTTCATTTATTTATTTTTTTGTCATATGAAAATGGAAATGATGGGAAAACATGCTTATAAATGTCACAATGCAAAATAAAATGAATAAATACAAATAAAGTAATGTAAAATATAAATAAAATATGATGTATAATAATATTATATCATATATAAATTATGTTTTTTTCACATTAATAAACACATTTTATTTGTTTTGCAATATGGAAATGGAAATGAGGGGGAAACATGCTTAATTGTCCAGTAAAATGCAAAAGAAAAAGAATAAATAAAAAATAATAGTTAAAACTAGGTTTCATAGGTAAAAAATAAACAAAATATCCATTTATATGATATATGAATAATTTATTATTTAAATATTTTTTCCACATGAATGATTATTATTTATTATTATTTATTTATTTAAATTGAAATGGGGGGAAAACATGCTTAATTGTCCAGCAATGAATAAATAAAAATAATAGTAATAACCAGGCTTTAATATCTTTATATAAAATAGAAATAAAATATACATTTAAAAAACTGACATATAAATAATTTTTTTCCAAATTAATGATGATGGTTTATTTAGTTATTTATATTTTTTGCAATATGAAAATGAAAATGAGGGAAAAGGCTTAACTGTCCAGCAAAATGTCACAATGCAAAAGAAATAAAAAGAACAGTAATAATTAGGCTTCATTTTCTGTATATAAAATTAAAATAAATAAACATTTATAAAAATTTATATATAAACTATTTATTAATGATGATTATGATGATGATTATTATTTATTATTTATATATACTTTTTTATTTCCAATATGAAAATGGAAATGAGGGAAAAGATGCTTAATTGTCCAGCAAAAATGTCACAATGCAAACGAATAAATAAAAAGAACAGTAATAATTAAGCTTCATTTTCTTTATGCAAAATACAAAAAATAAATATAAAAAGATATTTAATTAAAAACATATATAAAAAAACTTCTTTTGAATTTTGAGGTGCAATTATATTTTTGTGAGATCAACCCAGATAAAATGTTGTCTCTGTTAAAAAAAAAAAAGCCAAATCCGTATTTCAGAACTGTGTGAACGTTGTCCGTTTCTCGTGAACCTCCAAATAGTCCGGTTCGAAATGCAGCTTGGCTTTCAGTTCCCAATATTCGCTTCTGTTGGGCTCTATGTAGACGGTAGCTGGCGTCGAGCAGTACACCATGGTCTGCTGTACCCTTTCCGGATTCAAGTACTGATGCCTCGCGTCGAAGTCCGGCGCGCAGTGAGCCGACGCGTGCGCGCCATGCTTGCATGGCAAATGACCCCTGTAAGAGGCCTGCTGGTCCCTAGCCAAGATATCTCGGTAAAAGTAGTTGTCGTCCAAGACCGGAGAGTGTCTGTTGAGCGCGTCTGGAGTGCCTGCGCTGAACTCGGAGCTTAGCGCGTTGCTCCCGACGTCCTCGTCCAAATTGGATGCCAGAACCCTATTGAGCTCTTCGAAGTCCCTGTAACTCTCAATCGCGCTCCCCTCGCTATACGGGCCGTTTTTCGCAGCGCTTTCTGCCGTGGGCGGGATGTACTCGTAGACGTGACCCGCCGAGGTTCTAGACTTCGTCCTGTCGGTGTAGATCGCGTTGAAGGAGCTCGCGTTGGCCGTTACCGAAGCCAGGCGCTCTGACTTTTTACGACGCTTCATTATAACGGCAAACAAGCCAGCGGCGACGAAAACCGATAGTATAAAAAGAAGCAACAAAGCAAGTATCAGAACGGAAAGGGGAACCGCGGGGTACTGCGTATCGTAATCCAAGGCTGTTTCCAACGTAATGGTGCTGCCAGGAAACGTTTCCTCCGAGGGAGGCACGACGGAAGATTGCGCATTCGAGCTTTCCGGGCAAAGGTGAGGCGCCCGAACGTACCGCATGTCCTCTCCTGAGAGACTCAGCGGAGATTCGCAAACCACGCTGTTCACCACTGTACCCATGCTGAGCTCCTCCAACCAGTTTTTCATCTCCACCGCGAGGCAGGAGCAATCCCAGGGGTTCTCGAAGAGATCAATCTGGACCAGAGACGAAAGATCTTCGAGGACGCCTCTGACCGGAAGCGTTCGGAAATGGTTGCTCCGCAGGTTCAACCGAGCCAGGCTTAATCCGTCGAAGACGCCAAGTGGAAGAGTCTTCAGGAGGTTGTTGTTGAGAAACAGGAGTTGAAGATTGGGCGCCTGCTGGAAGGCGCCGACCGCGATCTCTCGGATGACGTTATACTCCAAATAGAGAAACTGCAAGCTCTGTAAGCCGTAAAACATATCCTCGGTGAGCCTCTCGATTAGGTTGCCGTTAAGGTAGAGCCTTCTCAAGTGAATAAGCTGGCTGAACGTCCTATCATGAATTATGGCAATGCGGTTATTCCCTAAATGGAGCAAATCCAAGCCGGTTGCGCCGTTAAAGTCGGAGCTGCACACCGAAGAGATGTAGTTCCCGGTCAGGTACATCTTTTTGGGATTGTACGGCTTGGGATCAAGCTCCGAAATGCTTTCGATTTTCCTCTCCTGGCAGTTGACGTTCAACCCGAGGTCTGAAATTTGCAAATTGCACGTGCAAGCATTGGGACAGTCTAGGGGAACCGGCGATTTGGTTTGGTACGCCAGCATTGGACCGTAATTCTGCGGCTTGCTCGAAGACGAGCGGGAAGTGGGTTTTACCCGGAGCTTCCCAGACAAACGGCTCGCTTTCGTGGCGCGCAAGATGGTCGAGGACGCAAATCCCGGGATAAAAGTCGCCGACGTGCTTTTGTAGAGGAGCTCGCTGCTGTGCGCCGGCTCTGCGCGCATTTCGTATTCGGCGATGGCTCTGCGAGGACACAGTTCTTGTTTAGAGATTTCGTCGAGGTCGCGCCCGTGCAATCGAAAGGGAGTCTCGCAAACCACGTCCCCGACTAACGCTGTGTAAGATATGCTCTCGAGCCAGGCTTTCAGCGCGATGAGTTCGCACGAGCAATTCCACGGGTTTTCTTCAAGCTGTAGCTCCACAATGTGACTCAGGTGCTCCAGAAGGCCGTTGTAGGGAAGCACTTTGAGCTGATTGCCTCTCAGGTCGAGGTGAGTTAAAGGAACGTACTGGAAGATGTTGTTTGGCAGAGCGGAGAGCAAATTGTCATTAAGGATGAGCACTTCCAAGTGACGCAACGCGCTCAGGGCTTTCGGTTCGGCGTGGCTAATATAATTATAGTCAATCTGTAGGTACTCCAGGCTTTCGAGTCCGAGGAACGTGTCGTCCTTTAGCGCCTCGATTTTGTTGTTGTTTAGATGCAGTCGCTTTAATCCCTGGAGTCCGTTAAAAGCGCCGCCTTCGATTTCTGATATGTCGTTGTTGCCTAGATGTAAATTGGTCAGGCCTTCGTAGTGCACGAAGTCGTCCATTGAGAGTTTCTTTAGCAGATTCCCTGTGAGCAGGAGATGGTATGCGGTGAAGTGTAAAGGCGTTACCTCAGAGAGATTGGTAATTCCTCTGTTTTCACAGCTGGCTGTAAAGATGCCTTCTCGTTCCTCGCAGACACACAGGCCTGTACATATATCCCCGTAAATGTCGAACATCTCAATTAGGGTGAAAAACGTGGCGAAAGACGATATGGCCAGTATCCACATATGCATGTTTGTGACGATGGATGGTGTTTGAGTAGAGTGTGCTGTCATCTGAAAAAAAAAAGAGAAAAATGCAATGTTAAATCATGGACAAGACCAATTCAGCATATAAAACCAATGCTTAATGCAAATAATAAAATGTAGCTTAATATATGGGCTATTCTATAGACATGCTGTCCCACAAACAAACACATTTAAAAAGCATTTAAATGTTCAAATCTTAGATGTTCATTAAGATCCTTCTATTATCTATTGAAACCCACAATAATATTTTAAATACCAGTAAGCTTAAAATATATAAAATCATCATTTAATTATTGGGTACTTCAATTGGGAGGTGGCTGTCCCAAATTCTAACCTCTAAATTTCACCTTATGAAAATCTTGAAATAATTTTTTTTTATAAGTATCTTTTTTTTTTTTTTTTAAAGTGAAGTTCAAAAACATATTTATTTTGTATTTTCTTTGTAAATTATGAAACTTTTGAACATTTTTCATGTTGCTACCAAAACAGTGTATGTTTTAGTCCATTGACTGAGACTGATTTTAACTAAACGTGACGTTAATGTGTTCAAAAGTCTGAAAAGTTTGTGTGTAACTTTAAGGAACATCACTGCAATTAACATTAACATTTTTCTGCAATTAAGCACACTTTTTTGGGGGGGAATGTCATCATTGTTTTGGCAGTGACAAAAGGCAACACATAATCTTTAGACTTGGGGGAAATAAACTACATTTTTTGTATTTTAGTATGTGAGTTATGACGAAACATGGGATGTTTTGTCAAAAATAAAGTATACTATATTTTGGTTTTTGGTTCAATGTATATTCAAACCAATCCTTAAATTTGAAATCAGTATGATCAATTTTTTGCCTTTTTACAAAGAAAAACAGGATTCAAAGTACAACAAATCTCATAAATTACATTTGACATATTGTTAAGGTTTCATTAGTTTAAATGTACATTGAACCAAAAACATAACAACTAATTTGCTATTTTATTACATTTTTTTTCAGAGGTGAATCTATAACAATTACATTTTTAACAATATGTCAGATGTAATTTATGAGATTTGTTGTATTTTGAATCCTGGTTTTCTTTGTAAAAGGCAAACAATTAAGGATTCATTAGTTTGAATATACATGGGATGTTTTGTCAAAAATAAAGTAAACTATATTTTGGTTTTTGGTTCAATGTATATTCAAATATTCTGATAATATTCTAAAACTGAATTCAAAATACAACAAATCTCATGAATTACATTTGACATATTGTTAAAAATGTAATTGTTATGGATTTACCTCTGAATTTTTTTTTATGTATATTAAAATAGGTCAATAAAGCTCTTCTAAAAACTGCACAATTACTAGAAATGTTTCCCCTCGATATTATACAGATTTTTTGGAAAAAGACAATTTTTTTTTTCAACTTACTTTGAACCAATTCTATAGAATGGCCCATATAAGCATGCATAATATCAAAATAATAAAACTACTTAAAAGTAAAACAGATGCACTGGAAAAATGTCTTTCTTACTTAGTATTTCTGTCTTGTTTTCCAGTGCAAATATCTAAAAATTCATCAATCAAAACATATTTACTTGAGAAACAAAATGACTTACAGTATTAGGTCTTGTTTTCCTAAAAATGCATCAAAATGAAGAGTGTTTCTTGCTTAAAGCAAGAAGAAATCTAATCTGGCAAGTCTTGTTTTAGAAAGCATATAAAGTGAAGTTAAAAAAAATATATATTTCTTTTATATTTTCTTTGTAAATTATGAAACTTTATGTTTAAAGATGTCCCATATTTTAAGTCATAAGTCATTACCAAAACAGTATGTTTTAGTCCATTGACTGAGACTGATTTGAACTAAACCCATTCATTTATGATCGGGAAATCATAGAACCCATCATTTTGAGGTAAATTTTTCTGCAATTAAGCACACTTGGGGCAAATAAACGATTTTTTTTTGGTATTTTAGTATGTGAGTTATGATGAAACATGGGATGTTTTGTCAAAAATAAAGTATACTGAATTATAAGATGTTGTTTTACAAAGAAAAACAGGATTCAAAATACAACAAATCTCATAAATTATATTTGACATATTGTTAAAAATGTAATTGTTAAGGATTTGCCTCTGAAAAAATTTAATAAAATAGCAAAAATAAATATATTTAAAATCTAGATGTAAGCAAAATCTTAATAGGTCAATCTATTTAAATTATTACTGTGTTTTGGTAGTGGCAAATTTGGGGTGAGGACAAATACTCCAAAACTTTCTGAAAATACAATATAAGAATGAACTGCACAATTGCTAGAAATGTGTCCCCTGGATATTATACAGATTTTTTGGAAAAATACTTTTTTAAAGACGTTTTCAACTCCTACTTTGAAACAATTCTGTAGAATGGCCCATATAAGCATGCATAACATCAAAATAATAAAACTACTTAAAAGTAAAATAGATGCACTGTCTTTCTTACTTAGTATTTCTGTCTTGTTTTCCAGTGCAAATATCTAAAAATTCATCAATCAAGACATATTTGCTTGAGAAACAAAATGACTTACAGTATTAGGTCTTGTTTTCCTAAAAATGCATCAAAATGAAGAGTGTTTCTTGCTTAAAGCAAGAAGAAATCTAATCTGGCAAGTCTTGTTTTAGAAAGCGTATAAAGTGAAGTAACTTTGTAAATTATGAAACTTTAAAACGTTTAAAAATGTCCCACATTTTTCAAGTCACTACCAAAACAGTATGTTTTAGTCCATTGACTGAGACTGATTATAACTAAACCCATACATTAATGTCAGCAAATCATAGGAATCATCATTTCAAAAGTCTGTAAAGTCTGTGTAACTTTAAGGAACATCACTACCCAACTCCTTTTTTTCTGCGATTAAGCACACTTTTATTTTGGGATCTTTATACTTGGGGGAAATAAACTACTTTTTTTGTATTTTAGTATGTGAGTTATGACGAAACATGGGATGTTTTGTCAAAAATAAAGTATACTGAATTATAAATTATGTTTTTGGTTCAATGTATATTCAAACTAATAAAACATTAACAATTTGTTGCCTTTTACAAAGAAAAACAGGATTTAAAATACAACAAATCTCCTAAATTACATTTGACATATTGGTAAAAATGTAATTGTTATGGATTTACCTCGGAAAAAAAATGAATTTAAAAAAATGTTAATAGGTCAATAAAGCCCTTCTAATTAAATTATTATTAATGTGTTTCGGTAGTGGCAAAGAAAATACAATTTGAGAATCAACTGCACAATTACTAGAAACGTGCCCCTTGGATATTATACAGATTTTTTATAAAAAAGACTATTTTAGACTAGTTTCCAAATCTTACTTTGAACCAATTCTGCAGAATGGCCCATATAAACATTTATAACATGAAAATAATAAAACTACTTAAAAGTAAAACAGATGCACTGTCTTTCTTACTTAGTATTTCTGTCTTGTTTCTAATGCAAATATCAAAAAAGTACTTAGGTAAGAAGACACAGGTCTTGTTTTCTTAAAAATGCATCAAAATTAAGAGTGTTTCTTGCTTAAAGCAAGAATAAATCTAATCTGGCAAATCTTGTTTTAGTTCATTTGTCTTGCCTAAAAGCATTGTTTTTTTCTTGTCTTGTCAAAACAAGATTTAATATCTTAAGCCGTTTTGTTTCTTACATGCATCTTGATTGAAGAATATCAGATATTTGTACTGGAAAACAAGATGGAGATACTAAGTAAGAACATCTTTGAATGAAATGCCTTCAGAAGCACTGAAATATTTACACTTAGATCTTAAGACTTGTTGCATATTGTCTATGTAGTTCATTTAAATCCATTTTTAAGGACATTTTTCTTTCATTTCTTTACAAAAAGCAGTGTCACCACTAAAATCTGTGTCCTGAAGCAGAACCAGCTGAGAGACACTGTACTGAACAGCATCTAGATTTGTGTATCTCATATTGTGGAAGGCACACAGTAGGATCAAATATAACCGTAGGCTAACCGCTGCCAGCTGTACATAAACTAAAGCCAAAGCAAGCGATATGCATGATGACATCTGTGTTACACGAGACAAAAGCCACTGCTTCAATGCTACGTTATAAGACGAGCAGGCCGTCCACTTGTGTTTCACTGAATAGGAAGAAATTGCAACACTCAGTACGTTGCCTTTAGTCCCGCCTTAAAGGTAAAAGAGTCAATAATTTAATAGAAGCACCGCCTTTTTATGCTTGAATGTGCATCTAGTGAACTAATGGTGCATTCAAGTCACTGTATTTTTGAGTTGAATGCATATGAACGGCAGCACAATGTCGAATTACGCATGAGATAACTCCGATTTGGCTGCCTGTCGGGGATAAAAACCTGGATGATGCAATGGATGCAGTGTATGTAATCACAAGTAAAACTAGATAGGTTGCATGTATAAAATATGATTGTACGATTACAATGCACATTCTTTATTCATCAAAATGGATGAAAAATGGACTGTTAAGATAAGGCCGATTTTTAAATACAACTATTTAAAAATCTGGAATTTAAAAAATCTAAATATTGAGAAAATCGCCTTTAAAGCTGTCTAAATGAAGATCTTAACAGTGCATATTATGAAGTTTTGATATATTTACGCTAGGAAGCTTACAAAATGTCGTCATGGAATATGATCTTTACTTCATAACCTAATGATTTTTGCCATAAAAGAAAAATGGATCATTTTAACCCATACAATGTATTTTTGGCTGCTGCTACAAATATACCTGTGCTACTTAACATTGGTTTTGTGGTCCAGGGTCACGTATGATGATTTAAACTTGACTTGATTTAAATTAAAAATATATATATATTAGAACAGTTGTCTAAAAATGTTCGGTTTTCTGCATTTTCGCATCCGTAGCAAGCATTTTAATAGGAAAGGATGACGAATGTAAAAAAAAAAACGCATTCAAAAATTTCGGACTTAGTGTGCATGAACACAGAACGCTTTTGCCATTGTTTTTCTATGTAAACGTGCGCTTGACGGATGTGCATGACCATTACGCTCACATCTTGCATCTTTTGCAGCGCCATTTACACAGAACGCGTCTTTGTCTTTAAAAACGCGAGATGCAGCGCTCTGGAATGGATTTAGAAAAAGCACAGCATATAACGCGAGGGTCTCGAGACGCGCTTTTAAAACGTGATGCAATAACAACAATAAGGGGCATTTTCAGTATATATATTCAGTGACAGAGATATTTTTCTCCAAGCTGCTTTTTTAAGGAACAAGTTATGATAATCGCATGAAGAAATGTTATATCATTTATGGTATTCATTATGAGCGCCTCCTCCTCCATGTTGCCGTCAAATAAAACCGTTGTCATGCCAACTTGCATGACAGAAACTCTTGCCCCGCCTCCGAGCTCTTCTGATTGGTCCACTGCTTTGGAACTGACATTGAGCGGCGCTGTGCGTAAAATTTGAAATTCTTATGGGCCGTTCACGTTGCGTCTTTTGCGCGCTCAAGTTCGTTATTTCAAATGTAGCCGCGCGGTTTGCACGCTCATAATAGAAGCGACACACACATTTTCCCAGGCGCATCCGCACCGCATCGAGATAAAACCGTTTCAGCTTTTCAGAATGCCGCAGGCGCACCGCAAGTCATGTGACAAGAAACAACCAATCGGCTTCATCCTTCCCCGTAACAACATCGTAAGCTCAGCCAAGATGAATGAACAGCTGATCAACGCTGTTAAAAGGGATAACCATTTTGAAATAAATGTAGCAGCAGAGCTATTGCAAGCGATGTTTAGTGTTGGAAATCCATTTATGCTTTGCTGTAACATCCGTGTCTTGCTAAGCAACGGCAGATGCCAAGGAAGCGCAAGCTACAGAGCACTTTGGAAAAAAGGGGGAAGCGGCATGCCTCGCGTTTTCCACACGTTTTTAGGCGCTACATGTGAACAGCCCCTTAAAGGGATAGTTCACTTTGAAATTAATTTTTGATATGTTTTAGCTTACCCCAAGGGCATCCGAGATGTAGGTGTCTTTGTTTCCGCAGTAGTTTCAATTTTGATATTTTTAGGTCCAACCGTTCATGTCTGTCAGTCATATAATGCATGCCTATGGTCACCTCATCAAAGAAAATGCACAGATTCAAATTAAACAGTCCAAATTAAACAATTCCACATCGTAAGTAAACATTGATGGCCTAAGACACGAAACGAGCGGTTTGTGTGAAAAAACGAACGGTATTTATATCGTTTTTTACCTCTTGTAAACAACTATGTCCAGGTTGAAGTGCACGAGCGTCCTGGTGTGTGAACGCGCGTTCTGGCTTGGATCCGGAAGTAAACTCTCGCGCGTGCGTACGTAATTCTTCTCTTTTTCATCGGTTTACTTCCGGCGCTTTGCGCGAGTCGCGCCGGCGCATCACTAAGCCAGAACGCACAGACAAAAACGGTTGGACCTAAAAATATCAAAATTGGAACTACTGCGGAAACAAAGACACCTACATCTCGGATGCCCTTGGGGTAAGCTAAAACATATCAAAAATGAATTTCAAAGTGAACTATCCTTTTAAGACACGGCGTCTTAAAAACGCAGCGCTTCTGTGCGAGGTGCTGCAAAAGATGCGAGCGTAATGGTGATGCACGTCCGTCAAGCGCGTTTACATAGAAAAACAATGGAAAAGTAGCTCATTGGAATGGAAAAAACGCGTTCTGTGTGAATGGCCCCTCAAGTTGCAAGAATTTCAACTTTTACACACAGCGCCGCTCATCAATGTCAGTTCCAAAAGCAGTGGACCAATCAGAAGAACTCGAAGGCGGGGCAAGCGTTGCGAGTTTCTGTTTACATTAGCAAGTTGGCATGACAACTGTTTTATTTGACGGCAACATGGCGGAGGAGGCGCTCATAGTGGCTGTGTCCGGATACCCTGAATTATATAACATTTCTTCAAGCGATTATCATAACTTGTTCCTTAAAAAAAGGAGCTTGGAGAGAAATATCTCTGTCGCTGAATAGATATATACTGAAAATGCCCCTTATTGTCGTTATTGCATCACGTCTCAAAAGTGGGTCTCAAGATGCTCGCGTTTTACGCTGCACTTTTTTAAAAACCATTCCTGAGTACTGCGTCTATAAAGACGCTTTCTGTGTGAATGGCCCCTAAGACTGGTTATATGGTCCAGGGTCACATTTACACTGTCTGGATTGCTCTCTGTCCCCTATGTAGGGGACTATGTGCCATTCACCGTACAGAAAATACTAATTCCATAAACAAGTGACCGATTTCAGTCGCAGCTTCAGCGTCTATTTATAGTCTAAGGGGTGGGGCACTTCGGAATCTAGAGAGCATTTGATTGGACAGAACGTTTAATGAGAAGCTCAAGTGCAGGCTGAGCCAATCCGATATCGGTATCGCTCCGATATTTGCATTTTCTGCTGGAGTATCGGTCAGACAAGGCCGATCCAAATCCGATATTATGAGTATACTGTGTTATTGCGTATATTGTGTTATTGTTAAGCCCCACAAAAGCCACAAACACATTATAAAGCACCATAAAGTTTCTGTGCATTATATTTCAAATGTTCTGAAGCTGTTCCACAGTTTAATGTGAGGTACAGATTAACATTTAAGTCAAGTTCACATAAACTGTTCACTCCGCTGAGGCTGTCTGTCATCCTCCATTCAGCATTCAACATGCGTGTCTCGTTTGGTTATGACAGTAAAGATGATAAAACTCTCTCCAAGATGATTCACTGTTCCTATTATACCCCATCTGTAAAGAAAGATCAATGGTTTTGCATAAAAGATTTAGTGCTGTTTCTAAATTGTGTTACTTTCTAACCATGTGTCTGTTAGCATACAACAACGTTGCAGAGAGCACTCTTCACAAGCACAGTAACTGAAATTTAAGATTTTTATACACTACACACACATTAATATCTCTTCACTTTTTGCTTTGAACTTTTCTCTATGCGGAGCGCTGCATACATGCTTTGTGCTGCTCTGTATTTGGAGCCTTGCAAGATTAAAGACTATCAATAGCCTTTTTGTTTATCTCATCTATCATACGGTGCTGCCTCTTTGCTGTGCAATACATTTAAAAGTCTTTTAATTTTAGAATCTATATTTGTATATAATATATTGTTTTTCATGAATGTATTTTACAAAAATACAAAGAGCAATGTGTATTATTTTACCAGATTTAGTTTTACACTTAATCACTTCTAATTGTTCCGCACTAAATAATGATTTTTTTTTTAATATATATTTTTAGATTTTATAACATTATTGTGCACTGTTTTTTCTGAAGTAACTTTTGCTACTGAATTATCCACCAGCCTAGTTTATAATAGTATTTTTGTCACAGACTATAATTATATAAAATGGTCAGTACAACTGTTAACCATTAGTAAAAACGTCTTCATCTTTTATGACAAGATGACAAAAACAAAACAAACTAACAAAAAAATATAGGTCGGAAGTTCGACATGCGTAGAGAACAAAAAATAGGAAGTTGCATTATTTATTCCAGAATAATTCATTTTACATTTATTTTATATTAATTGTAGCATATAAATTATTGAGAGTGTTTGATTGGACAGGAAGTTTGATAATAAACTGAAGTGCAGGGTGATGTCATCAAAATCACTGATCCATGTTAGTTTTGAATGCGCTTTTTTTTCTTCTACATGCTAATTTTGTCACACTAGCTTACAGGCTATAATAGCTTAAGGCTAAAAGATATACTAAAAGCCAAAAAACTTGGATCCTTACACTAATTGCGCCATCTTATGACTCAAAATGGTAAGTATGACAATGAACCATTCATAGGGCTGTCAAACGATTAATCGCATCCAAAATAAAAGTTTATGTTTACATACTATATGTGTGTTTACTTTGTATATTTATTATATACATATAAATACACACACATAAATGTATATATTAAAACAAAATATTCATATGTATATATATTTATACCTGTATACAATTTAGATTATAAATAAATATAAATATTTTAGATATAAATCTAAAATATTTTTCCTTAATATATACATACATGTGTGTGTCTATTTATATATACATAATAAATATACACAGTACACAAATATATAGTATGTAAACATAAACTTATTTTGGATGCGATTAATTGTGATTAATCGTTTGACAGCACTATTAATGACAAAGATAAAACATTGGATAGGTGCAAAAACAAAACAAACAAACAAAAACATAGGTCGGAAAATCGAAATGCAACGTAAAACAGAGAAAGCTACCTTAGTTAACCTATTTAGCCTAAACTATTTTACAAGTAAAATAAAACAATAATCTAGACTTCATGTCTAAAATAGCTTAAGGACTCATATTTTAGCCAGAAGCGCCGGTGTGATGGTTAACTGTTTTTTAAGACATTAACTGATGGACTGGAGTGGTGTGGATAACCTGTGGATTATAGTGATGTATTTATCAGCCGTTTGGACTCTCATTCTGACGGCACCCATTCACTTTAGTGAATCCATTGATGAGCAAGTGCAAAAATCACACATTTCTACAAATCTGATGAAGCAACAAACTCATCTGCATCTAGGATGGCCTTGGATGACTAAATGCTCATCATATTTTCATTTTTGGGTCAACTACTCTTTTAAATCACACAAACATCTAAATATATCACAGCAGGTATATCTGTGCTGAAATAGGCACGTTTTTCTTTAATAACTTGCTTTTTTAAGACATTAATTGATGGACTAGAGTGGTGAAGATAACTTGTGGATTATAGCAACGTTTTTATCAGCCGTTTGGACTCTCATTCTGACGGCACCCATTCACTGCAGAGGATCCATTGATGAGCAAGTGCAAAAATGACACATTTCTACAAATCTGATGAAGAAACAAACTCATCTGCATCTTGGATGGCATTGGATGACTAAATGCTCATCATATTTTCATTTTTGGGTCAACTACTCTTTTAAATCACACAAACATCTAAATATATCACAGCAGGTATATCTGTGCTGAAATAGGCACGTTTTTCTTTAATAACTTGCTTTTTTAAGACATTAATTGATGGACTAGAGTGGTGAAGATAACTTGTGGATTATAGCGACATTTTTATCAGCCGTTTGGACTCTCATTCTGACGGCACCCATTCACTGCAGAGGATCCATTGATGAGCAAGTGCAAAAATGACACATTTCTACAAATCTGATGAAGAAACAAACTCATCTGCATCTTGGATGACTAAATGCTCATCATATTTTCTTTTTTGGGTCAACTACTCTTTTAAATCACACTTACAAACATCTAAACATATCACAGCAGCCAAAAACATAGCTTGGAAGATCGAAATGCAACATAAAACAGAGGAACCCACCTTAGTTAACCTATTTAGTCCAGAATAATAAAAGATTTATTTCATATAACAGCCTATATTAATATTAGGTAGCCTAATAATGTTGCTAAGCTGATTCTTTTCTAGCCTACGTATAGCTAAACTATTTTACAAGTAAAATAATACAATAATCTAGACTTCATGTCTGTATATTTATTAAACTGGTAAGTATCCGTGTATAAGCATGATAATATACCGCCAGCTGGTCGCCTTCATGGTGATTTACAGTCATCCTATAAGGTTTTATGTTGCGATGGTGAACGAATTGGCTGCATTATAGCGTTCTTGAATTGCATTCGGGTTCGCATCAGAGTAAATCTGCAATAACGAGACTGACAGGAGCTGGAGAAAAAAGTTGAACGACGTTAAACGCCTCTCTCCTGCTCTCTCTTTCTCTTGAACATGCGAATGACAGATTTACTTGCTTGCTTGTGAATTACAGTTGCACATTTTCCTCTTCGAGGGTCATTTGTGTCTGACAAGACAGCAAGGCATGACGCTGTGACATTGATTCACTCACTCCAATCTCTAATAGCGCCGAGTTTGCCAATAACTTCTCCATCGCCGCGTATTGCGATCGATCGGTGTCAAAAAATAAGTAAAGACAATTCCCAAAGAGTCAATGCAAATGCTGTTCATCTTACCCGAGTGCACCGCAGAGCAAAGCGCGCATCTCATCTGGAAGGATGTTTTTCCCTTGTCGCTGTTGCTGTATTTACATTTTAATTCGAGCTCATTCGGTTCCCGGATCCCAGTGCACGGTGATGCTCGTCAGGCAACCATTTCTCTGACTAACATGACGATGACTCGGAAATCGCAAAAGCTACATCCCTCAAATGTGGGAGGGGGAGGAACAAAACACTGGCATATGATGATGATGAATGAATTAAAACGAATCACATTTAGTAAATCAAACACTGGGGTCAGCGAGGGGAGAGAAATGACCACTGCAGTGGCCTTAAAAAAGTATTTGGACACTTATGGATGTCATTGCATTAGACCCAGGGAGCGCATATGTAAACGCTGCTTTCATTAAATTAGCTACACATTTTAGTTGATGTTCATTCAAGTTGATATAAATGCAATTAAAGTTTTAAATTATGCATGTTTTGCATATCTGGACCCCCTGCAGTAAACAGCAAACCAAGTGTCATTTATTTTTAAAGAAACAGCACTACACTTTTTTTTTTTTGAAGCGACGCTTAAGTGTGAAATAATAAAACAAGACACCTATTTATGACGCCTGCTGTGAACATGGAGAGGAGACTTTATACATCCGCTGTTTTTAACAGATAAGGCTGAAAATGATAAAGTTAGTAAATAAAAAAGTGGGATTTAAAAGAGTAGTTGACTCAAAAATGAAAATTTAATGAGCATTTACTCATGCAAAGCCATCCAAGATGCAGATGAGTTTGTTTCTTCATCAGATTTGGAGAAATGTGTCATTTTTGCACTTGCTCACCAATGGATCCTCTGCTGTGAATGGGTGCCGTCAGAATGAGAGTCCAAACGGCTGATAAAAACATCACTATAATTCACAAGTTATCCACACCATCAATTAATGTCTTAAAAAAGCAAGTTAGTAAAGAAAAACGTGCCTATTTCAGCACAGATACACCTGCTGTGATTTGTTTAGATGTTTGTAAGTGTGATTTAAAAGAGTAGTTGGCCCAAAAATGAACATTTAATGAGCATTTACTCATTCAAGGCCATCCAAGATACAGATGAGTTTGTGTCTTCATCAGATTTGTAGAAATGTGTCATTTTTGCACTTGCTCACCAATGGATCCTCTGCAATGAATGGGTGCCATCAGAATGAGAGTCCAAACGGCTGATAAAAACATCACTGTAATCCACAAGTTATCCACACCACTCCAGTCCATCAATTAATGTCTTTAAAAAGCATTGTAAAAGCAATAATAACGCTTCCTCCAGAGAGAAATCTGCACAAATCACGCACTGTTTACAAGCCAAGTGTCATGTATTTTTAAAGAAACATAGCACTACCATTTTTTTTTTCTCAAGCGACACTTAAGTGTGAAATAATAAAACAAGACACCTATTTATAACTCCTGCTGTGAACATGGAGAACAAACTTTATACATCCACTGTATTTACCAGATAAGGCTGAAAATGAAAAAGTTAGTAAAGAAAAAGGTGCCTATTTCAGCACAGATACACCTGCTCTGATATGTTTAGATGTTTTTAAGTGTGATTTAAAAGAGTAGTTGACCCAAAAATAAAAATGTAATGAGCATTTTACTCATCCAAGGCCATCCAAGATGCAGATGAGTTTCTTTCTTCA
Organism: Cirrhinus molitorella; assembly: GCA_033026305.1. NCBI lineage: Eukaryota > Metazoa > Chordata > Actinopteri > Cypriniformes > Cyprinidae > Cirrhinus > Cirrhinus molitorella. Next base: position 3,889,172 of record CM065122.1, on the reverse strand, counting down.
TCAGATTTGGAGAAATGTGTCATTTTTGCACTTGCTCATCAATGGATCCACTAAAGTAAATGGGTGCCATCAGAATGAGAGTCCAAACGGCTGATAAAAACATCACAATAATCCATAAGTTATCCACACCACTCTAGTCCATCAATTAATGTCTTAAAAAAGCATCTTTAACCATCACACCGGTGCTTCTGAGTCCTTAATCAATAATAATGCTTCCTCCAGTGACAAAATAGTCTGAATCAGGAGAGAAATCTGCACAAATCAAGCACTGTTTACAAGCCAAAACAGCTCTAAACAAATATGTGGGTGGATTTTGATGTGAGAGACAACTGGAGGAAGCGTTAATTATGGATTATGGACTCATATTTTGTCCAGAAGCGACAGTTTGTAGATAAAATTTTTTAATGATTAATACACAGCTTTTGACTTCTCCAAGACATTAATTGATGGACTGGAATGGTGTGGATTAATTCTGCCACTAACTAATTTATCAATTAATCGATTAATCTGAATCATTAAGAGTGTTTTATTTTTAATAAGATCAATTAATTGGAGATGCTTTTGATTATTAAAATTTAATGGAACCATTAAAATGGAACCCAGAAAAGTAATGGAAAACACAGAATTTGGTACAAAAATAAAACTGTAAAACTCAATTAATTAGACAGGCTTTTTAATTTAAAAAATACTTTAACCATTAAAACAGAGTATAGAAACATTAAAACAGAAGAAAAAAAACAGAATTTGGAAATAAATGGAATTCATAAGGCCTTTTAATTAAAAAATGTAAGTGAACAATAGCCTTTAAAAATACAAATTCAAAAGTGACCCTGGACCACAAAACCAGTGTCATTTTTTGAAAAAGCTGAATAAATTAAGCTTTCCATTGATGTATGGTTTGTTATGATAGAGCAATATTTGGCCGAGATACAACTATTTGAAAATCTAGAATCTGAGGGTGAAAAAAAAAAAAATAATAAATATTGAGAAAATCACCATTAAAGTTGTTCAAATGAAAATTTGATGATCGTTTACTCATCCAAGGCCACCCAAGATGCAGATGAGTTTGTTTCTTCATCAGATTTGTAGAAATGTCATTTTTGCACTTGCTCACCAATGGATCCTCTGCAGTCAGAATGAGAGTCCAAACGGCTGATAAAAACATCACTATAATCCACAAGTAATCCACACCACTCCAGTCCATCAAGTAATGTCTTAAAAAAGCATCGTTAACCATCACACCAGTGCTTCTAACTAAAATATGAGTCCTTAATCAATAATAACGCTTCCTCCAGAGAGAAATCTGCACAAATCAAGCGCTGTTTACAAGCCAAGTGTCATGTATTTTTAAAGAAACATAGCACTACCATGTTTTTTTTTTTTCAAGTGACACTTAAGTGTGAAATAATAAAACAAGATACCTATTTATAACTCCTGCTGTGAACATGGAGAACAGACTTTATACATCCACTGTATTTACCAGATAAGGCTGAAAATGATAAAGTTAGTAAATAAAAAAGTGCCTATTTCAGCACAGATACACTTGCTGTGATTTGTTTAGATGTTCGTAAATGTGATTTAAAAGAGTAGTTGACCCAAAATTAAAATTTGATGATCGTTTACTCATTCAAGGCCATCCAAGATGCAGATGAGTTTGTTTCTTCATCAGATTTGGATAAATATGTCATTTTTGCACTTGCTCATCAATTGATCCACTAAAGTGAATGGGTGCCGTCAGAATGAGAGTCCAAACGGCTGATAAAAACACCACTATAATCCACAAGTTATACACACCACTCCAGTCCATCAATTAATGTCTTAAAATAGCAGATTATTATAGAAAAACGTGCCTATTTCAGCACAGATACACCTGCTGTGATTTGTTTAGATGTTCGTAAATGTGATTTAAAAGAGTAGTTGACCCAAAAATTCAAATTTGATGATCATTTACTCATCCAAGGCCATCCAAGATGCAGATGAGTTTGTTTCTTCATCAGATTTGGAGAAATGTGTCATTTTCAAATGTCCACTTAATCTTTAATATTTGGCCATTTTTTATGACAGAAATGCTATAGCCACTGTAATTTAATGAATATGTGGACATCAAAACGTGTAAACTCAGTTTTTATTAGCTGTTTGGACTCTCACTCTGACGGCACCCATTCACTGCAGAGGTGACCAACTAATGGAATGCTACTTTTCTCCAAATAGAAACAAACTCAAACTGAATTCTAGTTACACGTTGTGCAATGATGCATCATTTACTCAATCATGTGCAAAAGAATGGCCATTGTGTGCTCCATATTTAATGAAACTACACACTAACGCTTCTCTGATGCATCTGTAATTAAGAGGCATTTCTATTTTCTGTCCGTCATATTAAGCAGATGCAACTGATACAGAAACTGCTTCGTATTCATATCACACTTTCATATCATTGTGCACAGCATGGAATATGCCATTTCCCTGCGTGGGATTATGATTTGACTAGATGTAGAGTCTCAGTGTATGAGGCTTTTTCGTAGTCGATGACTGATATGGATTTTTTAATGCTTATGGCGATATAGAGGCACTAGTTCATTTTGTTTTTATGTGCTTTTCGGGGGCGGGTTTATCTGAAATAGATTAGAGCGCAATAATAGACTGCCATGGAAAAAAATGTGTGGCTGTCTCCAAAAAAAACCAAAAAATAGCAGTAAATGTGTAGAGATTGCATTAAAGGAAGGATCATGTGACACTGGTGTAATGACGCTGAAAATTCAGCTTTGCATCACAGGAATAAATTACATTTTAAAACAGTAGAGTAGAAAACAGTTGTTTTAAATTCGAATAATATTTCAGAATTTTAAGTGCATTTTTTGACAATAAACGCAGCCTTGGTGAGCAACATTTTGAAGATTTCACATCACTTGTTTTCCTCAAAACGCTTGTTGTATCAACTTTGTACCTTGTAAACATGACTTTGTTTCCAGGAAGCCTGATAAAAAATTGATAATAGGAAGAAAAAATGCCATTTCCCTCATGCATGAGATTCTGATTTGACAAGATGAGTATAAAGTCTTTTAGTAAGAGATTTAATCTTGACTAGAGAGAGTAGAGCTGCTAATGACGATATATACATCATAAAACAAGTAATTGCCAAAATTAAATGAGCATTTAGACAATATGTACTGAAAATTCATTAAAAACGTTGGCTGACGGTAGATTTTGGAAGCGATACAAGGAAAAAATAACACTTTTATCAATCGGCCAAGTTACTGCAATTATTGGCATCGTTTATAATCCCAAATTGGCTAAAAATTGGCTGTTGTACATCTAACTGTTTATTTTGCTATGGATGGAGGAATATATTATATTACACTCTTTGTTCAGGAAAAGTCATGCTAATAACATAGCTTTGGGGTGTTTTTTGTAGAAACACGGAAACGCAGCAGTTTACTTGCGAATCTTAACAGATGTCAACTTCTAAGATTTGTTAGAGAGCGGATCTCACCGGAGAAAGCACAGAGATCTCACTTGTGTGGGCTGTTTTATATAAACGTGTGCGTGTGTGTATGTATATAAATAAATATATATATTTTTTACTTTCAGTCCCTCGAGTATCAGGCGTTTGTGCTGCCGAACCATCTGCGGTCCTTCACATCTGTGCAGCATCAACAGCAATCTCTGTCTCTGTGGGGCTCCACCTGTAGTCATGTCACATGGCCGCACTTTTCCCTATTTCTTTCTGTTTTTTTTTTCCATTATTACAAGACTAAGGCGCAACATTAAAATAAACCGCTCCCGCATTTAAAAAAGCCACCGAATGCAAAAATCAGTCAGCAGTTTAGTTATTGCACAGAGAATTATGTGCACAATGGCCCAAAACAGAACATAATGTGAGTGTAAAATGTAATATGTAGGATTTGTGTGGCTGAATTGCACAATTTAACCAAAACAAACTAATAAACTTAAAGGATTAGGTCAGTTTCAGAACAAAAATGCGCAGATAATGCACTCACCCCCTTGTCATCCAAGATGATCATGTCTTTCTTTCTTCACTCGTAAAGAAATGATGTTTTTTGAGGAAAACATTTCATTTTTCTCCATATAATGGACTTCTATGGTGCCCCGAGTTTGAACTTCCAAAATGCATTTTAAATGCAGCTTCAAATGGCTCTGAACGATCCCAGACGAGGAAGAAGGGGCTAATCTAGGGAAACAAATTGATAATTTATATACTTTTTTAACCTCAAATGCATGTCTTGTGTTGTCTCTGTGGGTAGTCTGTGTGATCCGGGTCAATACAGTTAGGTTATGTCAAAAAACTCCCATCATTTTGCTAGATAAGACTCTTCTTCATCAGCTTGGATCATTTAGAGCCCTTTGAAGCTGCATTTAAACTGCATTTTAAAAGTTCAAACTCAGGGGCACCATAGAAGTCCATTATATGGAGAGAAATCCTGAAATGTTTTCCTCAAAAAACATAATTTCGTTATGACTGCTAAATGACTAAATGAAAGAAAGACATGATCATCGTGGATGACAAGGTGGTGAGTGCGTTATCTATACATTTTTTGTTCTGAAAGTGAACTAATCCTTTAACATCATGCATATTTGTCAGTCATACATAAATGAAACGGGTCAGATTTCTGCACTTAAAAAAACATGGCATAGTTGAACTTTTTGCATATGCTTGATTTTATTTAAATAATAGTTTTAAATTGCTTAGAATCTATGGAAGGTTATTTAGCAAAATAAGAGGGGTCATGCAAAATGTATGTTATTGTTTATTTAGTACTGACCTGAATAAGATATTTCACATAAAAGACATTTACATATAGTCCACAAGAGAAAATAATAGTTGAATTTATAAAAATGACCCTGTTCAAAAGTTTACATATGCTTGATTTTTTTTTTTTTTTTGTGATATATAGTTGTTCATGAGGCCCTTGTTTGTTCTGAACAGCTAAACTGCCTGCTTTTCTTCAGAAAAATCCTTAAAGTCCCACAAATTATTTGGTTTTCCAGCATTTTTGTCTATTTGAACACTTTCCAGCAATGACTGTATGATTTTGAGATCCGTCTTTTCACACCGAGGACAACTGAGGGACTCATATGCAACTATTACAGAAGGTTCAAACACTCACTGATGCTCCAGGAAAAAAAAAAACAATGCATTAAGAGCCAGGGGGGTGAAAACTTTTGAATTTGAGGATTAAGGTAAATTTAATTTATTTCGTCTTCTGGGAAACATGCAAGTATCTTCTGTAGCTTTTGAAGGACAAAATTAAATGACAAAATAAGAAAAATCTACACATCTTCATTCTGTTCAAAAGTCTTCACCCCCCGGCTCTTAATGCATTGCTTTTCCTTCTGGAGCATCAGTGAGAGTTTGAACCTTCTGTAATAGTTGCATATGAGTCCCTCAGTTGTCCTCAGTGTGAAAAGATGGATCTCAGAATGTTGGAAAGGGTTTGAATCAAAGGATTTGTGGGACCTGAAGGCTTTTTCTGAACAACAGCAGCAGTTTAACTGTTCAGGACAAACAAGGGACTCGTGAATAACTATCACTAAACAAAACAGCTGTGGATCATTCAGGAAACAACACAGTGTAAACTTTTGAACAGGGTCATTTTTATAAATTCAACTAAACATCTTTTATGTGAAATGTCTTATTCAGGTCAGTATTAAATACAAAATAACATGCATTTTGTAGGATCCCTTTTATTTTGATAAAATAGTTACCACAGGTTTGACTTCAACTGTAGGTAGATAAACAAAACGCTTCAGTGATAAAGAGACTGGCAGCGCTGTAGTATCTGTATACAACCTTCACCATATTTGTCAAAGTCAACAGAACACAGCGGTCATGCCTTCACTGGAATAAACTCATGTCTTGGTCTGAGTGTGGAGGTGGATGACAGCCTGACGCCACTGAATCTGACACTCATGTCGTTCCTCGCATGAAAAGCATCTTGTTCTTACTCACAATGAGAAAGCAATTAGGGGCATCTCCAAATCTGGAGTGCAGAGGGACTGAACACCGAGAGCAGAAAAACAACAACAACAAAGGCATGAATTGCATCCAAGGACATGAGACTGCGCGAGCCAGCGAATGCATGCATTCAGTTTTTGTCCTTTGCCAATAATAGCAAGGCTGTGTCTGCAAATGGTTGTACAGAAAAACAGAAAAGAACATGGATTAACATTTTATCCCCATTTACGAGTATTAAAAATCTCAGGTGTTACACAAACATGACATGCTTGTGAATATTTAGTTTGCTTGGTGTTAACTCCCTCAAACAAAAATGACCTGAGGGTGAGTACATTTTCAGCATTTTTGTCATTTTTAGTGAACTGTGCCTTTAAATTAGTCATTAGTGACATCAAAACTTACAGATGAAGAGCCAAGATGTAGATGAGTTTGTTTAACTCTTAATCAGATTTGGAGAAATGTAGCTTTGCATCACTTGCTCACCAATGGATCCTGTTTAAAATCATCAGTTAACATCTTGTGAAGCCAAAAAGCTGTGTGTTTGTAAGAAACGAATTTATCATTAAGATGTTTTTAACTAAAATATTAGTCCATAATAACGGGCCTGGTTTAAACCAATAGAGAAATCTGCACAGATCAAGCATTGTTTACAAGCCAAAACAGTCCAGAACAGCTCTAAACAAATATGTAGGTGGTTTTTCACTGGAGGAAGCGTTATTATGGATTATGAACTCGTATTTTAGCCGGAAGCAATGGTTTGAATTTAAAAACGTCTTAACGATGGATTTGGTTCTTAGAAACACACAGCTTTTGGCTTCTCAGGATGTTATTTGATGGACTGGAGTGGTGTGGATTACTTGTGAATTATTGTGAGGTTTTTGTCAGGTGTTTGGACTTTCATTCTGACGGCACCCATTCGTTATCATTTAAACGGTTCACATGCTAAATTTCTCTAAATGTTTTCTGATGAAGAAATAAAGATGGCGTGGATTACTTGCAAATTATTGTAATGTTCTTATCAGGTGTTTGGCCTTTCATTCTGACGGCACCCATTCACTACCATTTAAACCATTCACATGCTAAATTTCTCTAAATGTTTTCTGATGTAGAAATAAAGATGGTGTGGATTACTTGTGAATTATTGTGATGTTTTCATCAGCTGTTTGGACTCACATTCTGACGGCACCCATTCACTACCATTTAAACAATTCACATGCTAAATTCCTCTAAATGTTTCTGATGAAGAAATAAAGATGGTGTGGATTACTTGTGAATTATTGTGATGTTTTTATCAGGTGTTTGGACTTTCATTCTGACGGCACCCATTCACTACCATTTAAATGATTCACATGCTAAATTTCTCTAAATGTTTTCTGATGAAGAAATAAAGATGTGTGGATTACTTGTGAATTATTGTGATGTTTCCGTCAGCTGTTTGGACTTTCATTGTGACGGCACCCATTCACTACCATTTAAATGATTGACATGCTAAATTTCTCTAAATGTTTTCTGATGAAGAAATAAAGATGGTGTGGATTACTTGTGAATTATTGTGATGTTTTTGTCAGGTGTTTGGACTTTCATTCTGAACGATAAATGATTCACATGCTAAATTTCTCTAATTGTTTTCTGCTGAAAAAATAAAGTTGGTGTGGATTGCTTGTGAATTATTGCAATGTTTCCGTCAGCTGTTTGGAATCTCATTCTGACAGCACCCATTCACTACACTTGCTACATTTCTCTGAATGTTTCCTGATGAAGAAATACAGATGGTGTGGATTACTTGTGAATTATTGTGATGTTTTTGTCAGGTGTTTGGACTTTCATTCTGACGGAACCCATTCGCTACCATTTAAACAGTTCACATGCTAAATTTCTGTAAATGTTTTCTGATGATGAAATAAAGATGGTATGGATTACTTGTGAATTATTGTGATGTTTTTTCTCATTCTGATGGCACCCATTCACTTCCATTTAAATGATTCACATGTTAAATTTCTCTAAATGTTTCCTGATGAAGAAATAAAGATGGTGTGGATTGCTTGTGAATTATTGTGATGTTTTCATCAGCTGTTTGGACTCTCATTCTGACGGCACCCAATCACTACCATTTAATCGATTCACATGCTAAATTTCTCTGAATGTTTTCTGATGAAGAAATCAAGATGATGTGTTACTTGTGAATTGTTGTGATGTTTTTACACAATAATGGAGTGAATTAATTTTTTCATTCACTCCAGAGCATCCATTGGTGTCAACTGGATCCGAACTGTCGATTTCAGACAGCTCTTGCCAGTTTTTTGCGTTCAACATAAATGAGCGGGTCAGCAAAGTGACTGTGGGCGGTCCGTGCCATCACTAGACTTTCTTTGGCACTTCTTCTGTGACACTGCACACATTTACATTTCTAACACTTCAGAGAACAATGCTTTCCAGCTGCCTCAGACGACCGAAGATGACTGAAAACGAGAGGTGAGTCATAATTGTTGGTCATTAGGTCTGAACGCACAAAACATTCAACTCCAATCAGCCTCAAAGCCAATCAGTGAAGCTGTATTTTGTTCAGAGCGTAAAACGATGTGACAGTGGGCTCTAGGCTTGTTTGTCCAAGTGCTCATTGGTGAAAAAAAAAGGTCAGGGATCTGTAGCTTTTTAGACGATGTGTGTAATTAATGATGAAAGAGAGGGAACAGCAAGGGTGGTGTTTAAAATAAAATCACTTGTGTTGCTTTTGAAATGAATTATTACATGAATTAAATAACAGGTGTCTAAAAGATCTTAACATGTCTTCTCATACACTAAAAAATTATAAATTACAATTACAGTTGTCAGAGTACATTGTACAAATTTTTTTTTTTCCATTTCAAAACTGTTACTTGCAATTTCTTTGAGAAATTTACTAGCAAATTCTGAGAGAAAATAGTTTCTATACTTTTTTTAAGGGGAGACACTGCAGGCTTTTTTCATGCACCTGTGAAAATGTAAAAATGTATTGTTTTCTGTCTTATTTTCTGAATTATGGAGCACTTGTGAATTATTGTGATGTTTTTATCAGCTGTTTGGTCTCTCATTCTGACGGCACCCATTCACTACCATTTAATCAATTCACATGCTAAATTTCTCTACATGTTTTCTGATGAAGAAATAAAGATGGTGTGGATTACTTGTGAATTATTGTGATGTTTTTATCAGCTGTTCAGACTCTCATTCTGACGGTACCCATTCCGTACCTTTTAATCAATTCACATGCTAAATTTCTCTAAATGTTTTCTGATGAAGAAATAAAGATATTGTGAATTATTGTGATGTTTTCATCAGCTGTTTGGACTCTCATTCTGACGGCACCCATTCACTGCACATGCTAAATTTCTCTAAATGTTTTCTGATGTAGAAATAAGGATGGTGTGGATTACTTGTGGATTATTGTGATGTTTTCATCAGATGTTTGGACTCTCATTCTGACGGCACCCATTGACTACCATTTAAACCATTCACATGCTAAATTTCTCTAAAAGTTTTCTAATGAAGAAATAAAGATGGTGTGGATTACTTGTGAATTATTAGGATGTTTTTATCAGCTGTTCGGACTCTCATTCTGATGGCACCCATTCACTGCCATGTAAACAATTCAAATGCTAATTTAGAAAACTCATTTTGAGAAAACAGCCTTTAAAAATATGTATTGTAATTGAAATCTATTGACACAAATAGATATAGTGCAATAAAAGAAATACTAAACACTGGCTTTTGGATGTTTTTTTTTCCACTAGTCTGAAAAAACCAAAAGGTGCATGAAAAAAGTGTTTTTGCCTGCAGTGTCACACCTTAAGGCTTCTAAGATCAACAAGTTTTCATGACTTTCCCAGTTGTTCATGATTAAAGGATATCGTTTTTATTATTAAAATCACAAAAAGCAATTTCTATCTATTAAGCATAAATAAATTCACATTAAATCCCCTTATAATACCATGATTTGAATACCAAGACTTGGTATTTTATGCGTTTTGAAGCCTTCAAGTGCACACTGCAGCGTTCAGACTTACAGAAACACAAAGAGAAAGAACTGACAACAAAAACACCATTCCAGGCTTCTAATAGACTCTTATATTGCACACTTAGATATTATTTTGACACGAGTCGTATCTCATTTGAGGATGCACCACTGAAATGTTGACTAGGTGTTTCTTTTTTCCACTAAAATGGGTCATGCCTACAAAAAAAAGAAGCAAAAAACAATGAGACACGGCAGCGATGTCCTCGCCACTGCTCTCATCTCCTCCTCCTCACAATAACTGCTAAATAAATGACAGGAGATTTAAAAATAGGCCATTACGCTCCTTATAGCATCAGTATATTTATTCGACAGCAATAAAGCTAATCTGACACGCATTTAAGAAATATGCGAGCGCCCTCTGCTGGCCGAATAAGGTTAAATCCTTCCGGATGCAAAACAAAGGTAGGCCTACAGTGCAGATACATTCATTATTTTACCCCAAACAAATAAATATAAAACATCAAGCTTAGCATTCAAAACTAGATTTATATTTTCTGAATCAAACGTAGGTTATGCAAAACTCCACAATACTAGAACGTGCAATGTGTTTTCTATGGCGAATAGTTGTTTAAGCGTTGTTTTGTGGTTGTTACTGAGCTCAGGCTTCTCATTTTTAATTTGCATTACGACAAATTTCAGATGTTGACATCTAAATAGCTGTATGGACTCTTGTAACGCATTAAAAGTTGTTGGAAAGTTATTATGTAGCTATTTAATCATCACCTGATTCTGATGTATTTAATTGGTGTTGAAAACAAAACTCTCCGAACGAAAGTTGTTTTGATTTAGGTTTTTAAGGTTGTTCAAATCTACGAAAGCCCCTAATAAGCCATGCATTATTATTTTTGTCTTCTTTTCTTTTTTTTTTTTTTTTTGTTGAGATCTTCACTTTTTTTCTCATTTTGTTTCATAGTCTGGACTGAAGGTGAGATGAATTATATTTCATTGTATTCTTTTTTTGAGATTTCCACAGGACTGATCCACTGCTGTTACGTTATTTTACCACTTGGTGGCAGTGTTTACTTTTTTTTTTTAACTTTAGGGCAAAATACTGCTTGAGGTGTTTGCTAGTATATAGTTTCTTTTCCCATACATAAAAAAACACTTTCTGTCAAAAGTTTTTTAATGTTGTTTTTTAAGAAGTGTCTTCTGCTCACCAATCCTACAATTAAATGTTACCTTTTTTTGTAAATATATTTTCTAATTCAATATATTTTAAAATGTAATTTATTTATGTGATCAAATCTACATTTTCAGCATCATTACTCCAGTCTTCAGTGTCACATGATCCTTCAGAAATCATTCTAATATGCTGATATGAAGAAACATTTACTATTATTATTGTCAATATGTAAAACAGTTGAGTACATTTTTTTCAGGATTCTTTGATGAATAGAAAGATCCAAAGATCAGCATTTATCTGATATAAATAATTTTGTAAACACTATACCATTCAAATTTTGAATGGTATAGTCTTTTTTGGTAAAAAAAAAATAAAAAAAAATAAATAAATGCTGTTTTTCTGCGCATTCTATCCATCAAAGGAACCTGAAAAAAATCTACTCAGCTGTTGTAGTTTTTTTTTTTTTTTTTGAGCAGCAAATCAGAATATTTGAATGATTTCTGAAGGATCATGTGACTGGAGTAATGATGCTAAAAATTCAGCTTTGAAATCACAGGAATAAATTCCATTTGAAAATATATTCAAATAGCAAACAGTTATTTTAAATATTAATAATACTGCTGTTTTTGCTGTACTTTGGATCAAATAAATGCAGGATTGGTGAGCAGAAGAGATGTCTTTAAAAGAAGCTTTTAAAATATATATATTTCAATACAAGAAACAATTCAACCCTATATATATATATATATATATATATATATATATATATATATATATATATATATATATATATATATGTGTATTTTAAAATGTAAAAATGCCCAAAAATATATATTTTGATAAGATACGTTTCAAAGTATATTTGCATAAATATGTTTTCTTGTAAAATATATATATATATATATATATATATATATAAACCTTAAACCTTTTAAAATATATGTTTTGGCCTATATATTTCAATCCAAGAAAAAACATTCACATTTGAAAAAAATATATAAATATTTTAAATGTATATTAAAATGTAAAAACATTCCCAGAATATAGATTTGATATAATATGTTTCAAAATATATTTGCATAAATACATTTTCTTTATATATATATATATATATATATATATATATATATTTAACCTTTGAAAAAGCTTGTTTTGGCCTATATATTTCAATCCAAGAAAATACATTCACATTCACAAAAAACTTTATATAAAAATATACTTTAAATATTTGTTATATAGGTATACTTGTTAGCTATAACTAGTGTGAACATAACACTGTTTGCAACATATATTTATCAAGTATGTTTGGTGAATCAGTTTCATTGTACTTCATTGAACATTATATTTATGCGACAATGTCTTAAAATAGCACAGGTATATTTGTAGCAATAGCCTATATCAAAACTTAATTTTTGATTAGTAATATGCATCGCTAAGAACTTAATTCAGACAACTTTAAAGGTAATTTTCTCAATATTTACTTTTTTTTTTTTGCACCTTCAGATTCCAGATTTTCAAATAGTTATATCTCAACCAAATATTGTCCTATCCTTACAAACCATACATCATTGGAAAGCTTATTTATTTAGCTTATTTATTTAGAAAATGGACCCTTATTGACTGGTTTTGTGCATCTGTCGTGGGAGCCGTTTGGTTCTAAAGGTATTAATTAGCAAATGCTCTGTTATTCTGTTGTTATTTTTTTCAGCAGAGCACATATAATAATAATAATAATAATGCAACTCCATGCTTGACTCCCCTGGTAAGCTCTAATTTTGAATCTTGTGTAATAATTAAACCGTGCAGCTGTTTCAATAGTTTGATCACATGACAGTGTTTTGATTGTCCTGATTTTGAGCTATCTAGGGCAGAGCCTCTCAGCCCCATCAGCCCTTCATCCTCATTTTACCCACATTACACTGGATATCATTATCAGTAATATTGGCTATTATGATTATAGTGATTCATTTCTCTCAGTCAGTAGTGTGAGGAAAAACAGATTCAATTGCCAGCTTCCTCTCAAACTGAAGCCGTTTGAGAAACTGCGTTTAATTTGATATTGGTTTAATTGGATGAGACGAAAATAGGACAGAGTGCTGTATTGTTATGGAGAAAAGTGTGAGTGAGACGAAGCGCACTGCTTTTGAAAATTCATAAATATGCATACAGCCTCATCAACACGATTGAGAAAACATAACATATTATTGCAAGTTTTAATTTATATCCTTAAAAATAACCGAAAGTGTGAAGATGAGTTTGTGTTTTACTGTTGCGAACTCTAAGGTTTAACAAACACTGAGCTGCTCACCTTGCATTTTATCATTTTATCATCTTGAGAAGACATAAGGTGAAACAAATTATTCATTATGGGTTATTGTAATGTTTTTATCGTACGTTTGGACTCTCATTCTGACCGCACCCATTCACTACAGAGGATTCATTGGTGAGCAAGTGATGTGATGCTACATTCATGTTTTTAAGGTATAACAAACACTGAGCTGCTCACCTGGCATTATATCATTTGTTCGGCAATGGATCCTCTGCAGTGAATGGGTGCCGTCAGAATGAGAGTCCAAACAGCTGATAAAAACACCATCGCAGTCCATCAGTTAACATCTTGAGAAGACAAAAGGTGAAACAAATTCATCATTGTGGATTATTGTAATGTTTTTATCAGCTGTTTGGACTCTCATTCTGACGGCACCCATTCACTACAGAGGATTCACTAGTGAGCAAGTGATGTGATGCTACATTTCTGTTTTTTAAGGTATAACAAACACTGAGCTGCTCACCTGGCATTATATCATTTGTTCGGCAATGGATCCTCTGCAGTGAATGGGTGCCGTCAAAGTGAGAGTCCAAACGTATGATAAAAACACCACTTCAGTCCATCAGTTACCATCTTGAGAAGACAAAAAGTGAAACAAATTCATTATTGTGGATTATTGTAATGTTTTTATCAGCTGTTTGGACTCTCATTCTGACGGCACCCATTCACTACAGAGGATTAATTGTTGAGCAAGTGATGTGATGCTACATTCATGTTTTTAAGGTATAACAAACACTGAGCTGCTCACCTGGCATTTTATCATTTGTTCGGCATCGGATCCTCTGCAGTGAATGGGTGCCGTCAGAATGAGAGTCCAAACAGCTGATAAAAACACCATCGCAGTCCATCAGTTAACATCTTGAGAAAACAAAAGGTGAAACAAATTCATCATTGTGGATTATTGTAATGTTTTTATCAGCTGTTTGGACTCTCATTCTGACGGCACCCATTCACTACAGAGGATTCACTAGTGAGCAAGTGATGTGATGCTACATTTCTGTTTTTTAAGGTATAACAAACACTGAGCTGCTCACCTGGCATTATATCATTTGTTCGGCAATGGATCCTCTGCAGTGAATGGGTGCCGTCAAAGTGAGAGTCCAAACGTATGATAAAAACACCACTTCAGTCCATCAGTTAACATCTTGAGAAGACAAAAAGTGAAACAAATTCATTATTGTGGATTATTGTAATGTTTTTATCAGCTGTTTGGACTCTCATTCTGACGGCACCCATTCACTACAGAGGATTGATTGTTGAGCAAGTGATGTGATGCTACATTTATGTTTTTAAGGTATAACAAACACTGAGCTGCTCACCTGGCATTATATAATTTGTTCGGAAACGTATCCTCTGCAGTGAATGGGTGCCGTCAGAATGAGAGTCCAAACAGCTGATAAAAACACCACTTCAGTCCATCAGTTAACATCTTAAGAAGACAAAAGGTGAAAAAATTCATCGTTGTGGATTATTGTAATGTTTTTATCATACATTTGGACTCTCATTCTGACGGCACCCATTCACTACAGAGAATTCATTGGTAAGCAAGTCATGTGATGCAACTTTTTTGTTTTTAAGGTATAACAAACGCTGACCTGCTCACCTGGCATTATATCATTTGTTCGGCAATGGATCCTCTGCAGTGAATGGGTGCCGTCAGAATGATAGTTCAAACAGCTGATAAAACACCACTTCAGTGCATCAGTTAACATCTTGAGACGAAAAGGTGAAACAAATTCTTCATTGTGGATTATTGTAATGTTTTATCATATGTTTGGACTCAAATTCTGATGGCACCCATTCACTACAGAGGATCCATTGGTGAACAAGTGATGTAATGCTACATTTCTCTAAATCTGACAAAGAAACAAACTCATCCTAATCTTGGATGGCCTGAGATTGAGCACATTTTCAGAATGTTTCATTTTTGGGAATTGAACTATGATCTGTTGTATTATTTTTCCCCTCATAAGCACAGTGCTTTAATTAAAATGTCAGCTGTACAGATTTGAAATGAGCAAAAGTGAATATTATGAAAGTTGTTTGTTTATGCACGGTAAACCCTAAGAGGCTCTTACATGATATTTCCTTTACCAATCGAACCGTCTGGGGAGAGCTCAAAATGACATATTTCTGCAAATGTAATAACAGAAATTTGGTTAAAAATTGCTTTTAGGTGCACGAAAGGGCCCCCAAAATACAGCAGTGCTATTTATGTTCAGTAAGTATTGCAAGATCTCATTCTCATGGGCCTCACTAACGCTGGCAATAACATGAGAACCACACGCTTGAAAGCTGAAAGCCTGTTTTTGCTCATTCAATCAATGGTTCAGGAGAGGAAACATTCATTATAAAGCAATTCCAGTCCCTAATCTTGTCAAGATTAAAAATGTTTACAAAAAATAGCTGTTTGACCCACGGTATTTCTTCTGTTGTGGAAGGCATGCTTGTACATTTTACTATTACTTATTGTTTTTTATTACATTTCCATTAAAACCATTAAAAAAATGTTACTTGAAACAGGGTTGATAGTGCTTGATGTACTTGAACTGGACTATTTGAAGTGTAAGGCCTGGAAAACCATTGAAAACACCAATGTGCATACTATCCATCTTAATTCAATGTGATATTAGACATTTTCAGTACTATTTAGGGTAGATCGGGTGGATAGTATGCACATTGGGATGCAGGCCGGGTTCGCGGATCATTTGATTCAAATCGGGAATTTGGTGTGGGTTCGTGAATCGTTTGATTCAGATTGGGACTTCTGTGTGGGTTCGCGGATCATTTGATTCAAATCGGGACTTCGGTGTGGGTTCGCGGATCATTTGATTCAAATCAGGACTTCGGTGTGGGTTCGTGAATCATTTGATTCAGATTGGGACTTCTGTGTGGGTTCGCGGATCATTTGATTCAAATCGGGACTTCGGTGTGGGTTCGCGGATCATTTGATTCAAATCAGGACTTCGGTGTGGGTTCGTGAATCATTTGATTCAGATTGGGACTTCTGTGTGGGTTCGCGGATCATTTGATTCAAATCGTGACTTCGGTGTGGGTTCGTGAATCGTTTGATTCAGATTGGGACTTCTGTGTGGGTTCGCGGATCATTTGATTCAAATCGGGACTTCGGTGTGGGTTCGTGAATCGTTTGATTCAGATTGGGACTTCGGTGTGGGTTCGCGGATCATTTGATTCAAATCTGGACTTCGGTGTGGGTTCGTGAATCGTTTGATTCAGATTGGGACTTCTGTGTGGGTTCGCGGATCATTTGATTCAAATCGGGACTTTGGTGTGGGTTCACGGATCATTTGATTCAAATCGGGAATTTGGTGTGGGTTCGTGAATCGTTTGATTCAGATTGGGACTTCTGTGTGGGTTCGCGGATCATTTGATTCAAATCGGGACTTCGGTGTGGGTTCGCGGATCATTTGATTCAAATCAGGACTTCGGTGTGGGTTTGTGAATCATTTGATTCAGATTGGGACTTCTGTGTGGGTTCGCGGATCATTTGATTCAAATCGGGACTTCGGTGTGGGTTCGTGAATCGTTTGATTCAGATTGGGACTTCTGTGTGGGTTCGCGGATCATTTGATTCAAATCGGGACTTCGGTGTGGGTTCGTGAATCGTTTGATTCAGATTGGGACTTCGGTGTGGGTTCGTGGATCATTTGATTCAAATCGGGACTTCGGTGTGGGTTCGTGAATCGTTTGATTCAGATTGGGACTTCTGTGTGGGTTCGCGGATCATTTGATTCAAATCGGGACTTTGGTGTGGGTTCGCAAATCTTTTGATTCAGTTCAGGCCTGTGTCCCAATGTGAACGTAAAAAACACAGAAAAAAAAACTGATTCAGTCTTCCTCAAAATGAATAAAAACAGTGAAATTCAACTCAGAATATGACGCAAACCTGCAATAATTAAATATTTTAATTAGTACAAATTGCCTTTATGTATCTAATCCCATTTTATTAACCACAGTCTTTGCTGCCGACCTTCGATGATCCAATTCATCCAAATTAATAAGTAAAAATTACTCAAGATAATCTAACATTTGTTTTCCTTTTTTTTTTTTATTGCTGAAGAGTTTACTTTTTTTTTCTTCTGTGGTCTACAGACGTGAATTTTCTTTTCTCTAAGCCTGAGGCTTTTACATTTGCCAACAATAGAACTTTTTATCTTAAAAACAAGCAAGAAAGCGCAAATAGCGCAAAAGTAATGTAACTAGTTAGTTTTTTTAGGGAGTAACTTAATATTGTAATGCATTGCTTTTGAAAGTAACTTTCCCAAACACTGCATACTATCCAACGTAAATTCAATGAGATATTAGTCATTTTCAGTACTATTTAGGGATAAAAAATAAATGCTATTTGTTATGATGTGTTGTTTTTGAGTCTGAGGTACTGACCAGACATTTTTATGTTCAACAAAAACTCAATAAGAGACTTGTTTGGGAAGAATACAAGAATACAAACATGATAATAACAGAGTACTAAAGAGCTTCCATGTACTTTACCATACAAGCCATTTCAATCACAATCTCGCCATGTTTTTTTTTTTTTTTTTGTGCAAAAGTACATATAATGGCTCAGTGATTTATGAAAAACCATCAACAGAACTACTTGAAAAGCACAACGTGTTTTATAAGTAAGTATGCATATCTAGGAGCTGCTGTTGCAATAAAAAAACACCTTTTTATAAATGTCATGATTTGGACAGTTAGTCTACCTGTGGATGTTCAACATCATTTCTTAAATGGACATAAATATGAAACATAATTACCCACATTCAAAACAATTTCGCTGATGTAGAAATTATTGAGCAATTTACTTTGCTCATAATGCATGATGGATAAATCATCTTTCATTATGGATGAACAGACTTGAGGGTTGAATTGCTGAGGCCTCTTTAGTTTGATCTCAATAACACCAGTGTGCTTTATGAAGATACATGAAGGAGAGCACACTATCAGTTCATTAGCACTAATCATATTAGAAACATGCTAGTAACTTGTTAGTCATGCTGGAAATATGCTAGCAACTTCCTAATCATACTAGAAACATGCTAACAACTTGCTAATCATGCTAGAAATATGTTAGCAACTTGCTGATCATGCTAGTAACTTGCTAATCATACTAGAAACATGCTAGTAACTTGCTAACAACTTGCTAATCATGCTAGAAATATGCTAGCAACTTGCTAATGATACTAGAAACATGTTAGTAACTTGCTAATCATGTTAGAAACATGCTAGCAACTTGCTAATCATGTTAGAAACATGCTAGTAACTTGCTAATATCTTGCTAATCACGTTAGAAATATGTTAGCAATTTTTGCTAATCATGTTAGAAATATGCTAACAACTTGCTAATCATACTAGAAGCATGTTAGTAACTTGTTAACAACTTGCTAATCATATTAGAAACATGCTAGTAACTTGTTAGTCATGCTAGAAATATGCTAGCAACTTCCTAATCATACTAGAAACATGTTAACAACTTGCTAATCATGCTAGAAATATGTTAGCAACTTGCTGATCATGCTAGTAACTTGCTAATCATACTAGAAACATGCTAATAACTTGCTAATCATGCTAGAAATATAACACCCTAGCAACCACCCTGAGTACCTAGCAACCACATAGCAACACCATAGCAACAACCCAGAGTACCTTAGCAACCGCATAGCAACACTTACCAAGTACCCTAACAACTGCATAGCAACACCTTAGCAACCACCCAAAGTACCTTAGAAACCACATAACAACACCCTAGAAACCACCCCAGGTACCTTAGCAACCACATAGCAACACCCTAGCAACTACCCTCGCTACCCTAGCAACCACATAGCAATCTGCAATAGCAACCTGATCTATATGCTTTTCTAATAGACTCTATTGCCTTCAAAACATTCAGGCTTTAATCAAACTATTTTAAACAGAAAACTATTTCAAACTGAAAATCATAAAACATTTAAAACTTTTTGAAACTTTCTGGCTAGGCTTTTTCAAGCCAACTTAAAGTTTGTCTACGAACTTTACTATCTAGTTTTAATATTAAATCCTCTTTACCTGCCTAAAAATAAAATAAATAAATAAATAAATCATTTAAAAAATAATTAGACACGCTAAAACTAGAATTTGTTTACAATAAAATACAATATTTTATAGGGCCATAAACATATCATTTTTGTTAAACCTTTAATAACTTGATGTTAAATTGTATAAGTTTCATGATTTTAATTAATTAGACATGCTTTTTTTGATTAATGCTATTTTATGTAACCATTAAAAAGGAGTCCAGAAAAATAAAAATGGAATCTGGAAAAATTAAAACGGAAAAAACGGAATTTGGAAAAAAAAAAAAAAACAGAATTTGGGAAAATTTGGATCTCATAGGGCCCTAGTAATGCTTCCTCCACTGAAAAAGTCCATCTCCTGTTGTCCTGTATTTGTTTAGAGCTGTTTTGGTTTATAAACGCTGCTTGATCAGTGCAGATTTCTCTTCTGATTCAGGTTTTTATCAGCTGTTTGGACTCTCATTCTGACGGCACCCATTCACTGCAGAGGATCCACTGGTGATGGAATTACACATTTCTACGAATCTGATGAAGAAAAAAACTCATCTACATCTTGGATGACCCAAAAGTGAGCAAATGTTTATTTCTGGGTGATCTATTTGTATATAAAATAACTAAAAAAAGGAGTATTTCATTTAGTAATTTGCTGTTTGTCATGCAACTCATGCAAAACACACAACAGCTGTTTAAAATGACAAGTTTGTTATTTTAAAATATACAACATCCCAGTGCTAAAATGACAAATATAGCTATTACCTAACCAAACCAACACAGAAAACATGATGAATTTAATATTTTTCAGTTATATAATTATCAATGACGACGCCATGCTGTTTTGTGTCAGTTTAATACATTAAGGTGTCAAATGCATTGAAATAATTTTAAATAATTAAAAATCAATTTTTAGGTCACACATACATTAGAAAAGTAATTGAAAAGTAATTTTGGTGTCTTGTAAACTAGTTCAGAATATGCTTAAACATGTCTGTTTGTTTACAGTAGACTGTAGTGCTACTGTAGTTTTAACCCTGTTATTAATTCGGCCCCCCAGCATCATGTCCTCTTTCTTTGGCCTATATGGAAAACACTGCGAGAGGACACAATAAGCCATTTGGTGTGGTATTGATCTTTTTGTGCAGTTGCCCTTCATATCCAATTGGAAATCTGTCATATCCCATCAGCTATGAGCAATTACTAACAGAAGGATGATGCCGCCGTTCCTCCTGTTATTTGCACGAGTGAAAACTTCCCTTTAGGCCAAAGTGAAATGAAAGAATGTTCCTTTTATTTATTTATTTTTCATCCGCAGAATGAAAGCACCTATAAGATGAATGTTTCATAGCGTTTTTTTATTGTGCTGCGTTTTTCCTGCTGTGGAATTACACAAATTTCATATTGAAAAAAACAATCCTAATGAGAACAACACAAACCAGTTTATTCCAGAGGGATGACACAATTGATGGATTTATGGATTTATTTTTCTTCGACATCAGCTATGAATGACAGAATAGGCCATTGCAAGTTTGTGTGCCACTATATTCAAAGTTAAACAACAAGACTATAAACAAATAACTAGAAATATATAGATTTTTAATATTTTTTTTAAAAGAAGTCTCTTCTGCTCACCAAGCCTGTGTTTATTTGTTCCAAAGTGCAGCAAAAACTCTAAAATTGTGAAATATTTTTACTATTTAAAATAACTGTTTTCTATTTGAATATCTTTTAAAATGTAATTTATTTCTGTGATGCAAAGCTACATTTTCAGCATCATTACTCCAGTCTTCAGTGTCACATGATCCTTCAGAAATCATTCTGATTTACTGCTCAAAAACATTTCTTCTTCTTCTTCTTCTTCTTCTTCTTCTTCGTAAATTGGCTTAAGAAAGCCAATTTACTGATTTTAAACTTTTTATTCTTCTTCTTCCTAGACAAAATTTTCTGACCGTATCTCCTAGAGCTTTAACTCGGACTTACGATCTTCCTAAAAATAATGATTAAAACTGTGAATAATCCCATAGATTTACATTGAGGGAATGTTCAAATGAGCCAAGACTATTCAAACTCACCCTGACAAAACTCCCACAATCCCTTGAGACTCAGTCAAGCTTCCCTTCTATGTGCTATTTCTAATCCATTCAAACTAACATGCTAATCATGCTAACAATATGCTAATAACATGTTAATCATGCTAACAACATGCTAGTAACTTACTAATCATGTTAGCAACATGCTAATCATGCTAGAAACATGCTACTGTCATGCTAATCATGCTATAATCATGTTAGCAACATGTTAGCAAACTTGCTGATCATGCTAGAATCATGCTAGCAACTTGCTGATCGTGCTAGTAACATGCTGTTCATGCTAGAAACATACTAGTAACATGCAAATTATGCTAGAGTCGTGCTAGCAAAGTGTTAGCAAACTTGTTAATAATGCTAGTAACTTGCTAAACATACTAGAAACATCCTAGCAAAATGCTAATCACGTTAAAACACGTAAATCATGTTAGAAACATAGTAGTAACTTGCTAATCATGCTAGCAACATGTTAGCAACTTGCTAGTAACATGCTAATCATGCTAGAAACATGCTAGCAACTAGTTAATAATGCTAAAAAATGCTAGCTACTTGCTAATCATGCTAGCAACATACTAGTAAAATGCCAATCATGCTAGAAACAGGTTAGCAACATGCCTATCATGATTGAAACATGCTAGCAACTTGCTAATCATGCTAGAAACATGCTAGTTTCTTGCTAATAATGCTAGAAGCATGTTAGAAGCATGCTAGCAACTCGGTAATAATGCTAGAAACATGCTAGCTACTTGCTAATCATCTTAGAAACATGCTAGCAACTTGATAATCATGCTAGAAACATGCTAGATACTTGGTAATCAAGCTAAAAGCATGCTAGCTACTTGTTAATCATGCTAGGAACATACTAGCAAAATGACAATCATGCTAGAAACAGGTTAGCAACATGCTAATCATGCTAGAAACATGATAGTAACTTGATAATCATGCTAGAAACATGCTAGCTACTTGCTAATCAAGCTAAAAACATGCTAGCTACTTGCTAATCATGTTAGCAACATATTAGTAACATGCCAATCATGTTAGAAACAGGTTAGCAACATGCTAATCATGCTAGAAACATGATAGTAACTTGGTACGCATGCTAGTTACTTGTTAATCATGCTAGCAACATGGTAATGACATACTAATCATGCTAGAAATGTGTTAACAACATGTTAGCAATTTGCTAATCATGCCAGTAACATCTATCTATCTATCAAACATTAACTATTAAAACTACTTTAAACTTCAAAAACGTACAACTTTTTAAAACTTCTTAAACTTTTTAAACTTTCTGGTCCAGCTTTCTCAGGTTTCTATGATGAATAGAAAGTTCAGACGAACAGCATTTATCTGAAATAGAAATCTTTTGCAACATTATGAAAGACTTTATAATATATCATCACTTTTGATCAGTTTAAAGCATCCTTGCTAAATAAAAGAATTAATTTCTATAATAAGGATCTTTCTATTCATCATAGAATCCTGAAAAACATGTACTCAACTATTTTTATTGATCATTATAGATTAGAATGATTAGAATGATTGATTTCTGAAGGATCATGTGACACTGAAGACTGTAGTAATGATGCTGAAAATTCAGCTTTGATCACAGGAATAAATTACATTTTAAAATATATTGAAATAGAAAGCAGTTATTTTAAATAGAAAAAATATTTGGCTATTTTTGCTGTACTTGAAATCAAATAAATGCAGGCTTGGTGAGCAGAAGAGACTTCTTTAAAAAAACTTTAAAAATCACTATTAAAACTTTTGACTAATAGTGTATTTTTAAAATATATGTTTTAAAATATTTTATTTCTTGTTTAATGTTATTTTAACACCAACACTAAGCGAAATTATTTGTACCTGCCTGATAATATCTGTATATCTGTTGTGTGTGTGTGTATGTATGTATATATATATATATATATATTATTATTTCATTATATGGCCATGTGCACCTATTACATTGCAACTAAGTGATGCTGGCCATATAATCTCTCCCTGCAAGCTCTTTAACCCCACTAATATGCTTGATTGTGTCTTTTTAAGCCTCATTCTTCACATGTAGTGCTTTACAAACCAGCTAATCCAGGACAGGCCATGTGTTAGCAATAATCGGACACAGGCTGGATTTGAGGACTTAACTTAATGTGTCTGCATTGTCACATGAGTCTTTTACAGCTATTAAGATATTAAACAAGACACATTCAGAGGTCGGGCAACAAAATAGGCTGCTAAGTACTTTATTTGGGTCACTGAGGTGAGAAAATTATATACAGTTCATATGTACAGTCAATGCACAAGTTTTAGAGAAGCAAACATACAAGGAAAGCGTTCGACTCGCAAACAACAATTATTGGAGTGTGTTTTACAAAGAAATACAATTTCAGTCTTTCTGCTTCAAAATCTCATGCTTACTTGCCAATTTTGAGTAAAAATGAGTGATTTATTTTTAGACATACTTAATCAGGATTGATGTGCAATTAGAAAGAAAATAAATAAAAAACTATGTTTTAAATATATAAATATATAAATATGCCAAAAATTCCAGGCAAAATATCTAAAAATTTTCAGAAAAACAAGTCAAAATTAAGTGCGTTTTTGCTTGAAACAAGCAAAACAATCTTGTTTTCTAATCTTGTAAGCAAAAACTTAATTTTTACTTTTTTTTTTTTTTGACTTTTGACTTTTTTTTTATCATTTTACTTTTCAAGAAAATCCTTCTTGATTTAAGATTTTTTGCAGATTTCGACTGGAAACAAGACAAAAAATTTAAGTAAGACTATTTTTTTTTTTTTGCAGTGCACTTAATGTACCACTAAAGACATTCAAACTCAACATCTACAAAAGAAACTAAATTGGTTTGGTGCAAAATTATTTACAGAAAATCCATTTTGGTGAGTCAGCAGCACAAAAAAAGGTTTGTTTTCACTGGAAAAGACGCAATATAAAATCAAAATAGACTGCTAAGTACTTTATTTGGGTCACAGAGGTGAGAAAATGATATACAGTTCATATGTAGTCAATGCACAAGTTTTAGAGAAGCAAACATACAAGGGAAGCGTTTGACTCGCAAACAACAATTACTGGAGTGAGTTTTACAAAGAAATACAATTTCTTTCCGCTTCAAGATCGCATGATTACTTGCCAATTTTGAGTAAAAATAAGTGAAAAAGATCTATTTTTAGACATACTTAATCAAGATCGATGTGCAATTAGAAAGAAAATAAATTAAAAACTAAGTTTAGCGTATTTTTTAAGAATTTTTACACAACTATTCCAAGTGTAAATATTAATATGCCAAAAATTCCAGCCAAAATATCTAAAAATTTTCAGAAAAACAAGTCAAAATTAAGTGCATTTTTGCTTGAAACAAGCAAAATAATCTTGTTTTCTGTTTGAAATAAGATTATTTTGCTTACCCCACTCCATTGGCAGAATTATTTTGCTTGTTCTAAGCAAAAACTCACTTAATTTTGACTTTTTCTTTTTGACTTTTTTGATCATTTTACTTTTCTAGAAAATCCTTCTTGATTTAAGATTTTTTGCAGATTTCGACTGGAAACAAGACCAAAAATTTAAGTAAGACTTTTTTTTTTTTTTGCAGTGCACTTAATGTACCACTAAAGACATTCAAACTCAACATCTACAAAAGAAACTAAATTGGTTTGGTGCAAAATTATTTACAGAAAGTGAGTCAGCAGCACAAAAAAAGGTTTGTTTTCACTGGAAAAGACGTAATACAAAATCAAAATAGGCTGCTAAGTACTTTATTTGGGTCACAGAGGTGAGAAAATGATATACAGTTCATATGTAGTCAATGCACAAGTTTTAGAGAAGCAAACATACAAGGAAAGCGTTCGGCTCGCAAACAACAATTAATGGAGTGTGTTTTACAAAGAAATACAATTTCAGTCTTTCTGCTTCAAGATCTCATGCTTACTTGCCAATTTTGAGTAAAAATGAGTGAAAAAGATCTATTTTTACTTAATCAAGATCGATGTGCAATTAGAAAGAAAATAAATAAAAGCATAGTTTCGCGTATTTTTTAATAATTTTTACACAACTATTCCAAGTGAAAATATAAATATGCCAAAATATCTAAAAATTCTTCTAGACAAGTAAAAATTTTGTTTTCTGTTTAAAATAAGATTATTTTGCTTACCCCACTCCACTGGCAGAATTATTTTGCTTGTTCTAAGCAAAAACTCACTTAATTTTGACTTTTTTTTGGTGATAATTTTAAAAATCCTTCTTGTTTTAAGATTTTTTACATATTTCAGCTGGAAACAAGACAAAACAATCTAAGTAAGAAACCATTTTTGCAGTGCACTTAATGCACTACTAAAGACATTAAAACTCAACATCTACAAAAGAAACTAAATAGGTTTGGTGTAAAATGCTTTACAAAAAAAATCCATCATTTTGACGAGTCAGCAGCACAAAAAAGGTTTGTTTTCACTGGAAAAGACATAATACAAAATATACAAATATTTACACAAAATATTTACATTAAATTAACTCGCACAGGCTTTTCTTAAATATATTTTCCTGAATTAAAAAACAAGAAAGGAAGTGGCAAACCAGTATTAAAAGTACTGACTGCTCAATAATTAGATAAAATACCAGTTTTGATGAACCCGACTGAACCCTTATTTGATATTTAAAAGGTAGTAGCAACTTCAGATGAAGCTGAAGCTAGAAAGCCATCTTTGACGGTCTCGATTTGCTCTTGGACGCCCGTCATTGCTCTTCTGGTCTGATGGGCTGAGTATGAAGGCAGCGTTCCTGTTCTGGAGAATGTTTGTGTAGGTCTCTGTGTGTTCATCGTGTTCATTTTACTGTGGTTTTCTCTCCAGGTTTGGGAGCTGACGTGGGTCGTGTTGTAAAGCGGTGCTGGTGCGAATCCGATGGTGTAGGCGCTGCCAGGAGGGACAGGCATGTTTCGGGTTTGTATAACGTGAGGTTTTGTTTTCCAGTCTCCTGTGGTGTTGAACGGACCTTAAAGAGAAAAAGACATGGAGGAATTTAATGCAGTGCAAAAAGAAAATTCATTTCAAAATTCAAAAATTCAAAAATTCATTTGTCGCCTAAATTATGCTGATGATAATAATCTAAATATATTTTTTTGTAATTTTTTAATTAATTAATTTTTTAATGATAATAGGAATTTGATTTAATTGATTCAAATCAGAAAAGTGCAAAATTAAAGCATTTTTATGAATTATTAGTTATTTGTTTAGATTATGATGATTATTTTTAACTATTTGGCAGTAAATCAAATAAATGTAGGTTGTTTTAAAGAGATATTTTAATGATTTTTTAAATTTCTTATTCAGTACCTTTGTCTCGTTTTCAAGTCAAGTCAAATATATATTTTCTAATATGCAAAAAAAAAAAAAACCAATAGCCAAAAATGTATTCATATAATAGATAAATATATACTTTGATAAATATATTTAGAAACACATTTTAGTAAAAAATTATTTTTGGACATTTTATATATATATATATATAGGAAACAATATATTGTTTGTTCTTATTTTAAGCAAAAGTATTGTAAAATATTATTATTATTTTTAACTATTTGCCAGTAAATCAAATAGATTTAGCTTGTTTTATAGAGATATTTTAATATTTTAATTTCTTACTCCAACTTTTGTCGTTATTTTTAAAAAAATATACTTATATTTTTAAAATATATATTAAAAAACACACAAAACCAATGGCCAAAAATGTATTAATAGAAATATATATAGGTAAATGTAATTTGAAACACACATTTTTGATCCCTACTTCATCTTCTATGCAATTTTTACAATTTTATTATTTTATAGTCATGTGTTTTATATATATATATATATATATATATATATATATATATATAGTTCTTATTTTGAGCAAAAGTTTTGCTCAAATTTTAAATAATTACAAATTACAAATTATTTTTATATTTAATAAATTATATTTAATAATATTTATTTGTATTGTAATTTGTAAAGTTAATTTATTTAGTTTTAATGAGATATTTTAATGAAAGACAACCACAAAAAATATTTTTTTTATTCAGAATTTTTGTCTCGTTTTCCCGTACCACAAAAAAATAAATAAATAACATAAAAATGTATTAATAGAAATATATTATATTAAATATATTCGGATAAATATATTTTGAAACCTATTTTATCAAAAAATATTTCTTCTGTTCTCATCTAGGAAATATCTAAACATCAAAAGTACATTTATTTGAAAAAACTAAATGACTTAGTTATTACTGAAATGAGTTTATGTCTAAAATTGAGTTAGAAATCTAAACAAAGGGGGAACAAGATTATATTTCTGACCCTATTGGCAGATATTTATTTTTATTTTTTAAGCAAAAATCACATAATTTAATTATATATATATATTTTTTTTTTTTCAGAAAACAAGTCATTATATAATTTTGCATCTCAAGTAAAAGTATCTTGACTTAAGAATTTTAAACATTTGTACTGGGAAACAAGATGGAAATGCTGAGTAAGAAAATCACTGTTTGCCTTAAAGCCGAGATACTCAAAGAAAACACTGTAAAGCTCTGCTGTCAGATAACTATACATACCTCTGGCCAGCGGCTGGAAGGTTGTCAGACCTCTTTTCTGAGCGGCTCCGCTGATGTCAGAGTCGCTGTCATTAAAATCACTGTCTCCTTTGCCGCTGTCCTTCACGCTCAGCTGATCTGTGTTGCTGGTGCCACTGCGAATACAATCAAATCAGAAATGTTAGCGGCTGCTGAATAGCACTCTATCTGATTATTGATATTCCATCGCTGAACAAAACACTGTATTCACTGGGACATGACTAATATGCCAGCGCCTCACATACGGTTCATGACCAGACCAAATCTTGAAAAGAATCAAAAAGTGATCCGTTTGCATATTAAACACGTTTATAGCGTGTTCATCCATTCTGGTTGCAAAACTACAGCAGAAATCAAAAGTTTTAGAATTTTGTTATGAAATTTGTTTTGTTAAAGTTATAGAAAAGCTATAATAAATAAATATATGGTCAAACTATCTTTTAAATATATGTTGTAAATAGTGAAGCTAAATAAAATATATTTTTTAAATGTAAAATGTATTTAGTTTCAACTTTTAAATATTTGGCGGCAAACAATATAAAAAAATATATATATTTATATATATGTTTATGTTTATGTTTAAAATATATTTTAAAATATGCAAAAAAAAATAGATATACTTAGGTAAATATATTTAGAAACATATTTTAGTAAAAATAATATTTGGACTTTTTTTGTATATTTTAAATAATATATTTTTGAAATATAAAATATATTTAGTTTCAACTTTCATATAACAAATATATATATATTTTTTAAATGGGACTATATTTTATTGGACTGAAATATTTGGAGGGCAAAAAATATAGAAATATATACATATATTTATATTTAAATATATTTTCAAATATGCAAAAAAAAAAAAAAAAAAGCCCAAAAATGGATTAATATGAATATACTTAGGTAAATATATTTAGAAACACGTTTTAGTAAAAAATATTTATATATATATATATATATATATTATTATTATTTTTTTTTTCTGGCCAAACTATCTTTTAAATATATGTTGTAAATAGTGAAGCTAAATAAAATATATTTTTAAAATATATTTAGTTTCAACTTTTATATAACAAACTTTTTTTTTTTTAAATGTGACTTTAATTTATTTTTTTGGATTGAAATATTTGGAGGCCAAACTTTATAGAAATATATATACATATATTTATATTTTTTAAATATATTTTCAAACAATCAAAATGCAAAATGCAAAAAAAAAAGGCCAAAAATAAATTAATATAAATATACTTAGGTAAATATATTTAGAAACATATTTTAGTAAAAATAATTTTTGAGACTTTTTTTTTTCTTTGCATATTTTGAAATCTATTTAGAAATCTATTTTACAATTAAAATTTGTTTGGTGGCAAAGTTAAAGTTAAGCTATAATGTAAAGTAAATGAGTGTCAGTGATCATGCTTCAGATTCATTTTTTTTCTCCAAATTTGAGATTATCACTCAAAATATTATGATGATTATATAATCTGAATATAATAATTATAAATGTGTTTTAAATTATTTAAAATAATAGTTTTAATAATATTTTAATAACATTAATTTTTATATATATACATTTATTATATCAGAAACATGCCAAAAAAATTATATATATTTTTATATATTGCTTATTATTAAATTATAGTCAAGCAATAGGATATATCTAGCTAAAAAAATATTTGCATCTTACCTCCTTTGCAGACAGTACTTTTCATCCTGCCATAAAAATGTTTGTTCAAACGGTTTGCAGGGCAGGAACAGCTATGAAAACAAAGCTCAAAGTTAATTTTCTGACATAAATAGAAACGTTCATCAATACAACAGAGCGTTCAGACAAAAATCACTTACCTTTTCCTCAAAATCCATGCTTTTATCTTCATACAGAGGTTGCATGGAATCGCCTTCGCTTCTGAGGAAACCATTAGGGCCGGCGTAAATGCCTGAACCGACAGGGTTGCTTTTGGAAAGCGGGGTTGATCCGTACAGGCCATCTCTCCCGAAGTTTCTTCGCCTTCGTTTGATGGTGCAAGTCACGGTAAGGATGATAATAGCAACTAGCAACAGGACACAGCACCCAGCGAATCCAACGATTACTACAGTCCATACATCAAACTCCAAAGTCTCTTCATCTTTGGATCGGAGTAAAATAACAACCTGGTCCTCTTGCGAACCAACATCGGTCACCACAAACCGGATAGTTGCTGTGCTAGAAAGCGGCTCTCTTCCGTTATCAACAACCGAGACTTTAATCTGCAGGACGTCTCCACATTGCGCGGTGAGTTTTCGCCTCAAGATGATTTCGCCGCTTTTATCAACGTAAAAAAGTTTGGCGTCGTCTTCTAGAATATGAAAACTGAGTTCGCTGTTTACGCCGCTGTCGTCATCTTGAGCCGTCAGTCTTAACGCTAAATAGCCGTTTTGAGCGTTGAAGGGTATCGGGACTTCGGCTGAGTTGTTTCGTAACACCGGGTAAGTGAAATAGGGAACGTTGTCGTTCTCATCAACCACGCGGATTTGAATTAGAGTGGTGCTTGATAATGGCGGGAAACCCTTGTCGCTAGCTTTAACCGCGAACTCCACTTCTTTCAGACTTTCGAAATTAAACGACCGCAGCGTATACAAAGACCCCGAATGAGGATCGACAGAAACAAAAGTGGAAATGGCCGAACCGTCTGGCGCTTTGCCGTCGATTAGGCTGTAGGAGACTTTCCCGTTTTTCCCAACGTCGAGATCGCGTGCGACCACCGTGGTCATGTAGGATCCGGGAATGTTGTTTTCGATCACTGAGACCTCATAGACGGCTTTGCTGAAGGTCGGAGCGTTGTCGTTCTCGTCCGTGATGCGAATAGTGTAATGCTTGACGGTTTTAAACGGCGGCGTTCCTAAATCCTCGGAAATCACGGTGAGGTTGTACTCTGGAATGGCTTCTCGATCTAAAGTCGTGGTCGTGACAATCATGAACGTGTCGCTGTAGGCCTGCTGCAGTTTAAAATGCTCATGTCCTTCTAAAGTTGTCCGGACGTAGCCGTTCGCACCCGAATCCGCGTCTGAGGTGCTGATGAGCGCTACGAAACTTTCTTCGGCTGCGGATTCGGTGATGAACGCCACGCCGTCGCTGGTGGAGGTCATCGGTTTGATGGCGATCTCCGGCGCGTTGTCGTTTACGTCGACGATGTCGATAATCGCGCGGCAGGTGGACGAAACGGAGTTGGCGCCCAAATCGGAAGCTTGGATGTTCAACTCGTACGACTTTTTGCTTTCGTAGTCGAGGACGTCTTTAAGGGTCACTTCTCCAGTGATGAGGTCGATTTGGAAAATGCGGGTGATTTCGCTGGGGGAGCCTTCGAGGAAACCGTAAACGACTTCTCCGTTAATCCCGGCGTCGGGATCGAAAGCGTGCACTTTAAGCACACGTGAGCCGATGGGCGAGTCTTCGCCGAGTTCGACTTTGAGCGAGTTGTGTTCGAACGCCGGGCTGTTGTCGTTAAAATCCAGCACTCGGACGTAAACGGTCGTGGAGCCCGATTTCGCCGGCGTCCCGCCGTCGGTCGCCGTCACCTCGACGGTGTAAAACTCCTCGCTTTCTCGGTCAAGCGCCTTGATCAAGATGAGCTCCGCTGATTTTTCGCCATCTTCCCGAGTGCTGACTTCAACGACAAAATGGTTGGTGTGCGAAATAAGATACGTTTGAACGTAGTTGTCTCCGACGTCGCGATCAACGGCGACGTCCAGCGGAAAACGTGAGTTCAGAGGTGCGTTTTCGGATATGTCCAAATGGGTTTCGTTGCGTGCGAATTGAGGCGAGTGATCGTTGATGTCTTTCACTTCGATCTCGACATGAACGAGCTGGAATTTCTCCTTGGAGAAGGCGACGACGTCAAAAGTTATAAGGCAGTCTGGAGATCGGTCGCAGAGTTGCTCTCGATCGATTACTTCTCCGACCGTTAAAAGCCCGTCGATTTGCCTCATGTGAATGAGGGAGTTTGTCATCTGTATAAACTTGAAGGAAGTCTCCGGATCCTCCGCAGGGTCTATTTTTAGGTCTTGCGAAAGGTTTCCGATCTCTGTTCCGGGTGCGTCTTCCTCAAACGTGAAGTACTTCGTTGTAGTACAGCTGGCCTTGCAAATCATGCACAGAAGCATGAAGTAACTGCAGTGGAACTTCATGTCTGCAAACAGAGTGGAACAGCAAAGAAACAAAGCACTCGAGAGATTAAAAGCTCATCACTAGTACAGCTTGCAGCAGATTCTGGTGTCTCCAGCTCCCACCTATCAGATATAGGTCATGGTATATGCAAATTAGCCTGTCTGCTGACCAATGAACACTCACACACTCCCTAAATCCCCTGCTACGGCTCTCTATTGGGTCACAGCTGTTTCGCACCCTGCCTGTGGGAAACCCTAATAAAAACAATACTCTGTTGTTTCATATCAGACATTTAGTTTAGGTACACGACTGAATGTATGTATTTGTTTTTTCATGATATCCCTTTTAATTTCTGCCATTATGCTTAAATGCATGCAATTTAAGCAGACCAACGGTAAACTAATTTCTGATCAAAAGTCAAAAGTTTACATACACCTTACAAAATCTGAAAATGCTAACTATTTTAGTAAAATACACAGGGATCATATTAAATGCATGTTATTTCTTATTTAGCACTGACTAGAATAAGATATTTCACTTAAGAGACATTAAGAGAGAAAATAGTTGAATTTATAAAAATTACACCGTTTAAAAGTTTACATACGCTTGATTCTTAATATTGTGTGTTAAATAACCCACAACTGTGTTTTTTTTTTTGTTTAGTTATAGTTGTTTATGATAGTTATTTATCCTGAACAGTTAAACTGCCCGCTGTTCTCCAGAAAAATCCTTCAGGTCCCACAAATTTATTTTCCAACAATGACTGTATGATTTTGAGATCCATCTTTTCACACTGAGGACAGCTGAGGGACTCATATGCAACTATTACAGAAGGTTCAAACAAAAGGAAAAACCATGCCATGAATTTGAAGATCAGGGTTAATTTAATTTATTTTGTCCTGTTCGAAACATGCAAGTATCTTCTGTAGCTTCTGAAGGGCAGTACTAAATGAAAAACAAATATGATATTTAGGCAAAATAAGAAAAATGTACACATCTTCATTATTTTCAAAAGTTTTCACCCCCCCCCCCCC
Organism: Cirrhinus molitorella; assembly: GCA_033026305.1. Lineage (NCBI taxonomy): Eukaryota > Metazoa > Chordata > Actinopteri > Cypriniformes > Cyprinidae > Cirrhinus > Cirrhinus molitorella. Next base: position 3,855,734 of record CM065122.1, on the reverse strand, counting down.
AGCTCTTAATGCATTATGTTTCGTTCTGAAGCATCAGTAAGTGTTTGAATCTTCTGTAATAGTTGCATATGAGTCCCTCAGTTGTCCTCAGTGTGAAAGAATTGATCTCAAAATCATACAGTCATTGTTAGAAAAGTGTTTAAATACACAAAAATGCTGGAAAACCATTGTATGTTTGGTAAAATAATGAACATTTTGCAGATTCTGCAAGGTGCATGTAAAATTTTGACTTCAGCTGTATCTTAAATTAAAATACAAAAGTAATATGAACTTTCATAATTGTTACAAAACTTTTTTTTTTTTTTTTTTACGTTTTATTAGGAACATTAAAATAACTTTTCCACATAAAAAAAATGAAGCAGCACAACTATTTTCAACATGGAATAACAATCAGAAATGTTTCTTGAGCAGCAAATCAGCATTTTAGAATGATTGAATTAGAAGGATCATGTGACACTGAAGACTGGAGAAATTATGCTAAAAATTCAGCTTTGATCACAGGAATAAATTACTTTTCCAAATATATTCACATAGAAAACTGCTATTTTAAATTGTAATATTTTTTTTTACAACATTACTGATTTCTCTGTATTTTTTTTATCAAACAAAGGCAGCTTTGATGAGAATTCTTTTTAAAAACGTTAAAAAAGTCTTAGTGACTGCAAATGAACAGTACAAAATACACACACAGTCAAATATATCAAACTAATTAAAACATATATATTATTTGTAGTTATTTTATTTTACAGTTATGCATTTAGCAGACACATTTATCCAAAAATGACATTATAAGCACTTTAAAACTTTACAAAAACTGCATTTTTTGTAACGTTTTCAAAGTTTTGTTTAGTATCTGGCTTGTGTTCTTGTTAAATGAATCACAAAATCAAATCTGTGCACTTTTCCATCAATCGATTTCCTAAGAGAGCGTGAGCTGCGCATACCAATGTAATGCAATAAGGGGTTGTTTTCCAAACTATTTTCTTAATTATTTACTAAGATAAAGGTAATGAGGGTCTATTGATCGGTCTTGGTCAGATTAACAGACTGCATAGATAAAGGTGTTAACCCTTTGAAGAGCGAGACCTTCTCCACTTGGCCATTTGGGCTGTGAGGTGTGAAATGCAGCACACTCTCAAATGTCCCGGTCGTGCTAACTGGCTTTTCTCAGCCCGAAACAAATGCGAACCATTTGACAGCTGACCCGGTTTAACCAGTTTGCTTATAACAAACTGATACACATGTCTGTCTGGTTAAATTTAGTTAAAGGCACAAGCATTTTGCTCTGACACATGGTTTACCTTAAAAAAACTTTAATCAAATGCACAACTGAGCTATATTTCGATAAATAAAACAACAGCATTGTCTGAGAATATAATCTAGCTGTTTACTGAAGTCTCTGTCTAATGCGTTTGCTAGCATATGGAGTCTGAAGTGTGGCAGAAATCTGTATCTTGATATCAGATTAATGCCACACAAAAGGCTGTGGGTAATCTGAGAGATGAAGATTAGTCCGTTAAGCAGTGTCTGATCTCTGGCAGTAAATAGGAGCATGACTCTGTGACTGGCGTTTAATCGCTTACCTAAACCTGCTGAAGGAAATCCCTCGAGGAGTCTGTGCAATAGTTACTCACAGTGTTGTCATTACTTACTGTGTGACGTTTATCATGTAATGTTCACTCATCTATAATGGTTTTTCTTTTCATTTGGTATATTTACTGTAATGTATAATCGTGTATATATATATATATATATATATATATATATATATATATATATATATATATATATATATATGATTATACATTACATTACAGTTTGATTATACATTACAGTAAATATCTATCTATATGATAGATATATAGATAGATAAAATGCTAAACAAAATGATAGATAGATGGATATAGACAAAATGATAAATCATAGGAAGGATAGATAGATCCATCTATCTACCATTTTGTTTAGCATTTTATCTGTCTATCCATCCATCCATCTATCTATCTATCTATCTATCTATCTATCTATATTATAGATTATTATTATATAGATCTATTGCAGATTGATATAGACAAAATGATGAATCATATGATAGATAGATGGATAGATAGAGACACAATTATAAACCAGACAGATAGATAGATAGATAGATAGATAGATAGATAGATAGATTTATCATTTTGTCTATATCCATCTATCTACCATTTTGTTTAGCATTTTATCTAACTATCCATCCTTCTATCTGTCTATTGTTTGATTTATCTATCTATCTATCTATCTATCTATCTGTCTATCTATCATATGATTTATCATTTTGTCTATATCAATCTGTAATAGATCTATGTAATAATAATCTATAATATAGATAGATAGATGGATGGATGGATAGACAGATAAAATGCCGAACAAAATGGTAGATAGATGGATGGATATAGACAAAATGATAAATCAAACAGATAGATGGATAGATAGATAGATTTATCATTTTGTCTATATCCATCTATCTATCTACCATTTTGTTTAGCATTTTATCTAACTATCTATCCATCCTTCTATCTATCTATTGTTTGATTTATCTATCTATCTATCTATCTATCTATCTATCTATCATATGATTTATCATTTTGTCTATATCAATCTGTAATAGATCTATATAATAATAATCTATAATATAGATAGATGGATGGATGGATGGATAGACAGATAAAATGCTAAACAAAATGGTAGATAGATGGATATAGACAAAATGGTAAATCTATCTATCTATCTATCTATCTATATTTGTTTTATAATTGTATCTATCGTTATGTCATTCTGTCTATCCCTCTAATGCATCAAATTCATTGTTAAAATGCACTAATTATGTTCTGAATGACGGTCCATTATCAGATCTCGTTTCTCATTGGTTTTGCTCCTGTCTTTACGTGCGTAGTTTCCCCCGAGACAGCAGTACGACTCAGAACTTAACACCTACCGGGTGTCTAAACCCTGGATTTGACGCCGTTTGACAGTTCACACCAGCCAGTTACACAAAATTAGTTGTTTGCTGCAAAGAGGCTTACAATAAAACGAAGCTCCGCTGTTCGTCTCAGATGCATCTGTCACAGACTGAGTTGTGTTTCTCATCTAAAAAGGGAATAAAATGTATCATGAACATGAAGAACACTGTAAATGTCAACATACTGACTGATCGTAGTTAGTCAAGCCGGATTGTGACGACTTACTTAGAGACTGTGTCTGTGTGGCATGCAGAAGAAAACTCATTAGTCCTAATGGTTAGTGTTCTTGATTTTAGTGTGTCTTATGACAGCTTCAGACAGCGCACATTCTCCGGATTAGACCGATAGTGTTTGCCAGTAAGAAGTGTGATTAAAGAAAGATCACAGCTTGATTAAGATGTGTTTGGTGGGCCTAAGAGTATTACCGAGTGCTAACAAGCCAGGCCATCTGTTGTGCTATTAAGATGTTTAACTGTAATCAAGAGAAGAAACCGTTTGGCAGGAGATGCTTCGGCTTCGCTTGCTTTTGCAATATGCCTTATAGTTTCAAGGTTTTGTCTGAGATGTTTGCATATGTACAGAATGCACACTAAAATAAGACCGCATGCTGGGATGTGAACAAAGAAATGAGGAAATGTGCTCAAACCATCAAGCATTTGTGGAAAGTTGAAAATCTGCACAGTCACATGCTTGATCAACATATGATCGTATGCCAAAATACCAGCATGTCCTACAGAGAAACTGGATGAAGTGTGATTTGTGACAAAAAAACATATCAGAACAGCCTGGTAATATGCTCATTATTAATTCTGAAAACAGTTTAGTTTGATTTAAAAGAAAAGAAAAAAAGAAATTAATACTTTTATTGGGCAAAGACAAATTATATTAATCAAAAGTGACAGTTTAGACATTTATATATTATAACATATTAAATATTATAATAATAATTGAACAGCAAATCAGCATTTTGAAGGATCATGTGACACTGAAGACTGGAGTAATGATGCTGAAAATTCAGCTTTGATCACAGGAATAAATTGCATTTTACAATATATTCACATAGAAAAAAGTTTTTTTAAATTGTAATAATATTTCACAATTTTTTACTGTGTTTTTTTATTAAATAAATGCAGCCTTGGTGAGCAGAAGAGACATCTTTTAAAAACATTAAAAAATTATTATTATTCCAGACTTTTGACCAAAATTATGACGTTTTGTACACTTAAGTTACACTTAAAATATCTGAATGACGCAAATAGATAAATTACATTTTATAATATATTCAAATAGAAAACAGTGATTTTAAATTGTAATAATATTTCACAATTTTTACTGCAATTTTAATCAAATAAATACAACATTGAGTGAGCAGAAGAGACTTCTTTTAAAAACACAAAAAAAAAATCATAATTATTCCAAACTTTTGATCAAAATTATGTTTTAAACACTTAAGTTACACTTAAAATATATGAATTTTACAAATAGATAAATTACATTTTACAACATATTCAGATAGAAAATAGTTATTTTAAATTATAATATTTTACTGTATTTTTATCAAATAAACAGTCTTGCATGAGCAGAAGAGACTTCTTTCAAAAACTTTTGAAAAAATTATAATTATTCCAAGCTTTTGACCAGAATTATGATGTTTCAGACACTTTTTCACTTTCACTTAAGTTACACTTCAAATGTCTGAATGACACAAATAGATAAATAAAACTTCACAATATATTCCAATAGTAAACAGTTATTTTAAATTGTAATAATATTTTATAATTTTAACTGTATTTTTAATCAAATAAACACAGCCTTGAGTGAGCAGAAGAGACTTAAATTATTAAGTTTTGGACGCTTAAGTTACACTTAAAATGTCTGAATTTTACAAATCGATAAATTACATTTTACATTATATTCAAATAGAAAACAGTGATTTTAAATTGTAATATTTCACATGATGATGTTTTAGACACTTAAGTTGCACTTAAAATATCTGAATGACACAAATAGATAAATTACATTTTACAATATATTCAAATAGAAAAGTTATTTTAAATTGCAAATCATTTCACAATTTTTACTGTATTTCAGATAAATAAATGCAGCCTTTTTAACTTTTATGAAAAAATCATAATTATTCCAAACTTTTTACCAGATTTATGATGCTTTTGACACTTAAGTTACACTTAAAAATGTCTGAATTTCACAAACAGATCAATAAAACTTTACAATATATTCAAATAGAAAATAGTTATTTTAGATTATTATATTTTAGAATTTTAACTGATTAAAAACTGTTGTTTTAATCAAATAAACACAGCCTTAAGTGAGCAAAAGAGACTTCTTTCCAAAACATTCAAAAATCATAAATATTCCAAACTTTTGACCAAAATTATGATGTTATGGACACTTCACTTACACTGAAAATGTCTGAATGACACAAATAGGTAAACTAACTTTTACAATATATTCAAATAGAAAACAGTTATTTTAAATTGCAATAATGTGTCACAATTTGTACTGTATTTTTGATCAAATAAATGTAACCTTGGTGAGCAGAAGAAACATCTTTCAAAAACATTAGAAAATTATAATTATTCCAAACTTTTGACCAAAATTATGATGTTTTGGACACTTAAGTTACACTTAAAAATGTCTGAATTTCACAAACAGATCAATAAAACTTTACAATATATTCAAGTAGAAAACAGTTATTTTAAATTGTAAAATATGTTTTAAAATGCAATTTATTTCTGTGATCAAAGCTGAATTTTCAGCATCATTACTTCAGTCATCAGTGTCACATGATCTTTCAGAAACCATTCTAATATGAGGATTTTGTGTTGATTGGCTGCTATATATTTTTGTACATTTTTTTTTTCTTGATGAATAGAAAGTTCAGAAGAATATCATTTACTTGAAATAGAAATCTTTTAATCAATTGAATGTGCCCTTGATGGATAAAAGTATTAATTTCTTTAAAGAGCATCTTACTTTTCATGGTTTTCACACAAATGTTGGGCAGCACAACTGTTTTCAACATTGATAATGATCAGAAATGATTCTTGTGCAAACATCATATTTGAATGATTTCTGAAGGATGACGCTGAAGACTAGTAATGATGCTGAAAATACAGCTTTGATCACAGAAATAAATAATTGTTTATCATTATATTCAGATAGGAAACAGCTATTTTAAATTGCAATAATATTTCACATTTTTACTGTATTTTTGATCAAATAAAAGCACCCTTGGTACTTTCAAAAACATAAAACTAACTCCCAAACTCTGATTTCACTTCGACAACAAATAAACAAGTCTTAGACTTGCCAATCGATCTGCAAAAACAGCCCAAATGAGCTCGTCTTTAAAATTCAGACAAGAGTTTCACTTTAACAATTAAAAGCTCAGGCGCATCATTATAGAAAGTGACAAAAACTGCCATTTCTTACATTTTGAATGTTGTAAACAAGCTGAAATGTCACCTGAATATTGCATTTCACTTCTGTTTTGAGATTCTTAATTGACAGAGATATGAGAAATAAGTCTAGAATAATTATGTTTTTAATGATTAAAAATACAGTAAACAAACTGTAATATTGGAAAATATTATTAGTATTTAAAATGGCTGTTTTCTATGTGAATATATTTTAAAATGTAATTTATTTCTTTGATGCAAAGTTGAATTTGCAGCATCATTACTTCAATCTTCAGTGTCACATGATCCTCCAGAAACCATTCTAATATGAGGATTTAGTTTTGATTTGCTGCTATATATTTTTTTCAAAACTAATTTCAGGATTCTTTGATGAATAGAAAGTTCAGAAGAATATAATTTAATGTCTTTACTGTCACTTTTAATCAATTTAACACATCCTTAATGGATAGAAGTATTAATTTCTTAAAAAAGCATCTTACTTTTCATGGTTTTCACAAAAATGTTGGGCAGCAAAACTGTTTTTAACATTGATAATGATCGGAAATGTTTTTTGAGCAGCAAATCATCATATTAGCATGATTTCTGAAGGATCATGTGACGCTGAAGACTAAAGTAATGATGCTGAAAATACAGGTTTGATCACAGAAATAAATTATCGTTTAACATTATATTCACATAGAAAACAGCTATTTTAAATTGCAATAATATTTCACATTTTTACTGTATTTTTGATCAAACAAAAGCACCCTTGGTACTTTCAAAAACATAAAACTAACTCCCAAACTCTGATTTCCCTTTGAGAACAAATAAACAAGTCTTAGACTTGCCAATCGATCTGCAAAAACAGCCCAAATGAGCTCGTCTTTAAAATTCAGACAAGACTTTCACTTTAACAATTAAAAGATCAGGCGCATCATTATAGAAAGTGACAAAATCTGCCATTGCTTACATTTTGAATGTTATAAACAAGCTGAAATGTCACCTGAATATTGCATTTCACTTCTGTTTTGAGATTCTTAATTGACAGAGATGTGAGAAATAAGTCTAGAATAATTATGTTTTTTAATGATTAAAAATACAGTAAAAAAAACTGTAATATTGGAAAATATTACAATTTAAAATGGCTGTTTTCTATGTGAATATGTTTTAAAATGTAATTTATTTCTTTGATGCAAAGCTGAATTTGCAGCATCATTACTTCAGTCTTCAGTGTCACATGATCCTCCAGAAACCATTCTAATATGAGGATTTAGTTTTGATTTGCTGCTATATATTTTTTTAAAAACTAATTTCAGGATTCTTTGATGAATAGAAAGTTCAGAAGAATATAATTTACTTGAAATGGAAGTCTTTTGTAACATTGAATGTCTTTACTATCACTTTGAATTAATTTAATGCGTCCTTGACGTATAAAAGTATTCATTTCTTAAAGCATTTTACTTTTTATGGTTTCCTTAAATAGTGCTTCACATGGTACTAAATGCAAAAAGCATGAAGCTATTTCAAACAGTCTGGTGTGGAAACGACAGCTTTCAGTCTGCACCGCTGAAGGTGTGAATGCAAACACTGATTGCTCGAGTCTCTGACACCCTTACAGCTGCTTCACACACACACAAACACACACACACACACACACACACACACACACACACACACACACACACACACACACACACACAGCTACCCATTTGGTCTACCAATTTGGATCATAGACTGGCATAAGCCTTTTCACAACAAAGCAAATATGACCTCTGAATGCATTTTGTTTCCATTTGTACAACTGCTGCAAATGTGTACAAGAGAAGCACATGGTGAAAACACTGCAAATGTAGCACAACAAGACCTGAAGAAATGCATCCGGACACACATATAGCGGCCCCAAAGGGTATTTTTAGATAACTGCCCTAAGTTTGCTTACATGTGACCCTGGACCACAAAACTAGTTGTAAGTAGCAATGTAGCAATAGCCAAACATACATTGAATGGGTCAAAAATCATTAGGATCATGTTCCATGAAGATATTTTGTCAATTTCCTACCATAAATATGTCAAAAATTTTTGTTTAGTAATATGCATTGCTAGAACTTCATCTGGACAACTTTAAAGGCGATTTTTTTTTCTCAGGATTTTGCACCCTCAGATTTTTTTTATGTATTTTTAATCATTAAAAAATGTATTATTCTAGACATTTGTTACACTTACAATGAAGAATCTCAAAATAGATGTGAAATACAATATTCAGGTGATATTTCAGCTTGTTTACAGCATTCAAAATGTAAGCAAAGGCAGATTTTGTTGCTTTCTATAATGATGTGCCTGAGCTTTTAATTGTTCGAGTGAAACATTGTTCGCTAATTGTCTGAATTTTAAAGACGAGCTCATTTGGGCTGTTTTTGCAGATCGATTGGCAAGTCTAAGACTTGTTTATTTGTTCTCAAAGTAAAATCAGAGTTTGGGAGTTAGTTTTATGTTTTTGAAAGTACCAAGGGTGCTTTTATTTAATCAAAAATACGGCAAAAATGTGAAATATTATTGCAATTTAAAATAGCTCTTTTCTACATGAATATAATGATAAACGATAATTTATTTCTGTGATCAAAGCTGTATTTTCAGCATCATTACTCCAGTCTTCAGCGTCACATGATCCTTCAGAAATCATTCTAATATGCTGATTTGCTGCTCAAAAAACATTTCTGATGTTAAAAACAGTTGTGCTGCCCAACATTTTTGTGAAAACCATGAAAAGTAAGATACTTTTTTAAAGAAATTAATACTTTTATCCATCAAGGACGCATTAAATTGATTAAACGTGACAGTAAAGACATTCAATGTTACAAAAGATTTCTATTTGTAGAAAACAGCCATTTTAAATTGTAATAATATATTCCAATATTACTGTTTTTTTGCTGTATTTTTAACCATTAAAAAAATGATTATTCTAGACTTTTGTTACACTTATTTCTCACATCTCTGTCAATTAAGAATCTCAAAATAGAAGTGAAATGCAATATTCAGGTGACATTTCAGCTTGTTTACAGCATTCAAAATGTAAGCAATGGCAGATTTTGTCGCTTTCTATAATGATGCGCTTGATCTTTTAATTGTTAAAGTGTAACTCTTGTCTGAATTTTAAAGACAAGCTCATTTGGGCTGTTTTTGCAGATCGATTGGCAAGTCTAAGACTTGTTTATTTGTTCTCAAAGGGAAATCAGAGTTTGGGAGTTAGTTTTATGTTTTTGAAAGTACCAAGGGTGCTTTTATTTGATCAAAAATATGGTAAAAATGTGAAATATTATTGCAATTTAAAATAGCTGTTTTCTACATGAATATAATGTTAAACTGTAATTTATTTCTGTGATCAAAGTTGTATTTTCAGCATCATTACTTTAGTCTTCAGCATCACATGATCCTTCAGAAATCATTATAACATGAGGATTTACTGCTCAAGAAACATTTCTGGTCATTATCAATGTTAAAAACAGTTTTGCTGCCCAACATTTTTGTGAAAACCATGAAAACTAAGATGCTTTTTAAAGAAATTAATACTTCTATCCATTAAGGATGTGTTAAATTGACTAAAAGTGACAGTAAAGACATTAAATTATATTCTTCTGAACTTTCTATTCATCAAAGAATCCTGAAATTTGTTTTAAAAAAATGTATAGTAGCAAATCAAAACTAAATCCTCATATTAGAATGGTTTCTGGAGGATCATGTGACACTGAAGACTGAAGTAATGATGCTGAAAATTCAGCGTTGCATCAAAGAAATAAATTAGATTTTAAAACATATTCACATGGAAAACAGCCATTTTAAATTGTAATAATATTTTCCAATATTGCTGTGTTTTTACTGTATTTTTAAACATTAAAAAACATAATTATTCTAGACTTTTGTTACACTTCTCAGTGAAATGCAATATTCAGGTGACATTTCAGCTTGTTTACAACATTCAAAATGCAAGCAAAGGCAGATTTTGTCGCTTTCTATAATGATGTGCCTGAGCTTTTAATTGTTCGAGTGAAACATTGTTCACTAATTGTCTGAATTCTAAAGATGAGCTCATTTGGGCTGTTTTTGCAGATCGATTGGCAAGTCTAAGACTTGTTTATTTGTTGTCGAAGTGAAATCAGAGTTTGGAAGTTAATGAAATGGCACTCCTTCAATTATTATAGGATTGAATTCTTCCTGTGGGACGTGGGGATGTTTTTCTCATCTTTTTTGGCTCTCTGTTCTTCATCTGACGGCAGGAATAGAATCGAGAGAGATCTCCAAAAGCGCGAGTTGGAATATCAAATCTCTGGCTTGTCACACGCTGTCAGCGAGAGAAAGTAGGGGAAGATTTGCTAAGCAAAGACCAATTACAGTAATGAAATGCATGACATATTTTTTTCATTATTTAATGCAAAATTAATTAGTCTATTAGGATACACTTGAATTATACACACATTCTCTGTAATTGGCTCTCGATGGAATTATAACCGCAAAAGCAGATGTAGGCCAGCTGAATACAGATGTATAATGTGATATCGCTCAAAGCCCTCATTGCATTATGGAACTGAGACTGCCATCAATTTTGTATTGAATATTTAGAGCGCAGGAGCAAATTAAAAGAGACTCTTTCATACGGGCGAGTTTAGAGGCGCTGTCCCATTTTCTCCTGCGTTCTCGTCTGTTGTGCGTCACGTAACCGTCTCTTTTGGCAGCGGCTCGGCCTCTTGTCAGCTCAGACCGACTCAAAGACTCACTGAACGGGCCGCCGAGACACAGGGGAAGAGAATGCACAAATGAGAGAGAATAAAAGAAACAAAAGAGACATGAGAAATTCATGTTGCTCCTTCAAGGACCATGCATATATTAACATATAAATTATCAAGTCTTTTAAAATCAGAAACTGGGCAAATCTGAAGAAAACTGTCATGTTTGGGTCATATTTACCCTAAAAATGCACAATAAGAACTTAGATTTTACATCAAGCCTGTTTTATGAAAACTGGTTTTAGAAAATGCAAAAAAAAAAAGGAAAAAAAAAAGTTTTTGAGTGACTGGGTGATTAATTTATATTAACATAAATTATCGAGTCTTTTAAAATCAGAAACTGGGCAAATCTGAAGAAAACTGTCATGTTTGGGTCATATTTACCCTAAAAATGCACAATAAGAACTTAGATTTTACATCAAGCCTGTTTTATGAAAATTGTTGTTAGAAAATGCAAAAAAATGGGAAAATAAACCTTTTTGAGTGATTAATTTATATTAACATGTAAACTATCAAGTCTTTTAAAATCAGAAACTGGGCAAATCTGAAGAAAACTGTTGTGTTCGAGTCATATTTCACCCTAAAAATGCACAATAAGAACTTAGATTTTACATCAAGCCTGTTTTATGAAAACTGTTTTTAGAAAATGAAAAAAAGGGGGAAAAAACTGATTGAGTGATTAATTTATATTAACATAAATTATCAAGTCTTTTAAAATCAGAAACTGGGCAAATCTGAAGAACGCTGTCATGTTTGGGTCATATTTCACCTTAAAAATGCACAATAAGAACTTAGATTTTACATCAAGCCTGTTTTATGAAAATTGTTGTTAGAAAATGCAAAAAAAAAAATGGGAAAATAAACCTTTTTGAGTGATTAATTTATATTAACATGTAAACTATCAAGTATTTTAAAATCTGAAGAAAACTGTCATGTTCGGGTCATACTTCACCCTAAAAATGCACAATAAGAAAACTGTTTTTAGAAAATGGAGGGGGAAAAAAAGTTTTTTGAGTCACTAATTGATCAATGGATTGAATTATGGTAATGAGAAATTGGCAGGAAAGTTGTCAAAACAATGCACAAATGAATCTGTTAAAACCTTCAAAGACCATGCATATATTAAAATTAATCAATCAAATTTAATCAAATTTCTGTTAAAAAATTACTACTTGAAAGACCATGCATATATTAAAAGAAAAAAAATAAATTAATGAATTAATAATCATTTAGATTTTCATTGCTATTTATTTATTTATTTATTTATTTATTTATTTATCCATTATGGTCATGATAAATTAGTGGGAAAGTTGTCAAAACAATGAAAAAAATACATTTGTGTTACTCCTTCAAAAACCATGCATATATAAAAAAATAAATACATTTTCATTGCCATTTATGTATTTATTTATTTGCAAGAATGAGGTAGGTAAGAAATTAATGGGAAAGTTGTCAAAAAAAAAAGGTTAATTATGGTAATCAGTCTTTTAAATAACCTTCACATTCCTGCAATAAAAAAAAAAAAATAAATGTAGATATTTCTTTTTTGTGAAAGTTACCAAAACGATGCAAAAAAAATATTAATGGTAATAGAAATTTGTGTGCAAAATAAATTCATGTTACTCCTTCAAGGACCATGCATATATTAACATAAATTCATCAATTCTATCAGAAACTGGGCAAATCTGTCATGTTCAGGTCATATTTGACCCTAAAAATGCACAATAAGAACATTTTTTGTTTATTTATTTACATACTGATCTTGAATTGATTGATTGATTGATCTATCTATTGATTGAACCATGGTAATTAGAAATTGGCAGGAAGGTTGTTAAAACAATGCAAAAATTATTCTGTGTTAATACTTCAAAGACCAGGCATTGCTATTTATTTATGTATTTATTTATTTATTTTCATTATGATAATGAGAAATTAGTGGGAAAGTTGTCGAAATAATGCAAAAAATAAAGTTGTGTTACTCCTTCAAAGACCATGCATATATTAACTAGACTAGTATTAGACTAGTATTTTAAATAACCTTCTCATTACTGCAATGCAATTAACAAATAAATAAAATAAAAATAAAAATGCATAAATTAAAATTATTTTTTAAAACAATTCAAAATTAATCTGTTACACCTTCAAAGACCATGCGTATTTAAAAAAAAAAAAAAAAATTCATTGCTATTTATTTATTTATTATGGTAATGAGAAATTAGTGGCAATGTTGTCAAAATAATGCAAAAATAAATTTGTTACTCATTCAAAGACCATGCATATATTAAAAAATAAATAAATTTATTTAAATTTAATTTATTATTTATTATGCTGAGATATTAACATATCACACAATTCTTTTAAATAACCACATTACTGCAATGCAATGAAAAAAATTATTAAAAAATTGATATTCATTGCTATATTCTATTTATTTATTAATTTTATTTATTTAGCATTATGGTGATTGCTGTTTGGTGGGAAAGTTATCTCAATGATACTTATAATCTTTGACATACTAAAAAATTTGTATGCAAAATAAATTCATGTTACTCCTTCATGTACCGTGCATATATTAATGGTTAGGCCATATTTCATATTTTTCAGAAATTAAGCGTATTTTAGGAACATTATTTTAATGACAATTAAGTTACCCTAAAATTCTCATTATTATAATGCCAAAAAAATCATTCTCATAACTACAATGCTATTTTTTTTATTTATATATATTTTATTTTATTTTATTATGGTAATGACAATTTGACAGGAAAGTTGTCAAAGCAATGCAAATCTTAATGGTCTTAAAAATTCTTATGCAAAACATAATTTATTTTCTTTTTCTTTGGATTTTGGTATGAAATATGACCCTGACATTTATTCACAGAAATCACTTCATTACTCAGAGTTTCTCTGACAGTTGCACTGCTCATTTAGTGGCCTTATGCTGAATAATTTTTGCCTGTGGTGATGATGATGGTGATGTGAAGGAGCTACATGATACTGTACAAGAAAAGAGCGCCATCTATATGTTTAAAGCCTTAGTTTTATTGTCTCCTTAGTATGCACTGCTGAAAGCCTGAGATTTACATCGTTTCATTATTTTTTGACGCGCGGTGGAATATGTGAATTCACCTGTCAGCGAACACTCGACGTGACCAATATGCTGGCAACCGGTCTTAATAAAAGTGTAAGTCAAATTGTCATGTCGCAAATTACTTCCGATTTACTGAAGACATTTGAATAATCCTATGTTCCTTATGAATATGTAAATGCGGCCAGCTTTGAAACCCGAAACCCATAGTTGCAAAACATCCGGCTGAACGCTTTAATCCCATTATGCAGGCTAGATTTCATGCCTTCAAATTGCCTTTCACCACCTAAAGGTAAAGAAAACGAATCTTTCACAAACATTTGCAATTGACAGGAATATGCCTATTGCGGCTGACCTAATTGCTATAGGCCAGAGTTATAAATATATACACACATATGCAAAAAGTTTGGGAACACAATGAAAATCTTTCGTTTTAAGGTTCTGAGAAATGTGTCACTGGCAAATCTTCTCATTTTGTTGAATGTGGTTATTTTACAGCCGTGTTTACTATGTCTGCACCAGACAGCTGCGTGCATAAATGTCTTTTGGAAATAACAGAGTAGCATCAGACCATCTGACCATTTACAGAAGGAAGCCGATCACTCCTCACAATGTGAGAAAATGGTTGTGGCATTTAGTAGTATGTGCTCTGCATTACAACAGATCCTGTCTGAATGATGTCATTGCAGAAATGCTCCTGGGACGCCAGTAGATGGCAATAGAAACAGAGGGGAACGGCTCGTCCTTTGTTTGGACTGAGATGTGAGAGGAGATTCTGGAGTGGTAAAGGACAAGTCAGGTTGCTTGCTTTGTTTCCACTGCATGAGTTATAGATGCTATCTATAATTATGTTAAGTCTCTCTGTATTTCTTATGATCTGTCTTGTTAAAATTGCATGCCAATCCAACATCTGGCCTGTTTTTTACGTCAGTCTGTCAGGGTAGTAAAAATAGAACTGTAATGATTAAGACAAACCTGAGATTGTTAGATAGATGGATGGATGGATGGATGGATGGATGGATGGATGGATGGATGGATGGATGGACAGACAATAGATGGATAAGACTTGTCTGAAAGTTTACAATAGATGATGAATGGATGATAGATGGATGGATAGACAATAGATGGATAGACAGATGTATAGATAGATAGATAGATAGATAGATAGATAGATAGATGGATGGATGGATGGATGGATGGATGGATGGATGGATGGATGGATGGATGGATGAATGGATGGATGGATGGATAGACAATAGATGGATAGACGGATGGATAAATGATAGATAGATAGATAGATAGATAGATAGATAGATAGATAGATAGATAGATAGATGGATAGACAATAGATAGATAGATGGATGGATGGATAGATAGATAGATAGATGGATGGATGGATGGATGGATGGATGGATGGATGAATGGATGGATGGATAGACAATAGATGGATAGACAGATGGATAAACGATAGATAGATAGATAGATAGATAGATAGATAGATAGATAGATAGATAGATGGATGGATGGATGGATGGATGGATGGATAGACGATAGATAGATGGATGGATGGATGGATGGACAATAGATGGATAGACGATAGATAGATAGATGGATGGATGGATGGATAATAGATGGATAGACAGATGGATAGACAGATGGATGGATAGACAATAGATGGATGGATAGATAGATAGATAGATAGATGGATAGACAATAGATGGATAGATAGATAGATAGATGGATAGACAATAGATGGATAGATAGATGGATGGATGGATGGATGGATGGATGGATAGATAGATAGATAGATAGATAGATAGATAGATAGATAGATAGATAGATAGATAGATAGATGGATAGACAATAGATAAATAGATAGATAGATAGATAGATAGATAGATAGATGGATAGACAATAGATGGATAGATGGATAGATGATGGATGGATGGATGGATAGACAATAGATGGATAGACAGATGGATAGACAGATGGATGGATAGACAATAGATGGATGGATAGATAGATAGATAGATAGATGGATAGACAATAGATGGATAGATAGATAGATAGATGGATAGACAATAGATGGATAGATGGATGGATGGATGGATGGATGGATAGATAGATAGATAGATAGATAGATAGATAGATAGATAGATAGATAGATAGATAGATAGATAGATGGATAGACAATAGATAAATAGATAGATAGATAGATAGATAGATAGATAGATAGATAGATAGATAGATGGATAGACAATAGATGGATAGATGGATAGATGATGGATGGATGGATGGATAGACAATAGATGGATAGACAGATGTTTAGACGATAGATAGATAGATAGATAGATAGATAGATAGATAGATAGATAGATAGATAGATAGATAGATAGATAGATAGATGGATAGACAATAGATGGATGGATGGATGATAGACAATAGATGGATAGACAGATGTATAGACGATAGATAGATAGATAGATAGATAGATAGATAGATAGATGGATGGATGGATAAACAATAGATGGATGGATGGATGGATGGATAGACAATAGATGGATAGACAGATGTTTAGACGATAGATAGATAGATAGATAGATAGATAGATAGATAGATAGATAGATAGATAGATGGATAGACAGATGGATGGATGGATGGATGATAGACAGTAGATGGATAGACAGATGTATAGACGATAGATAGATAGATGGATAGATAGATGGATGGATGGATAAACAATAGATGGATGGATGGATGGATGGATGGATAGACAATAGATGGATAGACAGATGTTTAGACGATAGATAGATAGATAGATAGATAGATAGATAGATAGATAGATAGATAGATAGATAGATGGATAGACAGATGGATGGATGGATGGATGATAGACAGTAGATGGATAGACAGATGTATAGACGATAGATAGATAGATGGATAGATAGATGGATGGATGGATAAACAATAGATGGATGGATGGATGGATGGATGGATGGATAGACAATAGATGGATAGACAGATGTTTAGACGATAGATAGATAGATAGATAGATAGATAGATAGATAGATAGATAGATAGATAGATAGATAGATGGATAGACAGATGGATGGATGGATGGATGATAGACAGTAGATGGATAGACAGATGTATAGACGATAGATGGATGGATGGATGGATGGATGGATGGATGGATAGACAATAGATGAATAGATAGATAGATAGATAGATAGATAGATAGATAGATAGATAGACAATAGATGATGGATGGATAGATAGATAGACAGACAGACGGATAGATAGATGGATAGACAATAGATGGATGGATGGATGGATGGATAGACAGAAGATAGATAGATAGATGGATAGATAGATAGGCAAAAGATGGATAGACAGATGGATAGATAGACAGACGGACGCACGGATAGATAGAAACAAAGAAAGACAAATATATGGATATACAGAAAAAAATGATGGATGGATGAATGAAAGGAGGAAGATGGACAGATGGATAGATAAAAGACAGACAGAAAGGAAGAAAGAAGGAAGGATGGAGCGAAAGAAAAACATACAGCCAGCTGTTCATTTTAACCTCAAAATCTCCTCTACTGCTTGAATATCAGATTGTTAATAGTCACACATTTTCAGAAAGCCGTCCGGTGTGTGTTGAGAATCTAATGAAAGCGAGCGGACAGAGGTTAATGACATGCGCTGGAATCAAACGCAGGTGTGTTCAGAGACACAATCGATCTCTGTATGTTCCTGTACAACACGACAAGGTCACGCTGAACACATACACTTAGAAAACAGATCGAGACTAAATTTCCTTGCAACTCATCATCCCACTGTACACTTCATTCTCATGTCTAAATCATATGCACTGGCAGTGCTGGTGTCCAATTACATGTAATCTGATTACAAAGTACATGTAATAAGTGTTGGGGGTAACGTATTACAAGTAACTCAAGTTACTTTTTTCAAGTAACTAGTAAAGTAACGCATTACTTTTTCATTTCCAAGAAAATATCTGAGTTACTTTTTCAAAAAAGTAACGCCAGTGTTACTTCATGTATTTGATCCCATTTTATTAACCAGTGTCTTTGCTGCTGACCTTTGTTGATCCAATGCAACCATACACTGCAAAAATACTTTTCTTACTTACATTTTTTGTCTCTTTTCCAGCCAGAATATCAAAAAATTCTTAAATCAAGAAGGATTTTCTAGACAAGTAAATAATTATTTTCATGTTTTCAGGAAAAACTAGTCAAAATTAAGTGAGTTTTTGCTTGGAACAAGCAAAATAATCTGCCAATGGGGTAAACTATTTTTTTTTAATTTCAAACAGAAAACAAGATTATTTTACTTACACCATTGGGAGATTATTTGCTTGTTTCAAGCTAATTTTTTTCAGAAAAATTACAATAATGTTTACTTGTCTAGAACATCCTTCTTGATTTCAGAATTTTTAGATATTTTGTCTGCAAACAAGACAAAAAAATCTAAGAAAAGCATTTTTTGCAGTGGACTAAAAAGCAAAACTTATTTTAGATTAACATTTGTGCTTCATTTTTTTCATTGCTGAAGAGTGTTGAACTTTCTTTTCCTACAGTTCTACTGTACAGACATGAAGTTCATTTTCCTTTAGCCTTAGGTTTATTCACTTCATTTCATTTTGGTGTGAAAGGGCTTTTACATTTGCTAAGAATCAAAGTTTTATATTAAAAACAAACAAGCAAGCACTGTCCAGATTTAAAAAGTAACACAAAAGTAACGTAACGCATTACTTTCCATAAAAAGTAACTAATTAGTTACTTTTTTAGGGAGTAACGCAATATTGTAATGCATTACTTTTAAAAGTAACTTTCCCCAACACTGCATGTAATTTGAGTATATCCTCCTGACTACCAGGGATTTTTTTTTTTTTTTATTCTTAGTTTTTTGGGGTTTTTTTCCATGTCATTACATTGTTTAGAGCATTTTTTTTTATATATATATAATTATTATTTTTTATTATTATATTTTATTCATATGTTATGCTGCGTCCTCTGTAGAGGACACATTTTTTAATAAAATTAAAAGACTTGCACAGACATAAAAAAATTTTTTGTTTGTTTTAATCACATATCAATTTTTATTTTTTTATGCCAAACTTTATATAAAGATGATTCTCAACTATGTTATGAAACACATGATGATGATTTGATATAGCATTTTTCTTTATGCACAATGCGTGTAAAATGGACATGAGCAGGTTTTCACATTATAAACTGTGTATCTATAAACTGTCTCTATTTTGCATATGAATGTGTTTTTGGGGGCAACATATAATGACAAAATAGTAATAATAGGAATAATAATTGGCAAGACTTTCATAGTAGTATCTAATATTTCATAGCAATATTGAAATATAATTTCATTCCCTATTCACTTGTTGTGTCTGCCAAAATGTGTAATAAACATGCTTTAAGTCCTGATGTCCTCTACAGTGCACATGTCGTGTTTCATAACAGAAAGTCATATTTTGATTTGAAACCCCATTATGTTATCCTAGAGATATTGTTTTATGACAAACGATTTGAAAACGTGTCAGATTTAAATGATCTTTACAAAATATGATCATATTTCCATGAGGGTGTTAAGTTTGATCACTAAATTAACATCAGCTATTTTTAAAGACCAAGGAGATGAAGTGTTCATGGTGACATGTCCAAACATTTGGTGTCTTTGAAAAGCCCTAAATATGCTTTGTGCAGGACATCCAGACTTAAAACTGTGACATGTAAGGTCTCTGAGAAATCGCTAAAAACTAATGTCCTCTACAGAGGACAAAACTCCATAGCTGGTAGTCAGGAGGATATAACATTTTAAAATGCTCACAATCAGAGTACAGGTTACCTTTTAATGAATTTGCATTTTTATATCAATATGGTACATTTAATGGCAAGTTTTTTAAAAAAGTAACCTCAAATTGCATCAGATTGAATGTTCTCATTCCTTTGTGCTCATTTCCGCCTCGACTTTGTGAGAACAGACATGTTTTCGCATCACGCGGGACTGTTGTGCTGGAATGCATTAGAGTAGAAAGAGAGAAGTGACATGGCAAATATTTCATTTCCACATCAGATTGGGAACAACAGTTGGACTAAAGACGCTTCTCCTCCGCCGTAATCAGAGGCGTCGTGACAGCGTTCCACCCCAGAGCGTTCGTCCCAGCTGTCGCCCACATTTCGCCACAGGAACCGAGCGCATAACTCATAATCAAAAGATTTTATTCACCCCCCGCCCCCCGCTCCTTCTTTTGCAGGAAATAAGGTTGAACTCCTGCTCTCCGGAAACTGTTATGTGATCCTCGGAGTTGGCTTGAAACCGCTTATTCACAGAACCTCTGCAAGCCAAGGCACAAATGTACTTCCAAAAGGAACCAAATGCTGAGCTTAGGGAGTGTGGCTTTAAAAGCGGCCATCTGTGAGTGGATTTCGGCGGTCGCCGGCCATTTGCGACCAGTTGTGAGCTGTGGCAAGTAGTTTTGTGCTGGAGACGGAAACGGCTAAAGACACACCTCTCTCTTTTTTTACTTTTCTGCATCTAATCTAGTTTAACTTTTAATACTGCAGATTTTTATGATAAATTGGTTGCAAGTTGCTTTGGATAGAAGATTCTGCTGAATGACTAATTGATGCTGCAAATAAGGTTAGAAACATAATTTTAAAAGACTTACATTTTTCACGGGAACAACACAAAATACAGATTTTTTTCACCCCACTCCAAAATATGTAATAATACACTACCATTCAAAAGTTTTTGAACAGTAAGATTTTTTAATGTTTTTTTATTTTTTATTTTATTAAATGTTATTAAGATCCATACAGTTAAAATATGTATTTCAGGCATTTATAATTAAAGTAGATGTATTTAATAAGATATGGTCTCCCTTTATACAAATTTGTTAAGTAGATACTGTGTAATGTTATGTTATAATGATGGCTGAACAAATCCCTCATGGGAGATTTATTTATTTATATATATATATATATATATATATTTTTAAATTTCTAAACAATAACATACTGTACTGCTAACTATATATATATATATATATATATATAATTATTACTGTTTTGAATCTAATTATCATAATTTTTACATATATTTGTAATTATCTTCTATTATTATTTTTTTTTTAATTTATATATTATTTTTATTTTATTTTTTATAGCAGTCAAGTTTTTTAACAGTAAGTTTTTTAATGTTTTTTAAAGAAGTCTCTTCTGCTCACCAAGCCTCTGCTCACGATTTATTTGATTCAAAGTGCAGCAAAAACAGTACGATTTTTAAATATTTTTACTATTTAAAATAACTGTTTCCTATTTGAATATATTTTAAAATCTAATTTATTCCTGTGTTTTCAAGGCTGAATTTTCAGCATCATTACTCCAGTCTTCAGTGTCACATGATCCTTCAGAAATCATTCTAATATTCTGATTTGCTGCTCAAAAACATTATTATTATTATTATTATTATTAATATGTTGAAAAGAGCAGAGTAGATTATTTTTTTTAAATCAGAAAAACAGTATTTATCTGAAATAGAAATCTCACTTTTGATCAATTTAAAGAATCCTTATATATAATAAAATATAATAAATAAAAGTATTAATATATATATATATATATATATATATATATATCAGCAAACCAGAATGTTAAAATCATTTCTAAATCATCATGTGACACTGAAGACTGGAGCAATGATTCTGAAAATTTTGCTTTGATTACAGATATAAATTACATTTTAAAATATATTCAAATAGAAAGCAGTTATTTTAAACAATAAAAATATTTCACAATATTACTGATTTTGCTGTATTTTGGATCAAATAAATGCAGCCTTGGTTTTTTCTTAAGAAAAAACAACAACATTAGAAATCTTACTGTTCAAAAACTTTTGAATGATAGTGTATTATTACATATGTATTTTTGATAATATTTAGAATTACATTAAATTTTTCTGTTTTAATTTTAATTTTATTTTTTTTTATTATAGTTTTTTGTATTTATGTTTATATATATTTTTTTACATTTTAATACTTAAAAAAAAAAAAAATTCAGCTAGTTGCCACGAGAACATTTCACATTTTAATTTTAAGTCATTTCAGTTAACGTTCATTTCCAATATGTTTTGCTATTGTTTTAGTTATATAACTATTTGACAAGTAAAAACACATGAACTAACTTTACACAGATACACAAGCATAGCTGCAAATGACTGTCCAGTGAGGAACAGCCCAGTTCAGTGTGTTTGTACTCTGTCCCTGGCTGTAAAACAAAGAAATCTAAAAAGAAGTAGAAACTCTAAATGAGAAATGATGTTGCAGGTGGATTTTATTCATCTCAGCTGCAGGCTAGAGGACGCCGCATGCTCATTTCTTTCTTCACTCTATCATTTATAAATGGAGAGACTTTTTTATGCACCTGCTTATCAGAACAGCCCCATCAAGCGAGGAAGTTATGAATATATTGAACAGCAGCGTGTGGGGACTTTGATATTTATGTTTGGAGTGCTGCAGAAACTGTTTTCTTAATATTTTAACCTGCTAGCTGTGCCAGCATCCTCTGTGAAAGGCCATTTCAACACACACACACACACACACACACACACACACACACACACACACACACACGCAAAAAGCGTATAAACTCAAAACAAAACATAGCCTCTTCTGACTTATCATAACCCACTGTCAGTATGCATATATGCTGGTTTAAGCTGGTCAAAACCTCTCTATAACCAGCCTGCTAAACCTGGCTCAGCTAGTTTTAGTTGTTTCTTCAGCTTTATAAATTATAAAATATAGCTGCAAGCGACAGTTACCCGGGTTCGAGCAAATAAGGCATTTATGGCTTCAATGCTGTCAATGCAACATGAAATAAATGCAAATGTTCAACATTTTTTATATATAATTACTGATATAGAGACTCCAGAGAATTGTACTGCAGTGTTTTTTTTTTTTGAGTTAAAAACATAGGAGTAGTATGTTTTTTTAAAATAATATCAAATATTTAAAAAACAGTTTGATTGACATTAGTGTTCAAGGCAAAGTTGTTCAGAATGAGAGGATCTATCATATGATATGAAGATCTAGTGTTTGTGTGAATATATGAGCTTTTTTTTTTTTTTTAGCAATTTGAGGCTATTTACCTTAGAAATAGTGTGTTTTTGAAGCCTTTTAACTGTTATAGTGCCACCTATGGTCCGATCTCCATGAAACTTTGCATGCTTGTTAAGAGTCATCTGACACATGTTTTCAAGAAGTTTGTGTAATAGGTGCTCAAATTCATTGGCCGATGACAGCCATGTTTTTTGAGATATACCAATGTCCTCATAGACCCTTGGCACATTGGACAAAGACACTGCATACCAATTTTCAGATCAATTGGACTAACGCTTGCAACCTAAATGTTTAGGCTGTTGATAAATAGACTATTAGCCATTTTTGAATTGCAAAAGCAGCACAATTAAGGGTAAAGTGTGTCTTTTTTTTTTTTTGCTCTTTTATGTATTACAGACAGTGGTGCATATTCTCATAATTTCTTAATCTCCTCTCCTTTAATCTCCTAATTTTAGTTTTTTTTTATGTGCCACTAAAACGCAGTTGCAAAAAAACAGAAGCTATCCAGAGATTTTTTTCTTTCCATCAATTGCTATAACCTCTAGTGTCAGAGGCGAAACATTTTGACTTGATTCTCAAAATTTTGACTTTATTCTCTAAACAGTTCGACTTTACTTTTGAAACATTTCAACATTATTCTTGTAATTTCGACTTTATTCTGGAAAATTTAGACTTTATTCTCCAAAAATTTCGACATCATTCTCGTAATTTCATCTTTATTTTCGAAACATTTCGACTTTATTCACATAATTTTGACTTTATTTTTGAAACGTTTCAACTTTATTCTCGTAATTTCGAGTTTATTTTCTAAATATTTTGACATTCTCATAATTTCAACTTTTTTTCTCTAAACATTTCATATTTATTTTCTAAACATTTTGACTTTATTCTTGTAATTTCATCTTTATTTTCTAAACATGTAAACTTTATTTTCGTAATTTCGACTTTTCTAGAAACATTTCAACATTGCTCATAATTTCATCTTTACTTTCGAAACATTTAGACTTTATTCACATGATTTTGACTTTTCTTGAAACATTTCTACTTTATTTTCATAATTTAGTTTTTATTTTCGAAACATTTCGACTTTATTCTCAAAACATTTAGACTTTATTTGCAAAATTTCGACTTCATTCTCTAAACATTTTGACTTTATTTTCTAAACATTTTGACATTATTCTCATAATTTTGACACATATTCTCTAAACATTTCGACTTTATTTTCGAAACATTCTGACTTTATTGTCGTAATTTCATCTTTATTTTTTAAACATTTCGACTTTATTTTCGTATTTTCAACTTTTCTCGAAACATTTTAACATTATTCTCATAATTTCATCTTTATTTTCGAAACATTTAGACTTTATTCACATAATATTGAATTTATTTTTGAAACATTTTGACTTTATTCTTGTAATTTTGACTTTATTTTCTAAACATTTTGACTTTATTCTCAAAATTTCAACTTTATTCTCGAAACAATTCGACTTTATTTTTGAAACATTCTGACTTTATTCTCGTAATTTCGACTTTATTTTCTAAACATTTTGACTTTATTCTCAAAATTTCAACTTCATTCTCTAAACAATTCGACTTTATTTTTGAAACATTCTGACTTTATTCTCGTAATTTTGACTTTATTCTCTAAACATTTTGACCTTATTCTCGTAATTTCATCTTTATTTTTTAAACATTTAAACTTTATTTTTGTAATTTCGAATTTACTCAAAACATTTCAACATTATTCTCGTAATTTCATCTTTATTTTTGAAACATTTCAACTTTATTTTTGAAATTTAGAATTTTCTCAAAACATTTCAACATTATTCTCGTAAATTCATCTTTATTTTCGAAACATTTAGACTTTATTCAAATAATTTTGACTTTATTTTCGAAACATTCTGACTTTATTCACATGATTTTGACTTTTCTTGAAACATTTCTACTTTATTTTCATAATTTAGTTTTTATTTTCTAAACATTTCGACTTTATTCTCAAAACATTTAGACTTTATTTGCAAAATTTCGACTTCATTCTCTAAACATTTTGACTTTATTTTCTAAACATTTTGACATTATTCTCATAATTTTGACACATATTCTCTAAACATTTCGACTTTATTTTCGAAACATTCTGACTTTACTGTCGTAATTTCATCTTTATTTTTTAAACATTTCGACTTTATTTTCGTATTTTCAACTTTTCTCGAAACATTTTAACATTATTCTCATAATTTCATCTTTATTTTCGAAACATTTAGACTTTATTCACATAATATTGAATTTATTTTTGAAACATTTTGACTTTATTCTTGTAATTTTGACTTTATTTTCTAAACATTTTGACTTTATTCTCAAAATTTCAACTTTATTCTCGAAACAATTCGACTTTATTTTTGAAACATTCTGACTTTATTCTCGTAATTTCGACTTTATTTTCTAAACATTTTGACTTTATTCTTGTAATTTTGACTTTATTTTCTAAACATTTTGACTTTATTCTCAAAATTTCAACTTCATTCTCTAAACAATTCGACTTTATTTTTGAAACATTCTGACTTTATTCTCGTAATTTTGACTTTATTCTCTAAACATTTTGACCTTATTCTCGTAATTTCATCTTTATTTTTTAAACATTTAAACTTTATTTTTGTAATTTCGAATTTACTCAAAACATTTCAACATTATTCTCGTAATTTCATCTTTATTTTTGAAACATTTAAACTTTATTTTTGAAATTTAGAATTTTCTCAAAACATTTCAACATTATTCTCGTAAATTCATCTTTATTTTCGAAACATTTAGACTTTATTCAAATAATTTTGACTTTATTTTCGAAACATTCTGACTTTATTCACATGATTTTGACTTTTCTTGAAACATTTCTACTTTATTTTCATAATTTAGTTTTTATTTTCTAAACATTTCGACTTTATTCTCAAAACATTTAGACTTTATTTGCAAAATTTCGACTTCATTCTCTAAACATTTTGACTTTATTTTCTAAACATTTTGACATTATTCTCATAATTTTGACACATATTCTCTAAACATTTCGACTTTATTTTCGAAACATTCTGACTTTATTGTCGTAATTTCATCTTTATTTTTTAAACATTTCGACTTTATTTTCGTATTTTCAACTTTTCTCGAAACATTTTAACATTATTCTCATAATTTCATCTTTATTTTCGAAACATTTAGACTTTATTCACATAATATTGAATTTATTTTTGAAACATTTTGACTTTATTCTTGTAATTTTGACTTTATTTTCTAAACATTTTGACTTTATTCTCAAAATTTCAACTTTATTCTCGAAACAATTCGACTTTATTTTTGAAACATTCTGACTTTATTCTCGTAATTTCGACTTTATTTTCTAAACATTTTGACTTTATTCTTGTAATTTTGACTTTATTTTCTAAACATTTTGACTTTATTCTCAAAATTTCAACTTCATTCTCTAAACAATTCGACTTTATTTTTGAAACATTCTGACTTTATTCTCGTAATTTTGACTTTATTCTCTAAACATTTTGACCTTATTCTCGTAATTTCATCTTTATTTTTTAAACATTTAAACTTTATTTTTGTAATTTCGAATTTACTCAAAACATTTCAACATTATTCTCGTAATTTCATCTTTATTTTTGAAACATTTAAACTTTATTTTTGAAATTTAGAATTTTCTCAAAACATTTCAACATTATTCTCGTAAATTCATCTTTATTTTCGAAACATTTAGACTTTATTCAAATAATTTTGACTTTATTTTCGAAACATTCTGACTTTATTCTCGTAAAGTTTCTGTTTCCAAACATTTGAAACCACAGACTGGTGGCACCTGCTGATCAAAACAGTGAAAATGCAACAAAAACTTGGCTCAAACAAAAAAAATTAACCCATTTACAATCCAATAGCACGTTTTCATGAAATTGTAATCTTTTTCATGTAATCCAGGGGTTCTCATCCCACAAGATCCATTTTCCATTTTCCTGCAGAGTTCAGCTAGAAACCTTAATCAAACACACATGAACAAGTTAATCAAGGTCTATAGGATCACTAAAAACTTAAAGGCAGGTGCAGGAAAATGGATATCGCAGGCCAGAGTTGAGAACTCCTGATGTAATCTAAAAATAACTAAAAAACACTAATTAAAAATGCAGTTGTATTCATTTGTAATGCTTGTTTTGTGCGTTATTAGACAAGACTAGGTTAGTTGGAAGAAAATGTATTACACACGTGTGTTAAAACTCATTAAATGAATTAAAAATGAACCTACATTATAAGACACTCGTTCATGAATTCACCAAATCAAAGCCATCTAACAGCAAACCACTGAAATATAGAAATGTTTCAAAAA
Source organism: Cirrhinus molitorella (assembly GCA_033026305.1). Taxonomy (NCBI): domain Eukaryota; kingdom Metazoa; phylum Chordata; class Actinopteri; order Cypriniformes; family Cyprinidae; genus Cirrhinus; species Cirrhinus molitorella. The sequence goes on along the minus strand of CM065122.1, from coordinate 3,827,918 downwards.
CCAAAGCTTGAAACGCTATGATGTAAAGAAGCTTTGTTTGTTCAAATAACATGACTTGGCGAGTTTGCAGGTTATGAACCACTGATTCAAAACAAAAGATATGTAAGTGTTCATGAAGCAGTGTTTCAAAAGCAACCATCACTAGCTGCAAGGCAGCTCAGTAGGTTTGGTGTGTTTTTTTAGATTGTTTTCTTATAATTCAGCCTCTTTCCATCATTGCTGTGACCTCTAGTGTTGGAGAGGTCACGTTGGCAACCGGCGAGCGAGAGAGATGTTGTTCTGTCAAGCCTCATCAGTCGCTGTGTCCACTCGCTCGCTCTCTCTTTCTCTCTCAGTCTCTAGTTTTCTCTCCATTTTTCATCTTTTTGTTCATTCAGCACTCACTCCATCTGTAGATATCCACTAGACACATTTCTGAGAGTGATTATATTTTCAATCTGCCCAAAGTGAGCTGAACTCTCTGCATGAGCGCTCTGGTCATTCCCAGCAGAACAAAGCCTTCTTTCTGATATTCATGCTTCCCCTGTGTAATCTTAGCAGCTCTCCAAGAAACACACCAGCGTTCTGACATGAGAGAGATTTCACTGCACACTAGCTACTATTTTCTTAAAAATAGCAATCAAAACCGCATGCATTATTTGCTTCAGTGGCTTCGCTGTTGCCACATTTGTCAGATGGCCTCATTATATTGCGTGTTTAAAGGAATGGTTTACCCATTAATGAAAATGTGATGAACTCATCCTCAGGCCATCCAAGATGTAGATGAGTTTATTTCTTCATCAGATTTGGAGAAAGATGTCATTCCTGTCATCACTTACTCACCAAGTGAATGGGTGCCGTCAGAATGAGAGTCCAAACAGCTGATAAACACATCACAATAATCCACAAGTAATCTAGTCCACCAATTAACATCTTGAGAAGACAAAAGATGAATGTTTGTAAAAAAACAAACCAATTATTAAGACGTTTTTGACTAAAATATGAGTCCATAATCTATAATAACGCTTCCTCCAGTGAAAAAGTGGTCTGGTCTGAATCAGGAGAAAAGCCAAAACAGCTCTAAACAAATATGTGGCTGGATTTCAATGTGAGAGACAAGGAGGAAGCGTTATTATGAATTATAGACTAGGGCTGCAACAAACAATTATTTTGATAATCGATTAATCTAACGATTATTAGAACGATTAATCGACTAATCGTTGATTATTTCACTGATTAATCAGTATACTTTGACTGATTATTCAGCTTTTAATAATGATACTTTTAGATGACCTTTCGGATGTATTTTCTTTAAACCTCCTTGTATATTAAGACAAAATTTAAGATAAGTTGTGTGTGAATTTGCATGTGAGCAAATTAATGTTTAATTAATTAACCCTGTGTTTAATAATAAAAAAGGTCTCTAAAAGGTCTCTAATTGGCCCATTTAGCTAAGCCCTCAAAACACTTGATTTGTAGATTATATTTAAGTTTACACTTTGCAAAAAAGTTTGCACAAAAGTTACATTCTTAAGGACTCTACACTTACACTGCGAAAAAAATGCTTTTCTTACTTAGATTTTTTTAGTCTTATTTCCAGCCAAAATATCAAAAATTTCTTTAAAAAGAAGGATTTTCTAGACAAGTAAAAATTAATGTCTTGTTTTCAGAAAAAAGAAGTCAAAATTAAGTGAGTTTTTGCTTAAAACAAGCTAAATAATCTGCCAATAGGTTAAGCAAAATAATCTTATTTCAAGCAGAAAACTAGATCACTGTGCTTACCCCATTGGCCGATTATTTTGCTTGTTTCAAGGAAAAACTCACTTAATTTTAACTTCTTTTTTTCTGAAAACAAGACAATATTTTTTACTTAAAAAAAAAAAAAAATTATGAACAGTGACAGAAATGTCACTTCCCATTATAAGGTAGTATTTTTTTTAACCTTTGTAATGCCCTTTTCTCTAACTTTATTATGTCTTCTTTTGTGCCAAAAAAAATATATATATTTATAAACTTGTATCTATTTAATGTTTAATTAAATAGTAAATTCTATTAAAATAATAAGATACAATCAGGCTGAATAAGTTACCAATCAAATGAAATCAGCATCAATAATTCATCTTTGCATGGTACAGAAGAGCTCAAATGTGGCATTATGGAATATTTACAGAATTTTTGACATGAACGAATGCATTTCATAATAACAATGTTAGGAGATCGTTTTAAATATATAGTTTTGAATAAAGAAATTTAAATAATTTAAAAGACTCAATTTGTACTTGTAAAATGTAAACTGAAGCTGCCAGTAGGTGGCAGTAAGTCAAGGTCTGTGTGAATGAGAAATTCATTAAAATCGATTCGTTCAAAAGCGAAATTTTATTCATAAATAAAACAGCGCTGTGTCAAAGACTATAGATGCACAGCGGCTCAACTGTGGCTTTGTTTGGAGCTCTTTTTGTTGACAAAATAGAGCACAATCAGACAAGAGTGTTCCTAAAATGTAAGTCACTTAATATTAACTTTTGTCTAATATCAAAAGTGTATAAAACTGTTGTGTAAATTCAATTTCACATTTGCAAACTTCCTTTATTATAATTAAAACGCGATCTCACAAACTTGCATTTTACACTGCAAACTGAATCTATTATTTACATTGCCTCTACATTTTGTTCGTTATAATGAATGGCAAAAACTACTGTCTGCTTTCACGCGCAGCGATAGAGAAGCATTTCTATTGGCTGCAGTCTATTTTGGCAAAAGACACAAATATCCCGCTTTTTTAGCTTATATTGCGCTGTTTATATGGAGAACTGGAATCACTTTCGTAGTCTTTTGAATGGGTAAATATAGAAATCACTTCTGTTTCTTGAATTGCATCCAGGAGGGCTGAATTACAGTCTTGCGCTACAGCACCACACTGGTGAAGTTCTTGCAATGCATATTACCTATAAAAAATTTTGTTTTGACACACTGATGGTAGGAAATTTACAAAATATCTTCATGGAACGTGATCTTTACTTGATATCTTAATGATTTTTGGCATAAAAGAAAAATCAATAATTTTGACCCAATGTATTTTTGGCTTTTGTTACACATAAAACCCAGCGACTTATGACTGGTTTTGTGGTCCACCACAAAACCAGTCATAAGTGTCAATTTTTCGAAATTGAGTTTTATGTATAACCTGAAAGTTGAATAAATAAGCTTTCCATTGATGTATGGTTTGTTAGGACCTGACAATATTTGGCCGAGATACAACTATTTGAAATCTGTAATCTGAGGGTGCAAAAAAATCTAAATATTGAGAAAATCGCTTTTAAAGCTGTCCAAATGAAGTTCTTAGCAATGCATATTACTAATCAAAAATTAAGTTTTGATACATTTATGATAGGAAATTTACAAAATATCTTCATGGAACATGATCTTTACCTAATAACCTAATGATTTCAACTGTGGCTTTGTTTGGAGCTATTTTTGTTGACGAAATAGAGCACAATCAGACAAGAGTGTTCCTAAAATGTAAGTCACTTAATATTAACTTTTGTCTAATATCAAAAGTGTATAAAACTGTTGTGTAAATTCAATTTCACATTTGCAAACTTCCTTTATTATCATTAAAACGCGATCTCACAAACTTGCATTTTACACTGCAAACTGAATCTATTATTTACATTGCCTCTACATTTTGTTCGTTATAATGAATGGCAAAAACTACTGTCTGCTTTCACGCGCAGCGATAGAGAAGCATTTCTATTGGCTGCAGTCTATTTTGGCAAAAGACACAAATATCCCGCTGCATTTGAACTTATATTGCGCTGTTTATATGGAGAACTGGGATCACTTTCGTAGTCTTTTGAATGGGTAAATATAGAAATCACTTCTGTTTCTTGAATTGCATCCAGGAGGGCTGAATTATAGTCTTGCGCTACAGCACCACACCTGTCAAACCACATTATTGCAGGCTTTTTACATTGCGTCATATATGAGATCAAACAACTACTTGACAACAAAAATATGTGTCGACAATCTTTTATTGTCCACGTTGTCGATAATGTTGACTAATTGTTTCAGCCCTATTATAGATTTATATTTTAGCTAAAAACAACAGTTTAAAGTCAAAACATTGAAATGATGGATTCATTTCTTACAAACACACAGCTTTTTTAGCGCTGAAACCCTATTTAAATTGTTAGAATGGGGCACCGAAACATTTGAGAGGAACGAGATTTCTTCGGCAAACACACAACTCATATGTAAGAACTGAATCTGAGGTCATATGAAAAAAGTTGTGGAGCTTGGCCACTTGGTGGCGCTACAAGAGGGAAAAAAACCTAAAAATAACTATTTAACTGTTTGACCAATTGACGTGAAAATTGGTACAAATGCTCTAGTCCAAAGTGCCACAAATGTCTATAAGGACATTTGCATATATCAAAAAACATGGCCACCATAGATGGATAAATTTTAAGCACCTATTATGCAAGGTTCACTCAATCTGGACAATACCACTGCAGTGCAATTAGGTCAATAATTATCAAAAAACGTTGAAATTTACCCTTTGGGAAGCTTAAATGGGGTCATTTGAAAAGCCTATAAAGCCTAAACAAAAACTCAAAACTTCACAACTTTAACCTGGTGAGCACATGCAACAAGTGTTTCTAAACAAGCATGCAACATTTTAGGAGATTGAGATTGGACCACAGTTGGCACTATAAAAGTCATAAATGCTAAAAAAAAACATCAAAACATGGTGGCCATGTTTTTTGATATATGCAAATGTCCTTATAGACATTTGTGGTACTTTGGACCAGGACCTTGTGTACCAATTTGTACCAATTAGAACCACTGCTGTCAATCAAACTATTAGTTAAATGATTGAGAAGATGTCAAAAACCTAGTCATAGGTTTTATTTTTTTTTTTTGCAGTACAATTCTCTGTTCTCTTTAGGTCAATAATTATCAAAAAGGTTGAAATTTACCCTTTGGGAAGCTATAACGGGGTTATTTAGAAATGAGGTGTGTCCAAATATACCCTATAAAGTAGGGTATATTCTCAAAACTTCACGAAACCTGGTTTTAAACAAGCATGCTCAATAATTTTGGGAGATTGGACCACAGTTGGTGCTATAACAGTCATAAATGTTAAAAAACATATTTCTATGATATACGCCCTGGATTGAAAATGTTTTTTTATTTTATTTTTGATTGATTTAATTGATTTAGGTCATTACAGGCTTGATAAATAATGTAATCTCTCACATATGTGACCTTGGACCACAAAATAAGGGTCCAATTTTTGGAAATTGATATTTGTACATCATTTGAAAGCTGAATAAATAAGTTTTCCATTGATGTATGGTTTGTTATGATGGAACAACATTTGGCCAAGATACAACTATTTGAAAAAATATTCAGAAAATCACCTTTAAAGTTGTCCAAATGAAGTTCTTGCAATGCATATTACCTATTACCTATTTTTTGACACACTGATGGTAGGAAATTTACAAAATATCTTCATGGAACGTGATCTTTACTTGATATCCTAATGATTTTTGGCATAAAAGAAAAATCAATCATTTTGACCCAATGTATTTTTGGCTTTTGTTACACATAAAACCCAGCGACTTATGACTGGTTTTGTGGTCCACCACAAAACCAGTCATCAGTGTCAATTTTTCGAAATTGAGTTTAATGTATAACCTGAAAGTTGAATAAATAAGCTTTCCATTGATGTATGGTTTGTTAGGACCTGACAATATTTGGCCGAGATACAACTATTTGAAATCTGTAATCTGAGGGTGCAAAAAAAATCTAAATATTGAGAAAATCGCCTTTAAAATTGTCCAAATGAAGTTCTTAGCAATGCATATTACTAAACAAAAATTAAGTTTTGATACATTTACGATAGGAAATTTACAAATTATCTTCATGGAACATCATCTTTACCTAATAACCTAATGATTTTTGACATAAAAGAAAAATCAATCATTTTGACCCATACAATGTATTTTTGGGCTATTGTTACAAGTATACCCCAGTGACTTAAGATGTGCTTAAGTGCTTTAAAACGCTTGAATCCTGGTAATCGCTGCTTGCAGCTGTATTGAGTTATTGTGACGTTTTATCAGCTGTTTTTGACTCTCATTCTGACGGCACCCATTCACTGCAGAGGATCCACTGGTGAGCAAGTGATTGAATGCTACATTTTTCAAAAACTGATGAAGAAACAAACTCATTTACATCTTGGATGGCCTGAGGGTGAATAAACAGAAAATGTTAATTTTTTGGGTGAACTATTCCTTTAATTCAGTGCATACTGTTTTAATGTTTAATAAAAGAGTATTATATTTGGCAAATAATAAGTCAAAACTAAACATTGCTTCCCGTTCATTTATCACACTTGAAATTGAATGCCAAGTCTAGTTGCATTTTGGTAAACAGTCCTTTATGCAATGTGCTTTAATGCAAATGTGTTTGTCCATACAGACCACAAGCTGTATGTACGCTATGTAAGCAAATGTTTCCAGTGCTAAAAATGGTCTACAAAATATCCCGACTCCCAGCATTGAGCAAGCCAGTCTGTTTAGCTTTTACAGGATTCAAACACACACACATGCGCACACACACACGCACTTATAATAAAGAATCAAATTATAGATCTTCATAGCCATTTCCTGGCCAATTTTATTCAGTGGCACCTCTTTTCAGGCATCAGAAGTAATTTGAAGCCCCATGCATTGAAATCCTGTCTCCGCCGCTCTAATATACTCTGTTCGGCAAGCTTCTCGGTTCCTGGTGAGATTTCAAATAAATTCTTCATTGGCCTGTCATTTTGCTTCTGAGCTGCTATCAGGACTGAGAAAGGGGGCCTTAGTGATCCTCCTTAAAATTGCTACATCGCACGGAGCACGTTTCCACCGCTTTTTTCCGCATGGGTGCTGTGAGCCGTGAATTCTTTATGTGGACAGGCAAAGCCCAGCAGCAATGGACCGCCAACTTTGCTGAAGAGCCGCGCTTCTTTGTACATCTCAAGCGCTTTGACGTGCGCCGCTTTGGCATGTCCTTCTCCAATCTGCTTCGAGAGCCGAGCTCAACAAATCGACCGACTCATGACTCTCAGATACATTATATTCATTGAGCAGTGGAGTATTGACGTGCCATAATTGTTGGACAAAAGCGTCTGATTGGATGTAGTTTTTGATGCCAACGGTGAAAGATTATTACATCCACACTGAAAAACAATTGCTTGTAAATGTCACAAGTAATTACAATGGCAAGTAATATTGAATTATACATAGTATTTTCTTGCAAAAAATCATGCACTCTAAAAATGTGGTTTTGACTTGCTGGTAAATTTCACAAATAATTACAAAATGGCTAAATTCCTCAAAGAAACCGCAAGTAATTTTGAATTATACGTAGTATTTTCTTGCAAAAAGTACTTCAGAACTTCAAAAAATCATGCACTGAAAAAAAAGTTTTCACTCAGAAATTGTCATTAAAATGGCAAATGACACATTAAATTAAAAATGAGTGTTTTTTTGTAAATCCTACTCCAATAATCTTCGTTTACAACTTTGAAAGATTTTTTTTTACAGTGCATGCATGATTTTATTAATTTATACATGTGAATGTCATTTTTGACATAAAATGTAAACAGAAGTGATTACTTACAAAATCTGCTGTAGAAACAATTTTCACTCTGAAAATTAAACATGAAATAGTGTTTTCTTGAAAAACCTACTCCAGTAATCTTTTATTATTTTTTTTTTTGCATGATTTTATTCATTTACACATGTAAGTGTCATTTTTGATGTGCAAATGCAAACAATATTAGTTAATTACAAAATTGGTTACAAAATCTGCTTTAGAAACAATTTTTACTGTGAAATGGCTAAATTTCTCAGATGATTACAAAGAAACAGCAAGTCATTTTGAATTATACGTAGTATTTTCTTGCAAAAAGTACTTTCGAACTTTGAAAAATCAGGCACTGAAAAAAAAAGTTTTCACTCAGAAATTGTCAGTAAATTTTACAAATAATTACAAAGAAATGGCAAATGACACACTGAATTAAACATGATGTATTGTTTTCTTGTAAAACCTACTCCAATACACTTTTTTTTACAGTGATTTTATTGTTAATTTACACATGAAAATATAATTTTTCATGTACAAATGTAAACAGAAGTGGTTCGTTACAAAATCTGCTGTAGAAACAATTTTCACTCTGAAATGGTAAAATTTCTCAAATAATTACAAAGAAACAGCAAGTAATACTGAATTATACATAGTATTTTCTTGCAAAAAGTACTTCAAAAAATCATGCGCTCAAAAAATGTGGTTTTCACTCAGAAATTGCGAGTAAATTTCACTAATAATTACGCCATATGTCAAAAATATGGCAAATGGCACATTAAACATGAAATAGTGTTTTCTTATAAAAACTTTTCTTTTGAAAGATTTTTTGTACAGTGCATGCATGATTTTATTCATTTATACATGCAAATGTAATTTTTGATGTACAAACACAAACAGAAGTGGTAATGTGTAATTTGTTCATATTAGTTAATTACAAAATTAGTTACAAAATCTGCTTTAGAAACAATTTTCACTATGATATGGCTAAATTGCTCAGATGTTTACAAAGAAACGGCAAGTAATTTTGAATTATATTTAGTTTTGGCTTAGAAATAATTGCTGGTAAATTTCACAAATAATTACAAAATGGCTAAATTCCTCAAAGAAACCGCAAGTAATATTGAATTATACGTAGTATTTTCTTGCAAAAAGTACTTCAGAACTTCAAAAAATCATGCACTGAAAAAAACGTTTTTACTCAGAAATTGTCATTAAAATGGCAAATGACACATTAAATTAAAAATGAGTGTTTTTTTGAAAATCCTACTCCAATAATCTTTGTTTACAACTTTGAAAGATTTTTTTTTTTTACAGTGCATGCATGATTTTATTAATTTATACATGTGAATGTCATTTTTGACATAAAATGTAAACAGAAGTGATTACTTACAAAATCTGCTGTAGAAACAATTTTCACTCTGAAAATTAAACATGAAATAGTGTTTTCTTGAAAAACCTACTCCAGTAATCTTTTATTATTTTTTTTTTTTTGCATGATTTTATTCATTTACACATGTAAGTGTCATTTTTGATGTGCAAATGCAAACAATATTAGTTAATTACAAAATTGGTTACAAAATCTGCTTTAGAAACAATTTTTACTGTGAAATGGCTAAATTTCTCAGATGATTACAAAGAAACAGCAAGTCATTTTGAATTATACGTAGTATTTTCTTGCAAAAAGTACTTTCGAACTTTGAAAAATCAGGCACTGAAAAAAAAAGTTTTCACTCAGAAATTGTCAGTAAATTTTACAAATAATTACAAAGAAATGGCAAATGACACACTGAATTAAACATGATGTATTGTTTTCTTGTAAAACCTACTCCAGTACACTTTTTTTTTACAGTGATTTTATTGTTAATTTACACATGAAAATATAATTTTTGATGTACAAATGTAAACAGAAGTGGTTCGTTACAAAATCTGCTGTAGAAACAATTTTCACTCTGAAATGGTAAAATTTCTCAAATAATTACAAAGAAACAGCAAGTAATACTGAATTATACATAGTATTTTCTTGCAAAAAGTACTTCAAAAAATCATGCGCTCAAAAAATGTGGTTTTCACTCAGAAATTGCGAGTAAATTTCACTAATAATTACGCCATATGTCAAAAATATGGCAAATGGCACATTAAACATGAAATAGTGTTTTCTTATAAAAACTTTTCTTTTGAAAGATTTTTTGTACAGTGCATGCATGATTTTATTCATTTATACATGCAAATGTAATTTTTGATGTACAAACACAAACAGAAGTGGTAATGTGTAATTTGTTCATATTAGTTAATTACAAAATTAGTTACAAAATCTGCTTTAGAAACAATTTTCACTGTGATATGGCTAAATTGCTCAGATGTTTACAAAGAAACGGCAAGTAATTTTGAATTATATTTAGTTTTGGCTTAGAAATAATTGCTGGTAAATTTCACAAATAATTACAAAATGGCTAAATTCCTCAAAGAAACCGCAAGTAATATTGAATTATACATAGTATTTTCTTGCAAAAAGTACTTCAGAACTTCAAAAAATCATGCACTGAAAAAAACGTTTTTACTCAGAAATTGTCATTAAAATGGCAAATGACACATTAAATTAAAAATGAGTGTTTTTTTGAAAATCCTACTCCAATAATCTTTGTTTACAACTTTGAAAGATTTTTTTTTTTTACAGTGCATGCATGATTTTATTAATTTATACATGTGAATGTCATTTTTGACATAAAATGTAAACAGAAGTGATTACTTACAAAATCTGCTGTAGAAACAATTTTCACTCTGAAAATTAAACATGAAATAGTGTTTTCTTGAAAAACCTACTCCAGTAATCTTTTATTATTATTTTTTTTTTTTGCATGATTTTATTCATTTACACATGTAAGTGTCATTTTTGATGTGCAAATGCAAACAATACTAGTTAATTACAAAATTGGTTACAAAATCTGCTTTAGAAACAATTTTTACTGTGAAATGGCTAAATTTCTCAGATGATTACAAAGAAACAGCAAGTAATTTTGAATTATACGTAGTATTTTCTTGCAAAAAGTACTTTCGAACTTTGAAAAATCAGGCACTGAAAAAAAAAGTTTTCACTCAGAAATTGTCAGTAAATTTTACAAATAATTACAAAGAAATGGCAAATGACACACTGAATTAAACATGATGTATTGTTTTCTTGTAAAACCTACTCCAATACACTTTTTTTTACAGTGATTTTATTGTTAATTTACACATGAAAATATAATTTTTCATGTACAAATGTAAACAGAAGTGGTTCGTTACAAAATCTGCTGTAGAAACAATTTTCACTCTGAAATGGTAAAATTTCTCAAATAATTACAAAGAAACAGCAAGTAATACTGAATTATACATAGTATTTTCTTGCAAAAAGTACTTCAAAAAATCATGCGCTCAAAAAAAAGTGGTTTTCACTCAGAAATTGCGAGTAAATTTCACTAATAATTACGGCATATGTCAATAACTTGAATTAAACATGAAATAGTGTTTTCTTGTAAAACCTATTCTTTTGAAAGATTTTTTGTACAGTGCATGCATGATTTTATTCATTTATACATGCAAATGTCTTTTTTGATGTGCAAATGCAAACAAGTGTTAATGTGTAATTTGTTCATATTATTTAACTACAAAATTGGTTACAAAATCTGCTTTAGAAACAATTTTCACTGTGAAATGGCTACATTTCTCAGATTTTTACAAAGAAACAGTAACTGCTATTGAGTTATACATAGTATTTTCTTGCAAAAAAAATATTGAATATTTTGAAACTGAAAAATCATGCACTAAAAAAAAGAAAGTTTTCACTCAAAAATTGCTAGTAAATTTTACAAATAATTACAAAGATATGGCAAATGACACATTGAATTAAACACGAAATAGTGTTTTTTTTTTCTTTTTAAAAACCTACTCCAATAATCTTTGTTTACGATGCATGCATGATTTTATTGTTCATTTACAAATGTAAACCTCATTTCTGATGTACAAATGTAAACATAAAGTGATGTGCTATTTGTAATAAAAGTAAAACATCTTGTTAACACTTTAACTACAGAGTTTACAAAATTAGTTACAAAATCTGCTGTAGAAACAATTTTCACTCTGAAATGGTAACATTTCTTAAATAATTACAAAGAAACAGCAAGTAATACTGAATTATACATAGTATTTTCTTGCAAAAAGTACTTCAAAAAATCATGCACTCAAAAAAAGTGTTTTTCACTCAGAAATTGCGGGTAAATTTCACTAATAATTACGGCATATGTCAATAACATGGCAAATGGCACATTGAATTAAACATGAAATAGTGTTTTCTTGTAAAATCTACTCCAGTAATCTTTGTTTACAATTTTGAAAGATTTTTTTTTTTACAGTGCATGCATGATTTTATTAATTTACATATGTAAATGTCATTTTTGATGTACAAATGTAAACAGAAGTGATAATGTGTAATTGCTTAATATTAGTTAACTACAAAAATACTTACAAAATCCGCTGTAGAAATAATTTTCACTCTAAAATGGCTAAATTCCTCAAAGAAACCGCAAGTAATATTGAATTATACGTAGTATTTTCTTGCAAAAGTACTTCAGAACTTCAAAATAATCATGCACTAAAAAAAAGAAAGTTTTCATTCAGAAATTGCTAGTAAATTTTACAAATAATTACAAAGAAATGGCAAATGACACATTGAATTAAACATGAAATAGTGTTCTTGTAAAACCTACTCAAGTACTCTGTTTTTTTTTTTACAGTGCATGCATGATTTTATTGTTAATTTACACTTGTAAATGTCATTTTTGATGTACAAATGTAAACGTAATTGATAACGTGTAATTTGTTAATATTAGTTAACTACAAAAATACTTACAAAATCTGCTGTAAAAACAAAGTTTACTCTGAAATGGCTAAATCCTCAAATAATTACAAAGAAACAGCAAGTAATATTGAATTATACATAGTATTTTCTTGTAAAAAGTACTTAAAAAAAATCATAAATTGAAAAAAAAAAAAATATATATATATATATAAAAAAAATAAAAAAATAAAAATAAAAAAAAATAAATTAAAATAATAAAATGTTTAACTACAATTAAAATGATAAAAATGACTAATTCAAAATAAACAATAAAAATGAGAAACACACAAAAAATTACAATTTACCTAAAATTAAATTGAAAACAAAATATATATAAATGACTGATTCCAAATAAATAAATAAGAAAAATAAGAAACACACAAAAATGTTAATGAAAATTAAATTGAAAACAAAAAATATATATTAAAAAATAATTTAAAAAAGAAAAAAAAAAACACAAATAAATTAAAATATTTTTTTTTAACTACAATTAAAATGATTTAAAAAATGACTAATTCAAAATAAACAATAAAAATGAGAAACACACAAAAACTTACAATTTAACTAAAATTAATTTGAAAACAAAAAAAAAATATAGAAATATGACTGATTCCAAATACGAAAAAACAAATAAAAATGAGAAACACACAAAAATGTTAATGAAAATTAAATTGAAAACAAAAAATATATATTAAAAAATAATTTAAAAAAGAAAAAAAAAGAACACAAATAAATTAAAATATTTTTTTTTAACTACAATTAAAATGATAAAAAAAAATGACTAATTCAAAATAAACAATAAAAATGAGAAACACACAAAAACTTACAATTTAACTAAAATTAATTTGAAAACAAAAAAAAAAATATAGAAATATGACTGATTCCAAATACGAAAAAACAAATAAAAATGAGAAACACACAAAAATGTTAATGAAAATTAAATTGAAAACAAAAAATATATATTAAAAAATAATTTAAAAAAGAAAAAAAAAACACAAATAAATTAAAATATTTTTTTTTAACTACAATTAAAATGATAAAAAAAATGACTAATTCAAAATAAACAATAAAAATGAGAAACACACAAAAACTTACAATTTAACTAAAATTAATTTGAAAACAAAAAAAAAAATATAAATATGACTGATTCCAAATACGAAAAAACAAATAAAAATGAGAAACACACAAAAATGACTGAAATAGTACTATTTTGGTAAAACATACTCCAACAATCTGTTTTATTTACAACTCCGACCTTATTTTTGCTCTGCAAATGTAAATAAAAAATACATGTTTTGTTAGCTCCCAAATTCACAACTGCTGCACTATTAATATGCCGAACGACTGCATTTACAGGTGCGTTTGTGTTGGTGTGACGCGGGCCAAACGCAGCGGTTCAGCTCCTAAAGCGAGGAAGCGGCAGCAGGTCATTTCTCAGCCAGAAGCCACTGGCGGTCCGGAGATGCTGTTTGCCGGAGCAGATGCGGAGAACGGGAAATTAAGAAGCGAGCATTTACTCGAGAATACGAAGGAAATCTGCCTGGCACGACTGCATCTATCTCGCCGCTTCATCAGCGCTATTGTGCGAGTGGAGCGCTGGTTTGTTTTCATGCCCTGTAATTTGGACCCTTGAGAATTCTTTTCAGAATCCTTGTTCCTAATGCTTGAATTAGGCTCTGAAGCAGCCAATCAGGATGCGCCTCAGAATAATGCCAGCAATCTTGAGTCTGTCAATTCTGACATCCAGCAAATGTGCCTATTTTCTTCTTGAGCAGGATTGAGCCCATTTCCTTCCATCTTGCGCCAGGTCAATTAAATCCGGCACGGGCCGCCGTTTGTGCTCAAATCATCCGCTACGTGACGACTTCGCCGTGCAAATGGGTTTGGTCTGGATTCAGAATTCAGATTTGTTCCTTTTTTTTTTTCCGATTTATTATTGTCATTGCATAGGTGACATTTAGCCATGCATAGGAAATAGAAATATAGTAAACAGGTTCTTCATGGAACCATCAATGCCAATAAAGAATCTTTATTTTTAAAAGCTGCATACATAGGTGATGCTTTTAATGCAAAATATAACTATTTAAAAAAAATTAAAAATAATTAATTAAATATAAAAATGGCTGATTCAAAATAAAAAAACTATTTTAAAATAAAAAATAACAAACATAAAATTTAATTACAATTTTAACTAGACTTAAAAGGATAAAAATGACTCATAAAAAAAAACAATGAAAATGAGAAACACACAAAAAATTACAATTTAACTAAAATTGAAAACGAAAATAAATATGACTGATTCAAAAAAAAAACGAATAAAAATAAGAAATACACAAAAATGTTAACTAAAAATTAAACTGAAAACAAAAAATATTAAAAAAATGACAAAAACACAAATAAATTAAAATAAATGACTAATTAAAAATAAAAAAACTAATAAAAATGAGAAAACCACAAAAAATGACTACAATTTAACTCAAATTAAATAAAAAAAACTAATCAAAATGAGAAAACCACAAAACTGCTACAATTTTATTCAAATTAAATTGAAAAAAAAAAAACTAATGAAAATGAGAAAACCACAAACACTTACTTCAGTTTAACTCAAATTAAATAAAAAAACTAATAAAAAACAATTAAGGGTGCTCCCTTAGAAGGCAGCTGCCTATGTAGGGAGCTCACTAGTTTTTAGAACACATCCAGGTTTCTTCCTCAGCAACTTTGATATAATAATAATAATAGCGCTGTTCTAATATCAGTCTTTCCCAGAGCAAATGTTTACACGTGAGGAACAGCAGCCTTACTAATGCCACACCAAGCATAAAAACTAAAGAGAAACATCAGGTTGACTTAATGTCGGCCTGATTTTTATTGGACTTCGCCGTTTACCACTTTGAATGTTAAAAAAAGCCAAAGCAGCTCATT
>CM065122.1:3695000-3807500 GCA_033026305.1 Cirrhinus molitorella | reverse complement strand
CTATTTACAGTTTATTCATATTTTGAATGTTTTTATTTGTTATGTTTTCAGTTTTCATTTTGTTGTGTGCTTTTGTCTTTTTTTGTAGTTTCTGTTGTTTGTCTATAATTTTTATTTTAGTTTTAGTTGTGCTTATTTTAGAATAAATATTGCCTTAAAAAGTAGCTGAACTAAACTAGCTTTTAATTTTTTTTATTTGATAAATTTTGTTTTTGATATTATTATTATTATTATTATTATTATTAAATAATACAGTTTCTGTAAATTTTTATTTCAATAATAATAATAATAATAATAATAATTTTAGTTGTGCTTTTTTAGAATGAATGTTGCCTTAACTGAAATAAAGTGTTTTTATTTTATTTAATTTTGTATTAAATTATGATTATTATTATTAATATGTCTGTATAGTTGTATTAATTTTTATTTCAGTTTATTTTTTAAAAGATTTTATTTCAGAGATGTTTACTATAAAGTGTTTTTATTTTATTATTATTTTTATTATTATTATTAAATATGTCTGTATAGTTATATTCATTTTTTTTATTTCAGTTTGTTGTTTTTAAAAGATAATGTTTACTTTAAGTAACAAACACTGCAAAAAAAAAATAAAAATAGTACAGATATCTAAACATGTCTAATATACGAAGATACTGTTTACAGTTTACATTCATATTTTGAATCTGTTTTTATGTTTTCAATTTTCATTTTGTTGTGTGCTTTTTCATATTTTTTGTAGTTTCTGTTGTTTGTTTGTCTATAATTTTTATTTCAGTTTTTAGTTGTGCTTATTTTAGAATAAATATTGCCTTAACTAGCTGAAATTAAAAAAAAAAATATATATTTTTTTTTATTTGATACATTTTGTTTTTGATATAATAATAATTATTATTATTTTTGATGTTGATGTTTAAAAAATGTTTACTTTAAGTAATAAACACTGAAAAATAAATAAAAAAGTACAGATATCTAAACATGTCTAATATATGAAGATACTATTTAGTTTTCATTAATATTTTGAATCTGTTTTTATTTGCTATGTTTTCAGTTTTCATTTTGTTGTGTGCTTTTTTTGTAGTTTCTGTTGTTTGTCTATCATTTTTATTTTAGTTTTAGTTGTGCTTATTTTAGAATAAATATTGCCTTAAAACTAGCTGAAATAGTGTTTTTATTTTATTTTTATTTTTTTATTTGTATTTTTTATGATGATAATGATGATGATTATTATTATTATTATTATTATTATTAATAAATAATAAGTACAGATATCTAAACATGTCTAATATATGAAGATACTATTTACAGTTTTCATTAATATTTTGAATCTGTTTTTATTTGCTATGTTTTCAGTTTTCATTTTGTTGTGTGCTTTTTTTGTAGTTTCTGTTGTTTGTCTATAATTTTTATTTTAGTTTTAGTTGTGCTTATTTTAGAATAAATATTGCCTTAAAAACTAGCTTTTAATTTTTTTTATTTGATAAATTTTGTTTTTGATATAATAATAATAATAATAATAATAATAATAATAATAATAATAATAATTAGTGCTTATTTTAGAATAAATATTGCCTTAGAACTAACTTAAATAGAGTGGTTTTATTTTATTATATTTTATTTTTTATTTGTTTTATTATTATAATGATGATGATTATTATTATTATTAATAAATATGTCTGTATAGTTGTATTCATTTTTTATTTCAGTTTGCTATTTTTTTTAAATATTTTATTTCAGAGATAATGTTTACTTTAAGTAACAAACACTGCAAAAAAAAAGTACAGATATCTAAACATGTCTAATATATGAAGATACTATTTACAGTTTTCATTCATATTTTGAATGTTTTTATTTGTTATGTTTTCAGTTTTCATTTTGTTGTGTGCTTTTGTCTTTTTTTTGTAGTTTCTGTTGTTTGTCTATAATTTTTATTTTAGTTTTAGTTGTGCTTATTTTAGAATAAATATTGCCTTAAAAAGTAGCTGAACTAAACTAGCTTTTAATTTTTTTTATTTGATAAATTTTGTTTTTGATATAATAATAATAATAATAATAATAATAATAATAATAATTAGTGCTTATTTTAGAATAAATATTGCCTTAGAACTAACTTAAATAGAGTGGTTTTATTTTATTATATTTTATTTTTTATTTGTTTTATTATTATAATGATGATGATGATTATTATTATTAATAAATGTCTGTATAGTTGTATTCATTTTTTATTTCAGTTTGCTATTTTTTTTTAAATATTTTATTTCAGAGATAATGTTTACTTTAAGTAACAAACACTGCAAAAAAAAGTACAGATATCTAAACATGTCTAATATATGAAGATACTATTTACAGTTTATTCATATTTTGAATGTTTTTATTTGTTATGTTTTCAGTTTTCATTTTGTTGTGTGCTTTTGTCTTTTTTTGTAGTTTCTGTTGTTTGTCTATAATTTTTATTTTAGTTTTAGTTGTGCTTATTTTAGAATAAATATTGCCTTAAAAAGTAGCTGAACTAAACTAGCTTTTAATTTTTTTTATTTGATAAATTTTGTTTTTGATATTATTATTATTATTATTATTATTATTATTAAATAATACAGTTTCTGTAAATTTTTATTTCAATAATAATAATAATAATAATAATAATTTTAGTTGTGCTTTTTTAGAATGAATGTTGCCTTAACTGAAATAAAGTGTTTTTATTTTATTTAATTTTGTATTAAATTATGATTATTATTATTAATATGTCTGTATAGTTGTATTAATTTTTATTTCAGTTTATTTTTTAAAAGATTTTATTTCAGAGATGTTTACTATAAAGTGTTTTTATTTTATTATTATTTTTATTATTATTATTAAATATGTCTGTATAGTTATATTCATTTTTTTTATTTCAGTTTGTTGTTTTTAAAAGATAATGTTTACTTTAAGTAACAAACACTGCAAAAAAAAAATAAAAATAGTACAGATATCTAAACATGTCTAATATATGAAGATACTGTTTACAGTTTACATTCATATTTTGAATCTGTTTTTATGTTTTCAATTTTCATTTTGTTGTGTGCTTTTTCATATTTTTTGTAGTTTCTGTTGTTTGTTTGTCTATAATTTTTATTTCAGTTTTTAGTTGTGCTTATTTTAGAATAAATATTGCCTTAACTAGCTGAAATTAAAAAAAAAATATATATATTTTTTTTATTTGATACATTTTGTTTTTGATATAATAATAATTATTATTATTATTTTTGATGTTGATGTTTAAAAAATGTTTACTTTAAGTAATAAACACTGAAAAATAAATAAAAAAGTACAGATATCTAAACATGTCTAATATATGAAGATACTATTTAGTTTTCATTCATATTTTGAATCTGTTTTTATTTGTTATGTTTTCAGTTTTCATTTTGTTGTGTGCTTTTGTCATTTTTTGTAGTTTCTGTTGTTTGTATAGGTCTATACAGTTTCTATTAATTTTTATTTCAGTTTAAGTTGTGCTTATTTTAGAATAAATATTGCCTTAAAACTAGCTGAAATAAAATGTTTTTATTTTAATTTTTTTTTATTTGATACATTTTGTTTTTGATATAATAATAATAATAATTATTATTATTATTTTTGATGATGTTTAAAAAAAAAAGAAAAAAAAAAAAAGTAAAAAATCAGCTTTGATCACAATTAAATTACATTTTACAATATATTCACTTCAAAAACAATTCATCTGAATTGTAATATTTAAGAATTTTTACAGCATTTTTGATCAAATAAAAGCAGCCTCGGTGAGCAGAAAAGACTAAAAGCATCTTAATTATTGCAAACTTTGACACTAGTGATCATGTGACTGAAGACTGGGGTAATAATTCAGCTTTGATCACAGAATTAAATTACATTTTACAAAATATTTACATAGAAAACAGCTAGTTTAAATTGCAATAATATTTCACCATTTTAATCAAATAAATTGAGCTAATAAAAGCAGCAATGATGAGCAGAAGAGACTAAAAGCATCTTAATTATTTCAAACTTTTGATGTGACACTGAAGACTGTAATGGTGCTGAAAATTCATCTTTGATCACAGGAATAAATTGCATTTTAACAGATATTCACATCGAAAACAGCTATTTTAAATTGTAAAAATATTTCACAAATTTTACCAGTATTTTTGATAAAATAAAAGCAGCCTCAGTGAGCAGAAGAGACTAAAAGCATCTTAATTATTCCAAACTTTTGACGCTAGTGTCTGAGAATCCTGTCTAATGTATAATGGTGTGATTAAGTGGAGTCTGACGGCGAATCCTCGGTTATCCTCAGATCATACATCTTCCCTGACAACGCCAGGACACCTTGGGCTTCATGAAACAAGGAGAACAAGAGGTCTAAGTGAAATATTCAACGTCTTTATTGTCTCCGGTAAATGATCAGGCGTGTTCCTCGAGAGATTTAACCTGTGCCTCAGCCTTTGAAACTTCAACACGCTCATTTTTTTCCCTCTTCACGCACAACAGAGGATTGATTGGCTTTGATCTTTCTTTTAATAAGCAGAGACTTCCAACCCAGCTTACGAGAGGCAAGCTTGACGCCGCACCTGAGACCGACGCACACCTGGGATCGGGGAAAACCGAGGGCGAATGTTTTTGAGAGACGTCTCCAGACGACGCTTCAAGAATTCCTCAAGTCAGAGCGAAAAGCCCCTGCTGAGCCTCAAATGCCTGAACATCCGACTCAAAATCAAACCTACAATCTAGTTCATATCCAACGCATTTCAGCTGTATAAATATTTATTCAGTATTACAAAAAGGATAAATTTAAACTGGAAGAGTCTGAAAGCATGTAAAATGCAGAGCTGTGAGCTTTCACTAACTACACTGTAGCAAAAAAAAGACACTATTATATCTTTTTTTTTTTTTAAATGCAAGCAAATGTAATTATTGTTTTGTTGTAATATATATATATATATATAAAATTCACGTACAGGCTTTTTGCTACAAAATTATGTAGTTTTTTTGTGTAAAAAAATATATTTAATTTTTATAATAAATCTAACTTTTATGGGATGTTTTACATATGATTTTAAAAAATGCAAGCAAATGTAATTATTTTATTGTAAAACTAAACTAATTTTTTAAGCAAATGCCTTTTTTGTGATTTACAAAAATGCAAGCAAATGTAATTTTTATATATATATATATATATATATATATATATAATTAATAATAAATCAGTAAAAAAGGCTACTATATATATATATATATATATATATATACATACAATCATATACATTTTATTTAGGAACATGATGTAGTTATTTTTTTTAATTGTAAAAAAACACTGTATATATAGTGTAATGTGTAATTATTCCAGCCTTTAATGTTTTATATATGATTTTTGATTTATTATTATTATTATTATTATTATTATTATTATTATTATTATTGTTATTTAAAAAATTATATATACCATTTTTTGTTACACAACGTCTAGTGATTTTATTTTTGTAAAAAAAAAAATAATAATAATCATTTTATTGTAAAATATATACAGGATTTTTGTTATGTAATGGGAGTTATTTTGTGTGTGTAAATATATATATATATATATATATATGATTGTTATTCATTAAAAAAAAAAAATATATATATATATATATATATAAAGCCTGTATATGAAATTTCATTAATAATAAAAATATTTTTTCCAATAATAAAATAACAGCCTTATATAGCAAAAAGCCTGTATTTTTATTTTTAAATGATTAAAAAAAAATGTTTTTACAATTCTAGAAAAATAAAACAACTTGTATGTGAATTTTAATTATTGTAAAATATATAATTTTATTAAAAAATCATATACTTTTTTTTTTTTTTTGCTACATATGTTATTTAATCGTAAAAACATTTTATTTAAAAAAAAATCTAATACAGGCTTTTTGCTACATAATCGTGATTTTTTTTTTTTTGTAATAAACTATTTTTGTTATTTAAATACAAAAAAAGGGTATATGATGTATTTTTTGTAACATTGTAGTGACACTTTACCATAAGGCTTCTTTTGTTAACATTACTTAACTAAATTAGTTAATTGATTGTTAAATTTATTAATGTTAAATGGTCCTACAACATTTATTAATTTTTATGTCATTTTTAATATACATTTTATCTATTATATATTATAAAATATTTATCTTATATCATAAAATACAAATTTATTAATCAATATTAACATTTACTAATATGTTTGTAAAACCAAAAGGTAAAAAATATGATAAAAATATATTATAAAACAAAATAAATGTATTGTACATATTAAAAATGTTTAATAGAACATAATTATTATATGAAGAACCTAAACTAAAATACAAAATAAAAAATAAATACATTAAAATAATAAATAAAATATGATGAAATAAAAATAAAATATAATAAATAAAAAATATATAATAAAACAAAATAAATGTATTAAACATATTAAAAGTATTTAACTTAATGCAAAAAAATATGTATGAACTTAATACAAAGTATTTTATGAAGAACCTAAACTTTAAAAAACAATGAAAATAGAAAAGCTGTGTGAAATTGTTACATTTATTAATGTTAAATGGTCCTACAACATTAATAATTCTTTTTTAATTTTTAATATACATTTTATCTATTATATATTATAAAATATTTATTTTATATCATAAAATACAAATTTAATTTTTATTTTATTAATCAATATTAACATTTACTAATATGTTTGTAAAACCAAAAGGTAAAAAATATGATAAAAATATATTATAAAACAAAATAAATGTATTACACATATTACAAATGTTTAATAGAACATAATTATTATATGAAGAACCTAAACTAAAATACAAAAAATAAATACATTAAAATAATAAATAAAATATGATAAAATAAAAATAAAATATAATAAATAAAAAATATATAATAAAACAAAACAAATGTATTAAACATATTAAAAGTATTTAACTTAATGCAAAAAAATATTAACTTAATACAAAGGATTTTATGAAGAACCTAAACTTTGAAAAACAATGAAAATAGAAAAGCTGTGTGAAATTGTTACGTTTATTAATGTTAAATGGTCCTACAACATTAATAATTTTTTTTTAATTTTTAATATACATTTGATCTATTATATATAATAAAATATTGAATTAATTTTTTATTTGATTAATTCATATTAACATTTACTAATGTTTTAAGATCAAAAGGGAATAAATCTGTACAAATTAATGTTATATATTAATATAAACAGACATTTTATTAACATCAAAGGTTACGAAAAGCTGTAAAAATTGCTCAATGTTAGTTCATGCACTAAAACTTAAAGCTTAAAAGTATAGTGCATTGTAAAGCCATTCATAAAGTACATTATGATGCATTATAGAGTTTCATAAACTACTGTAATCAAAGTTATAATATTTGCAAATGCCTTGTTACATAAAAATTGGTTGTTTTCACGTGTGTTACTCATGAGATCGTACAAAGCATTATAAAGTGCATTAATTAATGCATTAAAAATACTTCAAATGCTAAATAAGTGAAGGATATATTGACTTTGAATGATGCAGGAAACAGAAAACTGCTCTTTGTCAAAACACAAGCTCAATTCAGGTCATGAAATAAATCTTTGGGTAGATTTTGGTTGATTTTAGCTCTTTCTGTGATGTTTTGTAGGTGTTTTTCCCCGATGAACAACACAGGCTGTATTGGATGACAGTGAGGCTAGTGCTAATGGAAGATGGCCAAGCAGAGAAAGAGCGCCTGCAGGAAAATAATCAGAAATGAAGCATTGTGGGAAGGCGGTAGCTGGTTGAAGTATGAACGAGCAACAAAATATGTCAGCCAGATACAAAAGAGTCTAATAAATCCTAAATAGACTGTATAATTTGATGTGATACCACTGCAGATGCATGGCTTGAAGGAAGAATTCACCCAGAAATGAAACATCCAAATAAAATAAAATACAAGTATTATATAAGAACTTAAACTTAAAAAATAAAAATAAAAATTCAAATGAAAATAGAAAAGCTGAAATAAAAACTCAAATAAATATGATGAAATAAAAATAAAATATAATATAATATAAAACAAAATAAACGTATTAAAACATAAGTATTATATAAGTATTTTATTAAGAACCTAATCTTAGAAAAATAGAAAAGCTGAGGGAAATACGTTTTTTTATTATTTAAATAGCTAAAATGACTACAGTTAAAATAAAAATTAAATGTGATGAAATAAAATATAAATAAAACAAATGCAAATTAGAATATAATATAATAAAACAAAATAGTCATATTAAAAGTATTAAACTTTAAAAAACTTTTTCAAAAACATAAATATAAGTATTATATGAAGAACCTAAATTAAAAAAAAAAAAACTTTTGTATTTTTTATTTTGAATTACTAAAATGAAAACTAAATAAACTAAATAAATGTATTAAACATATAAAGAAATGTAAACTTAAAAACTTAAAAAACAAAAGTATTATACAAGTATTATATGAAAAATTCAAATGAAAATAGAAAAGATGAGTGAAATAAGTAGTATTTTTTTTTCTTTTGAATTGCCAAAATGACTAAAATAAAAACTAATGTAAAATAATTAAATATGATGAAATAAAAATAGAAATAGAAATATTAAGTTTAGGTTCTTCATTACTAACTGAATTACTAAAATGACTAATAACTAAAATAAAACTAAATTAAATATGATGAAGTAAAATACAAATATAATAAAAAATTATAATATAATATAATATAATAAACATATTAAAAGTATTAAACTTAAAAAAAAATAAAACATAAGTATTATATTAAGAATCAAAACTTAACAAAAAAATAAATAAAATTAAAATAGAAAAGCTGAGTGAAATAAGTATATTTTTTTATTTTGAATTGCTAAAATGACTACAACTAAAATAAAAATAAATGGAATTTGATGAAATAAAAATATAAATATAATAAATAAAAATAAAAATATAACATAATAAAACAAAATAAACATTATAAACAAAGTTTTTTAATTGTAAAAAATGTTAATTAGATAAATTAAAATTAATTAAAGCTAAATAGAAATATAAAAAAAAAACTAAGAAAAACATTAAAATTGAGAATAATTTTTTTTTTAAAATATAAAATAAAGGCTATTTCAAAATAGTAATAATCCATAATAACATCCATAATAATGCAGATCAAAACAGCTCTAAACAAATAATTTGGCTGGATTTTGATGTGAAAAATGACAGTAGATGGACTTTTTCACTAGTGGAAGTGTTATTATGAATTATGGACTCAAAATTTAGTTTAAAAAGTCTTAATGATGGATTTGTTTCTCACAAACACGCAGCTTTTGGCTTCTCAAGATGTTAACTGATCAGCTGTTTGGACTCCCATTCTGACGGCACCCATTCACTGCGAAAGAAAAAGCAAACAATGCGTTGAATTCAGCACGAAATTGGAAAGCAGAAAGACTGAAATAGTCATTTCTAGTAATGTGCATTCAGTGCATTATGTGAAAATGTAAATGGCTAAATGTTTACATGGAACGGTTGATCCTCTGCAGTGAATGGGTGCCGTCAGAATGAGAGTCCAAACAGCTGATAAAAACATCACAATAATCCACAAGTAATCCACACTCCACTCCAGTCCATCTGTTAACATCTTGAAAAGACAAAAGCTGAAACAAATCCATCAAGACTTTTTTTTTAACTCAAATACTAGTTCATAGTTTATAATAATATCTCCTCCAGTGTAAAAGTCCATCTCCTGTTGTCTCTCACATCAAAATCCAACTGAAATAAAAATAAATGGAATATGCTGAAATATAATATAATATAATAAAACAAAATAAACATTATAAACACATTTTTTTATTTAAAAAAAATGTTAATTAGATAAATAAGTTTAAGCACTAAAATGAAAAATAAAAATGAATTTAAGCTAAATAGAAATATCAAAAAACTAAGAGAAACATTAAAATTGAGAAGAAAAATTGTTTTAATATAAAATAAAGGCTATTTCAAAATAGCAATAATCCATAATAATGCAGATCAACCACCGTTTACAAGCCAAAACAGCTCTAAACAAATAATTTGGCTGGATTTTGATGTGAAAAACGACAGTAGATGGACTTTTTCACTAGAGGAAGCGTTATTATGAATTATGGACTCATATTTTAGTTTAAAAAGTCTTAATGATGTTTTTTTGTTTTTTGTTTTTTACAAACACACAGCTTTTGGCTTCTCAAGATGTTAACTGATCAGCTGTTTAGACTCCCATTCTGACGGCACCCATTCACTGCGAAAGAAAAAGCAAACAATGCGTTGAATTCAGCACGAAATTGGAAAGCAGAAAGACTGAAATAGTCATTTCTAGTAATGTGCATTCAGTGCATTATGTGAAAATGTAAATGGCTAAATGTTTACATGGAACGGCTGATAAGGCAATGGTCACCGGCACATTTTCCTTCCATCTCTCTCTCATTCTCTCAATACAATCATCAGAGCTGCCGCCGAAGACTGGCACACGCAGTTCTCGTGGCATTTTTCCCAAATGTTTCTCGGGCTCGCTTTCCCCCGGAGAGAGAGGCGCTGCTGTGTCCAGAAGGAATCTTAAAATCGTCTCCCGTGAGAACACTAATCAGCCAACTGCGGGCATCGCTGCCGTATAATTCCATCCCCATTTCAAACCTTTATGAAGCCCGTTCCCAGTTTTACGCACAGACTTCCGTGCCATTTCTCGAAGCATGTCATAGACGGATGTGATTAGCAAACTTGAAAATGCAAAAAGATATCCCCTGAAACCAAATGCATTTAGAATCCTATTAAAAATGGAATTATGTCTGTGAGCGGACTATAAATTTGGAATCCCTATCTGCTCTCAAACAGTTGCACAGCATTTTTCCCCCCGTACAAAAACCCTCTTTTCAGCTTCCCGGATTCATTTGAAACCACAAAAGACTGGCCTGAACTTTTAAAGAAATGTAGTGCTTTCTCCGAAATATAATCTGGAATGTTTGGAATACATTTTACCCCCGACTTGATAGGTGCGTCTGATAAATTCATGAAATATTTAGAAGCACTTCGCACATCTGACTGCAATTTTCCGAGTTTAACAACCGGACTGAAATCCAGGCTCGCGCCTGGAGACTTTCACCCGCTGGGCAAGATTTGGATTTAGATTAAAGATGAATACATTACAGTTATGCTTTGAGAGATTCGTGATAAGAGATGGACAGCACTAAGATTTTGAGAATGTGGAAAAGTGCGTTTTCCACCACTTTTTTTTGTAATCAACTTTTCACTTTCATTTCTACAGCCCTGCAGTGTGACAAATTAATTTTTATAAAGCACACATTCCCTGTAGTCTCTCAATTAATGAGGCTGTGAAAACTCGACGCACATAAATAATAATAAGACAATCTGAAAATGCTCTAAAAGTACCTTCAGATGAAGTTAAGAGAGAATCTTAAGAAATCTGTACAGATCAAGGATCGTTTACAGGCCAAAACAGCTCTAAACAAATAATTTGGCTGGATTTTGATGTGAGAGACAACAGGAGTTGGACTTTTACACTGGAGGAAGCGTTATTATGAATTATGAGCTTGTATTTTTATTAAAAATGACTCAACAATGGATTTGTTTCAGCTTTTGTCTTCTCAAGAATCTGTAGAAATGAAAGTCAAAAGTTGATTTTTTTTTTAAAAAAGTGGCAGAAAACGCAATTTTCCACATTCTCACAATTCGTCTGTCTGGATCTTCTGGAGTGAATGGGTGCCGTCAGAATGTCCAAACAGCTGATAAAAACATCACAGTAATCCACAAGTAATCCACACCACTCCAGTCCATCAGTTAACATCTTGAGAAGACAAAATTATTTGTTTTAGACAGTTTTGGCTTGTAAATGGTGCTTGGTCTGTGCAGATTTCACCGTTTCAAGCACCATTTACAAGCCAAAACATCTTGAGAAGACAAAAGCTGAAACAAATCCATCATTGAGGTGTTCTTAACTAAAATACAAGTTAATAATTTATAATAACGCTTCCTCCAGTGTAAAAGCCCATCTCCTGCTGTCTCTCACGTCAAAACCCAGCCAAATTATTTGTTTAGAGCTGTTTTGGCTTGTAAAAAGTGCTTGAAACTGTGAAAACGGCACAGATCAAGAACCATCTACAAGCCAAAACTGTCTAAAACAAATAATTTGGCTGGATTTTAAAGTGAGAGACAACAGGAGATGGACTTTTACACTGGAGGAAGTGTTATCATGAATTATGAACTCCGATTTGAGGTGAAAAAAGTCTTAATGATGGATTTGTTTCAGTTGTTGTCTTCTCAAGATGTTAACTGATGGACTGGAGTGATGTGGATTACTTGTGGATTACTGTGATGTTTTTATTAGCTGTTTGGACTCACATTCTGACGGCACCCATTCACTGCAAATGATCCAGGCGGACTGATTTTTTTAAATCAACTTTTGACTTTCATTTCTACAGAGTCTTGAAAAGACAAATGCTGAAACAAATCCATCGAGTCGTTTTTAATATAAATACGAGTTCATAATTCATAATAACACTTCCTCCAGTGTAAAAGTCCATCTCCTTGTTGTCTCTCACATCAAAATCCAGCCTAATTATTTGTTTTAGACAGTTTTTGCTTGTAAACGGTGCTTGAAACGGTAAACTGTGAAATCTGCACAGATCAAGTACCATTTACAAGCCAAAACTGACTAAAACAAATACTTTGGCTGGATTTTACACTGGAGGAAGCGTTATTATGAATTATGAACTTGTATTTAAGTTAAAAACATCTCAGTCATGGATTTGTTTCAGCTTTTGTCTTCTCAAGATGTTAACTGATGGACTGGAGTGGTGTGGATTACTTGTTGATTCTGACGGCACCCATTCACTGCAGAGGATCCAGGAGATGGACTCCAGTCCATCAGTTAATATCTTGAGAAGCCAAAAAGACGTTTTTAACTAAAATACAAGTTCATAATTCATAGTAACGCTTCCTCCAGTGTAAAAGTCCATCTCCTGTTGACTCTCACATTAAAATCCAGCCAAATGATTTGTTTAGAGCTGTTTTGGCTTGTACACAGTGTTTAAAATGGTGAAATCTGCACAGATCAAGCACCATTTACAAGCCAAAACTGTCTAAAACAAAACATTTGGCTGGATTTTAATGTGAGAGGCGACAGGAGATGGACTTCTACACTGGAGGAAGTGTTATTTTGAATTATGAACTCCTATTTTAGTTAAAAATGTCTTGATGGATTTTTTAGAAACATGCAGTATTTTAACAATTAAGATGTTAATTGTTAAAAACGTCTCAAAGATGGATTTGTTTCAGCTTTTGTCTTCTCAAGATGTTAACTGATGGACTGGAGTTGTGTGGATCACTTGTGGATTATTGTCATGTTTTTATCAGCTGTTTGGACTCTTATTCTGATGGCACCCATTCACTGCACTAACATCAACACAAAAGTTGAAACAAATCCATCATTGAGGCATTTTTAACTAAATACGAGTTCATACTTCATAATAACGTTTCCCCCAGTGTAAAAGTCCATCTCCTGTTGTCTCTTACATCAAAACCAAAAGCCAAAACCAAAGCCAAAACTGTCTAAAACAAATATTTTGGCTGGATCTTAATGTGAGAGACAACAGGAGATGGACTTTTACACTGGAGGAAGTGTATTATGTGTATTAGGAAGTGAATTATGAACTCCTATTTGAGTTAAAAAAAAAGTCTTGATGGATTGTTGGACTTGTTATAAGCTGTTTGGACTCTCATTCTGACGGCACCCATTCACTGCAGAGGATCCAGCCGGACTGATTGTGAGAATGTGGAAAAGTGCATTTTCCGCCACTTTTTTTTTTTTAAATCAACTTTTGACTTTCATTTCTACAGAGTATTGAGAAGACAAAAGCTGAAGCAAATCCACTGAGTTGTTTTTAACAAAAACATGATCATCATAATTCATAATAATGCTTCCTCCAGTGTCTCACATCAAAATCCAGCCAATTTATTTTTTAGAGCTGTTTTGGCTTGTAAATGGTACTTGATCTGTGCAGATTTCTTAAGATTCCCTCTTAACTTCATCTAAAAGTACTTTAATGGCATTTAAGGACTGTCTTATTATTATTTATGCGCGTCGAGTTTTCACAGCCTCATTAATTGAGAGACTACAGGGAACGTGTGCTTTATAAAAATTAATTTGTCACACTGCAGGGCTGTAGAAATGAAAGTGAAAACTTGAATAAAAGTGGTGGAAAATGCACTTTTCCACATTCTCACAATCTGTCTGCCTGGATCCTATGTAGTGAATGGGTGCCGTCAGAATGAGAGTCCAAACAGCTGACTGTACTTTTAGATGAAGTGCGTTTTCCACCACTTTTTTTAAAAACAACTTTTGACTTTCATTTCTACAGAGTTTTGACAAGACAAAAGCTGAAACAAATCCATCATTCAGACATTTTTATCAAAATATGTTAAAAAAAAAAGTTAAAATAAAAAAAGTTAATAATTCATAACAACACTTCCTCCAGTGTAAAATCCATCAAAATCAAGCCAAATTATTAGTTTTAGACAGTTTTGGCTTGTAAACGATGCTTGATCTGTGCAGATTTCTTAAGATTCCCTCTTAACGTCATATAAAAGTACTTTAACAGCAATTTCAGAAGATGGACTTTTACACTGTATTTTATTTAAAAACGTCTCAGTGACGGATTTGTTTCAGCTTTTGTCTTCTCAAGATGTTAACTGATGGACTGGAGTGGTGTGGATTATTTGTGGGCTATTGTGATGTCTTTATCAGATGTTTGGACTCTCATTCTGACGGCACCCATTCACTGCAGAGGATCCAGGAGATGGACTCCAGTCCATCAGTTAACATTTTGATATGCCAAAAGTTGAAACAAATCCATCATTGAGCCAAAACCAGAGCCAAAACCAAAGCCAAAACCAAAGCCAAACTGGCTGGATCTTAATGTGAGAGACAACAGGAGATGGACTTTTACACTGGAGGAAGTGTTATTATGAATTATGAACTCCTATTTGAGTCTTAATGATGGATTGTTGGACTTGTTATCAGATGTTTTCCGCCACTTTTTTTTAAATCAACTTTTGACTTTCATTTCTACAGAGTATTGAGAAGACAAAAGCTGAAACAAATCCATCAAGTCGTTTTTAACTAAAATATGAGTTCATAAATCATAATAACACTTCCTCCAGTATAAAAGTCCATCTCCTGTTGTCTCTCACATCAAAATCCAGCCAAATTATTTGTTTAGAGCTGTTCTGACTTGTAAATGGTGCTTGAAATGGTGAAATCTGCACAAATCAAGCACCGTTTACAAGCCAAAACTGTCTAAAACAAATAATTTGGCTGGATGTGAGACTTTTACACTGGAGGAAGCATTATTATGAAATATGAACTTTTAGTTAAAAACATCTCAATGATGGATTTGTTTCAGCTTTTGTCCTCTCAAGATGTTAACTGATGGACTGAAGTGGTGGATTACTGTGATGTTTTTATCAGATGTTTGGACTCTCATTCTGACGGCACCCATTCACTGCAGAGGATCCAGATGGACAGATTGTGGGAATGTGGAGAAGTGCATTTTTTTTGCCACTTTTAATCAACTTTTCACTTTCATTTCTACAGCCCTGCAGCGTGACAAATTAATTTTTATAAAGCACACGTTCCCTGTAGTCTCTCAATTAATGAGGCTGTGAAAACTCGACGCGCATAAATAATAATAAGACAATCTGAAAATGCTCTTAAAGTACCTTCAGATGAAGTTGAGAGGGATTCGGCTATTTTGGGAGGTGTGAAACCACAGGACTGAATAAATGAATGTGGAGGGAGTTAAAAGACCTTAAAAGAATAGCAGGAGGCACAACTTTTCCTCTTCTTAACTTGCAAGTTTGGAAAACTGTCTTGCATGCTTCATGTTGAGCCACATTTTCAAGGATCCCTAGAGATGCACATTTAGAAAGATTTTATGAGTTACTCCACAGGACTCAATAACGGGTGACAAAATTGTACATTGGAGTGAAATGTAGTACAAACAGCAATTAATAGTAGTTCTATCGACATTGTTCATTGATGCATTTCTGTATTTCACAGTGCAGGACAATCTGCTTCAAATTGCTAAAAAAACTCTGTGCATTGGGCAAAATCAGTGTTACATGCTGTCCATCCACTGAAATGAAAATGATTTGTGACCCTGGACCACAAAACCAGTCATATAGGGCAATTTTTTTGGAATAAATAAGCTTTACTTTGATGTATTTTTTGTTAGGATAGGGCAATATTTGGCAGAGACACAACTACTTGAAAATCTGTAATCTGAGGGTGCAAAAAAATCTAAATATAGAGAAAATCACCTTTAAAGTTGTCCAAATGAAGTTCTTAGCAATGCATATTACTACTCAAAAATTTTGTTTTAATATATTTATGGTAGAAAATGTACAAAATATCTTCATGGAACATGATCTTTGCCTAATATCCTAATGATTTTTGGCATAAAAGAAAAATCAATGCATTTTTGGTTATTGCTACAAATGTACCTGTGCTGCTTAAGACTGCTTTTGTGGTCCAAGGTAACATTTTTGAGGACAGAAATGTCACCGTCCTCATTCTCACACAATGCCAATTCAGTTTGGTCATTTCTTTAAAACTGACTTCAATGAGTTCATGTCAGTACGTTTTTTTCCTGGGATTTGGTGCCTTTTGTGTCCCCAGTAAAGATGATTTTGAATTTTTAACAACATCAATTTTAAAGTTGTCTTTAATGTAAAAAACACCTTGTGAACTTAGAGCATATTTAAGTTTTTATTTATATATGATGTGACCAAACTGTTCCCCACCAAACAAATGACTAAAAAGCGGCAATGTTGAATAGGGGTTGAATAATTATGACATAGATGTGTTATTGAAAAATCCTAGAACTAAAAAAATACGAAATTATATGTGACCTTGGACCATAAAACCAGTCATAAGGGTAATTTTTTTCGAAGCTGAGATTAATACATTGGCTGAAATACAACTATTTGAAAATCTGTAATGTGAGGGTGCAAAAAAATCTAAATATTGAGAAAATCGCCTTTAAAGTTGTCCAAAAGAAGTTTTTAGCAATGCATATTACTAATCAAAAATTAGGTTTTGATATATTTATGGTAGGAAATTTACAAAATATCTTCATGGAACATGATCTTTACTTAATATGATAATGATTTTTGGCATAAAAGAAAAATAGATAATTTTGACCCATACAATGCATTTTTGGCTATTGCTACAAATATACCCATGCTACTTAAGACTGGTTTTGTGGTCCAGGGTCACATATATTGACATTATGACTTTTAATATGCCAGTAATCTGTTATAGATGCAATTCACATGTTTTACAGCTGGTTACACAAGAACATTTTTTAATTTTTTTAATCTTTTATGCCAAAATATCATTAGGATATTAAGTAAAGATCATGTTCCATGTACATTTCCTACCATAAATATATCAAAACTTAATTTTTGATTAGTAATATGCATTGCTAAAAACTTAATTTAGACAACTTTTATGGTGATTTTCTCAATATTTAGTTTTAATTTAGTTTTTTCACCCTCAGATTCCAGATTTTCAAGTAGCCTAGTTGTATCTCGGCCAAACCATACATTAATGGAAACCTTATTTATTCTGCTTTCAGATTATGCATAAATCTTAATTTAAAAAAATGTACCCTAATGACTGGTTTTGTGGTCCAGGGTCATTATGACTTTTAATATGCCAATAATCTGTTATAGATGTAATTCACATGTTTTACAGCATCCTATAATGGTTACACAAGAACATTTTTTAATTTTTTAATCTTTTATGCCAAAAAATCAATAGGATATTAAATAAAGATCATGTTACATGTACATTTCCTACCATAAATATATAAAAACTTATTTTTTTATTAGTAACATGCATCTCTAAGAACTTAATTTGGACAACTTTATTGGTGCTTTTCTCAGTATTTATTTATTTTATTTTTTTACACCCTTAGATTATAGATTTTCAAGTAGCCTAGTTGTATCTCGGCCAAACCATACATTAATGGAAACCTTATTTATTCTGCTTTCAGATTATGCATAAATAAAAAAAAATGCAAAAAAAATTGCCCTTATGACTGGTTTTTTGGTACAGGGTCACTTATATGCTTAAATAATATTTATATTCATAACAAGGACAGTCGAACGATCAATTTCAAGTTTCTACCGCAAATGCATTAAAACCAATGTCCTTCCCTGTCCGTTCCAACAGGAGAGAGAAAATGAAATGTCTTTTTCTTTGTCCTGTCACCCTCCCCGTGCGCGCACACAAAGCCCGAGTCCTACACTTCTGAATATTCTCTTCAATTCCATTACAATGCATTGAATATTGCGTTGGTTCCCGAGTGCATCAGACCTGTGTGAAGGTGTATTGGTCATTCGTGTGCATTGTAAATGTCATTGGTGTGTTTGTCTGTCGCGGGAGGGGTCAGAGAAGAAGAAGCTGCACGCAGAACAAGTGACTTGCGCTTCAGTTCAGAGAACCTGCTGAACAGCGGGGCTCGCAGAGACTCTCTCCGCGCACAGGTGATGAAAATGGAGCGAGGACTTTTATTCGCAAGGATACTTGGAGTTACGCTCGTCTGCATTTCGCAGGTCGCTCCTGAGGAACGAACGGTGAGGTATAAGATTTACGAGGAGGTTCGACCGCCGATGGTCATCGGAACTCTAGCCAGCAACGTAACCTGGACCCCGGACAAAACGCGCAGGACTTTCCCTGGCATCAGGTTTAAGCTCATGAGCCCCTCCACCGGCTCCTTCATCCGCTTCAGGGAAAGCGACGGGAGGCTGACGGTGGAGGAGCGCGTCGACCGCGAACGCATCTGCAAGCGCAACCCGCGGTGCGTAATCACTTTCGACGTCGCCTTCGTCTCCGCCGAGCAGTTCGAGCTCTTTCACGTCGAGGTGGAGGTGCTGGACGTGAACGACAACTCGCCGGAGTTTCCGCGCGCCGAGTGCACCGTCGAGATCTCCGAGAGCGCGGCGCTGGGGACGCGCATCGCGCTGGACGCCGCTGAGGACGCGGACGTGGGCTCGAACTCTATCCAAACGTACCATCTGAGCGAGAGCACTCACTTTAGCATCGATGTCATTACGCGAGTGGACGGGGTTAAATATGCGGAGCTGGTGCTCATCAAAGAGCTCGACCGGGAATCCCGCGCTTTTTTCGCGCTTAAACTCGTGGCTGCAGACGGCGGGCATCCGGCGAAAAGCGGCGCCACTAATGTCACCGTCAAAGTGAAGGATGCTAATGACAACAGCCCGCTGTTTGACCACAGCCATTACTCTGTGGACGTGCCAGAGGACACCCCCGTCGATTCACTTTTGCTAGACTTGAACGCTGTTGATCCGGACGAAGGTCTCAATGGTCAAGTCGTGTATGAATTCGGCAAACAAGTCACAACTAAAATCAGACAACTATTTAAACTGGATTACAAAACGGGTTATTTGACTTTGCAAAGCCCTGTGGATTACGAAGACGAGACCACGTACGAAATCGACGTGCAAGCCGAAGATTTAGGGCACAATCCGGTGCCCTCAGTGTGTAAGATCATTATCAACATCAGAGATGTGAACGACAACCCGCCTGAAATTATCATCACATCAATTACTTCGGTAACAGATGGCGTTGCGCATGTTAGCGAAGCTACAGGTCCAGACATCCTGGTGGCTTTAATCAGCATCAAAGACAAGGACACTGGAGCAAACGGGCAAGTGAGCTGCACTCTAAACGGTGGACATGGAAACTTCCGGCTTAAAAGAGCATATGAAGGAAGCTACACGATAGTCACGATGGCACCGTTGGATCGAGAGAAGATTGCGGAGTATAATTTGACTGTGGTCGCCGAGGACTTCGGTGTACCGCCGTTACGCACAGTTACTCATTACATTATACGGCTTACAGACGTCAACGACAACGCGCCGATATTCAACGCTAAAATATATGAAGGTTTCATTGAGGAGAATCAACTTCCAGGAACCTATATTACTACCATTCTAGCTAGCGATCAGGATTCCGGGCTTAACGGCGAAATAACCTACGAGCTTTTTGATTCGGATACCAATAGCGTTTCTAGATTTGCTATTATGAATCAAGCGGGGAACGTTTATGCATTGCAAAGTTTTAATTATGAAGTCACGAAACGGTTAGATCTTCGCGTCCAGGCTAGCGACCGAGGATGGCCGCAACTTCACAACAACGCTGTATTGATTATCAACGTGGTTGATCAGAACGACAACGCACCTTCGATAACGCAACCGACGCTTGTGAACGGCTCTGCCGAAATACAGCTTCCGAGAGACGCCCCGCCTGGTTACATCGTGACGCGAATATCGGCGAAAGATCCAGACGCCGGTTTGAACGCGGAGCTCACTTACAAACTCTACGATGGAGGCGATTTGGGTTTCGCAATCGACCCGAACACGGGGGAAATATACATCAATCGCAAAATCGCGTACGACGAGTACGACTTGTGGAAAGTCCTAGCGACGGTTAACGACAACGGCCACCCGTCGCTAACCTCAACAGCTACGATTCACTTCACCCTAACCGAGTCTGCGCCTTCAAACGGCAATTTTTACGACGAAAGAGAGGACGGCGAACCGAAACAGTGGACGCTTATTTTAATTTTGGCTTTGACGAGTTCCTCGCTGCTGTTTTTGGCTATTCTATCGTACATACTATGCAAAAGTCGCAAAAGCGCTCGGAAGAGACGAGCTAGCCTCCCTGACGCCGTGGATATTCCTTACGCTAAAGAGCACAACGCAGTGTCGATGATCTCCAGCCAGACCGCCAATGTGTTCGACTCGCACGCGTTTCACTCCACGACTGTCATCGGGACGCCGGAGAAGCTACACAACAGCGTGCAAGCGACAGCTGAAGTTTTTAGCGAAACCCCGCAGGCCTTCAAGAGCAAATATAGGAGTGTGGCGGGGGAAATAGATGTAAGTGGGGACTGTTTCTTTTAGTGTGTGTGTGTGTGTGTGTTTGAGGGCCGTTCACACAGGACATGCATTCAAAAACAGCTCAGTGCAATGACGTTCATCTGATGCATGTGTACAGGCCAATGCAAAACAGTGATTTATGACATTTATGACATTTAAACTCAGAATTCGGAGAAAGCAGTCCAAATTGCGCGATATAAACTCCAAATTCTTAGAAAAATAGGTCAAAATTATGATATGTAAACTACAAATTCTGAGAAAAAAGTCAAAATTAAATGTAAAAGAATTCAGAGCAAAAAAAGTAGAAATCATCAGATGTAAACTCGGAATTGCAAGGGAAACAAAAATCAAAATTCCGAGGTGTAAACTCAGAATTCCGATTTAAAAAAAAAAAGTTACAAAAAATCCGAGATCTAAACTCAGAATTTTGAGGGAAAAAAGTCAAATTTCCGAGATGTGAACTCAAAATTCTGAGGGGGAAAAAGTCAAAATTCCGAGGGGGAAAAAATTGGAAAAAAAACTGAGATCTAAACTCAGAATTTTGAGGGGGAAAAAAAGTCCAAATTCAGAGATCTGAATTTGCACCGTGAGGCTTGAAATGCAATGCTAATGATGCAAGATGTGAAAGCCAATGACGTTCGTCTGATGCATGCGTACAGGCCAATGCAAAACAGTGATTTATGACATTTAAACACAGAATTCGGAGAAAGCGGTCCAAATTATGAGATATAAACTCAAAATTCTTAGAAAACTAGGTAAAAATTACGATATGTAAACTCCACATTCCAAGAAAAAAAGTCCAAATTCAGAGATCTAAACTCAGAATTCCAAGGAAAAAGTCCAAATTTAGAGAGAAAAAAATCTAATCATGAGATGTAAAATCATCAGATATAAACTCAGAATTCCGATAAAAAAATAAAAAAAAAATTCAGAGATTTAAACTCAGAATTCCAAATAAAAAGTCCAAATTTAAAGAAAAAAAATCTAAATCATGAGATGTAAATTCAGAATTCTGATGAAAAAAAAAATCATGAGATGTAAACAGAATTCCAAGAAAAAGTCCAAATTCAGAGAGAAAAAAAATCTAAATCATGAGATGCAAAATCATCAGATATAAACTCAGAATTCCGATAAAAAAAAACGCAAAAAAATTCAGAGATTTAAACTCAGAATTCCAAATAAAAAGTCCAAATTTAAAGAAAAAAAATCTAAATCATGAGATGTAAATTCAGAATTCTGATGAAAAAAAAAATCATGAGATGTAAACAGAATTCCAAGAAAAAGTCCAAATTCAGAGAGAAAAAAAATCTAAATCATGAGATGCAAAATCATCAGATATAAACTCAGAATTCCGATAAAAAAAAAAAAAATTCAGAGATTTAAACTCAGAATTCCAAATAAAAAGTCCAAATTTAAAGAAAAAAAATCTAAATCATGAGATGTAAATTCAGAATTCTGATGAAAAAAAAAATCATGAGATGTAAACAGAATTCCAAGAAAAAGTCCAAATTCAGAGAGAAAAAAAATCTAAATCATGAGATGCAAAATCATCAGATATAAACTCAGAATTCCGAAAAAAAAACGCAAAAAAAATCAGAGATTTAAACTCAGAATTCCAAATAAAAAGTCCAAATTTAAAGAAAAAAAATCTAAATCATGAGATGTAAATTCAGAATTCTGATGAAAAAAAAAAATCATGAGATGTAAACAGAATTCCAAGAAAAAGTCCAAATTCAGAGAGAAAAAAAATCTAAATCATGAGATGCAAAATCATCAGATATAAACTCAGAATTCCGATAAAAAAAAGCGCAAAAAAAATCAGAGATTTAAACTCAGAATTCCAAATAAAAAGTCCAAATTTAAAGAAAAAAAATCTAAATCATGAGATGTAAATTCAGAATTCTGATGAAAAAAAAAAATCATGAGATGTAAACAGAATTCCAAGAAAAAGTCCAAATTCAGAGAGAAAAAAAATCTAAATCATGAGATGCAAAATCATCCGATGTAAACTCAGAATTTCGAGGGGAAAAAAAAGTCAAATTTCCAAGATGTGAACTCAGAATTCTGAGGAAAAAAGTCAAAATTCTGAGGGGGGAAAAAAAATCATGAGATGTAAACTCAGAATTCCAAGAAAAAAGTCCAAATTTAGTGATCTAAACTCAGAATTCCAAGTCCAAATTTAGAGAAAAAAAATCTAAATCATGAGATGTAAACTCAGAATATCAAGAAAAAAGTAAAATCTATGAGATTTAAACTCAGAATTCTGAGAAAAAAAGTCAAAATTGCGAGATATGCATGTGGAATTCAAGGGGGGAAAAATTAAATGTTAAATTTGCATCGCGAGGCTTGAAATGCAATGCTAATGACGCAAGATGTGAAAACAGTGATTTATGACATTTAAACGCAGAATTCGGAGAAAGCAGTCCAAATTATGAGATATAAACTCAAAATTCTTAGAAAAATAGGTCAAAATTACGATATGTAAACTCCAAATTCTGAGAAAAAAGTCAAAATTAAATGTAAAAAGATTCAGAGCAAAAAGGTCAAAATCATCAGATGTAAACTCAGAATTCCGAGGAAAACAAAAATCAAAATTCCGAGATGTAAACTCAGAATTCCGAGGGGGGACGAAAAAAAGTAAAAATTCCGAGATCTAAACTCAGAATTTCAAGGGGAAAAAGTCAAATTTCCGAGATGTAAACTCTGAATTCTGAGAAAAAAAAGTCAAAAAAAAGGGAAAAAGGGAAAAAAAATCATGAAATGTAAACTCCAAATTTAGAGAAAAAAAATCTAAATCATGAGATGTAAACTCAGAATTCCAAGAAAAAAGTAAAATTTATGAGATTTAGGAAAAAAAGGTCAGAATTACGAGATATGCATATGGAATGCAAGGGGGAAAAAATGTAAATCAAATGTTACATTTGCACAATGCTGTGAACAAAGAAGTGCACCACACATATGCGACCCTGGACCACAAAACCAGTCATAAATTCATTGTATGGGTTTACGGTTTCCTACCGTAAATTTACCAAACTTAATTTTTGATTAGTAATATGCATTGCTAAGAGCTTCATTTGGACAACTTTAAAGGGGATTTTCTCAATATTTAGATTTTTTTTTTGCACCCTCAGATTCCAGACTTTTTTATTGCCCTATCCTAACCAACCATACAGCAGTGAAAGCTTATTTATTCAGCTTTCAGATGACGTATAAACCTCAAATGCAAAAGCAAATGCATGACTGGTTTTTGTAGTCCAGGGTCACATATTTATACACAAAATACAAGTGATGCAACAGGCAAAAATGTCTGATACACATCAAAATAGATGTGATGCAATGACCAAAAGGGGCACATAAACAATGCATTATTGCATCAAAAACAGCTAGAAGTAGTGCAATGGAATCGAACTGAATTCAACACACTGAATCTGTTTAAACTTGTGTTAAAACTGTGTTAAAAATTACAGTGGGACTCATTGAAGATGCATAAGAAGTGACTAAATGGCCAAAAAATATTAGAAAATAGACCAATTCTGAGATCAAACTCAGAATTCATGTAATTTTGACTTTTGTTCTCAGAATTTGAAATTTACCTCTCGTAACTTAAACTTTTCCCCCCCAAGAATTCTGATCTTGCAATTCAGACTTTTTTTCTCAGAATTTTGAGTTTAAATCTCATAAATTTGACTTTTTTTTCTCTGTAAACTCTAAACTCAAAATTTTAGAAAAAAATCAAAAATTAAAATCACTAGATGTAAACTCAGAATTCCAAGAAAAAAGTAACATTTATGAGATTTCGGATAAAAAGTTCAAATTGTGAGCTATAAACTCAATAAGGTCAAAATTCTGATATGTAAACTCCAAATTCTGAGAAAAAAGTAAATAAAATGTAAACTCAGAAAAAAAGACAAAATTCTGAGATGTAAACTCAGTATTCTGAGAGAAAAAAGTCAAAATTCCGAGATGTGAACTCAGAATTCCGAGAAGAAGAAAAATCCAAGATGTAAACTCGCAATTCCAAGGGGGGAAAAAAGACAAAATTCCGAGATGTGAACTCAGAATTCTGAGAGGGGGAAAAAATCTTAGATAAGATTTTAAATTCCGAGATGTAAACTTGGAATTCTGAGACATAAAGGTCAAAATTCCGAGATGTGAACTCAGAATTCTGAGCGGAATTCCTGAGGGAAAAAAGTAAAAATTAAATGAGTTGTGAACTTGGAATTCTGAGAAAAAAAGTCAAATTCCGAGATGTAAACTCAGAATTCCAGAAAAAAAAGTCAGAGAGTCACAAGGAGTTTTAAAAACTGATTTGATCTTGCCTTAAAAAATGCAAAGTCATGTGTTACAAAACAGCTATAAGAAGTGCAACAGAAAGGGTAAAAAATGTGTTTTTCAAAATACACCTGTTTTTATGTCTTAAGCTGTCTTTAAAATAAATAGGTTCATGGCACAGCATGCGGAAATAAAACAAGCATGCAAAGCAATGCAACAGTCAAATACATCTGTGTGATGCATGTGTATATACAATATACCAACAAAAAATAGCGCAGAAAAGTGTGCTTTGTGTGCGTGGCATTAGTGAACGACCTGGAAGGTTTAATAGTTCATTAACAGATGAAACATCTGTCATTTACTCACCCTCATGTTGTTCTAGAAGAGCAGAGAGAATGAGCTTTTGTTCTTGTGTCTTCACAGGGATATTCCACTTTGCCTGGTTATGGTAAAGACAACGCTCGACCCATCACAGTATGGAAAGGAAACTCCATGATGACCATCGCAGTCAGAGACCCACAAATCAGTGGCAAAGACAGTGGAAAAGGAGACAGTGATGTGAATGACAGTGATTCTGACATCAGTGAAGGCCTCAAGAAAGACTACACTTCATATAAAGGTGAGAATCAACTCATCTGACTGTAATACACACACACACACACCAAATCATCTTGTTAAATGGCAAAAGTACTTGAAAATATGATCTGATGCAATAGAAAGAATAACTGGAGCATGGAGCACTGATATAGGTCTTACACTAATGAGAGAGGAGACGTTTGTAGTTTTATACAGTTAGAAAGTTAGTCTTACATAACTGATCATTTATGTGCTTGATAAAACTAACAGTGAAACAGATAAAGACAAGTCGCTGGTGGCACGACTTCTCACACAGACGATTGTCAGGGCAATTATTTTTTTGCAGGATTGTGGTTACGTTGACAAGGTGTTGTGTGGATTAGTCAGGCAAAGTTAAAGTAGAGAGCTGCTCAGATTAATGAGCTGGTGATTGGATCAGTTCACTTCAAGGTCAGTGTTGATTCATTTCTAGTGCAACCTTGTTAAACGCTAATCTATGGGAAACAAAGAGCCTGAGCGATCACATGCGTGCTAATGGAGCTGAGCAGTGTGCGTATCGTGTGTCACACACATCTGAGCACTTTAAGGGTTGAACGAACGTATTTTCTGATGAAAAAGAGAAGTGCACCTATCTGATTTAGGACTTTGATCACCCAAATGTATGGAAGAGAAAAAAAAAATACTGATGAAATTGCGTCTGTGACATGTTTACTAAAAAAAAGTCAAAATTACTAGATGTAAACTTAGGATTCTCCAAAAAAAAAAAAAAAAATCAAAATTATGAGATGTAAACTTAGAATTCTGAGAAAAAAAGTCAAAATTATGAGATGCAAACTTAGAATTCTGAACAAAAGGTCAAAATTACTAAATGTAAACTTAAGATTCTCAAAAAAAAAAAAAGAATAAATAAAAATTATGAGATGTAAACTTAGAATTCCGAGGGAAAAAGTCAAAATTATGAGATTTAAACAGAATTCTTAGAAAAAAAGTCAAAATTACTAGATGTAAACTTAGGATTCTCAAAAATGTTGTACATTTCTAAAAAAGTCAAAATTATAAGATGTAAACTTAGAATTCCAAGAAAAAAGGTCAAAATTACAAGATGTAAACTTAGAATTCTAAAAAAAAAAAAAATTAAATTATGAGATGTAAACTTAGAATTCTGCGAAAAAAAGTCAAAATTATGAAATCTAAATTACAAATTCTAAAAAAAAAAAGTCGAAATTCCATTTAAACTCAGAATTCAGAGAAAAAAAAGTCAAAATTCCGAGATCTAAAATTTGTGAGATTTAATTTGGAGAAAAAAGCCAAAATTCTGAGATTTAAACTCAGAATTCAGAGAAAAAAAGTAAAAATTCCAATAGCTGAATGCAGAGGGGGGAAAAAGTCAAAATTCTGAGATGTGAACTATAAATTCAGAGGGGAAAAAAGTCAAAATTTCAATATCTAAACTCAGAATTCCAAGAAAAAAGTCAAATTTATGAGATTTAAACTCGGAATTCAGAGAAAAAAAGTCCAAATTGCGAGATATAAACTCAGAATTCTTAGAAAAAACATAGGTCAAAATTATGATATGTAAACTCAAAAGTAAATGTAAACTCAGAATTCAGAGTAAAAAAAGTCTAAATCATCAGATGTAAACTCAGAATTCCGAGGGAAACAAAAGTCAAAATTCTGAGATGTAAACTCAGTATTCCGTTTTAAAAAAGTCAAAATTCTAAGATCTAAACTCAGAATTCCGAGGAAAAAAGTCAAAATTCAAACTTCAAGGTCAGTGTTGGTTCATTTCTAGTGCAACCTTGTTAAACGCTAATCTATGGCGATCTATAATCAAGCTTATGACCTGCAGTTTTAGGAAAAGTCAGAACTGCAGGAGGTAAATATTAAATATTTATTGTGAGGTGTAAACTTGCAATTCTGAGAAAAAATGTCAGAAGTGTGAGGTGTAAAATTGTAATTTATATTGATTGGATTGGTTTGAGTTTATATCTTGAATTTGTGATAAACTCACAATTCTGACATTCAAGTAGAAATCTTGTATTAATCTCATTAATTGTCAAGTGCAGCTTGAAGTCAATTGTAATTTCTCCATTACCCATATACAATTACATTCCATTAGGCCTATGCATTTAATCAAATCACATAAGTTTGTAAGAAACTGATTCATTTTAAAAAAGACTTTTAATTATAGTAATATAATGCACCACATGCTGATCAGAGGGATGTAGGTGGGATGCAATGCCAGAGTAAAGTAATGCCACAACTTATACAACAGTGTTCAGATCATCTTTTTTCCTGTCAGAATCAATATATTGCAATATTTCTATCTGCTGAATGAAAGCTTTTCCATATTCCAAGCTTGCCTACTGAACTTGGGACATCACATGCATGTGTGAGTTGTGAAAAATCTAGGAATTATTTGATTGTTGGAATTTAGGTTAAGGCATCAAAAGTAACTAAGCTGTTTTATGGATAG
This sequence comes from Cirrhinus molitorella, assembly GCA_033026305.1. NCBI lineage: Eukaryota > Metazoa > Chordata > Actinopteri > Cypriniformes > Cyprinidae > Cirrhinus > Cirrhinus molitorella. The sequence goes on along the minus strand of CM065122.1, from coordinate 3,779,132 downwards.
TAACTGTAATATTATTACTGAAATCTTATTTGTAAATAGTTACACTACTAGTTACTGCATAAAGTAATATTATTACAGTAACTAAATTACTAGTAACTAGTTACTGCCCAACATGGCAGAATACACCAAAAAAGTCAAATTTGTGAGATTTAAACGCAGAATTACAAAAAAAAAAAAAAATCAAATTTAAATTTAGAATTCCTTAAAAAAAAAAAAGTCGAAATTATGAGATGTAAACTTAGAATTTTTTGAAAAAAGTCAAAATTACTAGATGTAAACTTTGAATTCAGAGGAAAAAAAAATCTAAATTACTAGATATAAACTCAGAATTCTGAAAAAAAAAGTCAAAATTACTGGATGTAAACTTAGAACTCCAAGGAAAAAAGTCAAACTTACAAGATGTAAACTTAGAATTCTAAAAAAAAAAAAAAAAAAAATTATGAGATGTAAACTTAGTATTCTGAGAAAAAAAGTCAAAATTATGAGATGTAAACTACAAATTCTAAAAAAAAAAAAAAAATCCATTTAAACTCAAGAATTCAGAGGAAAAAAGTCAAAATTCTGAGACCTAAACTCAGAATACCGGGGGGAAAAGTCCAAATTCTAAGAAGAAAATAAAAATCATGAGATGTAAACTCAGAATTCCAAGAAAAAAGTCAAATTTATGAGATTTAATTTGGAGAAAAAAAGATTTAAACCCAGAATTCAGAGAAAATAAGTAAAAAATCCGATAGCTAAATGCAGAGGGGGAAAAAAGTCAAAATTCTGAGATGTGAACTCAGAATTCCGAGGAAAAAGTGTCAAAATTCAGAGATGTGAACTATAAATTCTGAGGGGAAAAAGTCAAAATTCCGATATCTAAACTCAGAATTCCAAGAAAAAAAGTCAAAATTCAGAGATGTGAACTATAAATTCTGAGGGGAAAAAGTCCAAATTCCGATATCTAAACTCAGAATTCTGAATAGAAAAAGTACAAAATTCCCAGATGTGAACTCAGAATTCCGAGGAAACAAAAAGTCAAAATTCCGATATCTAAACTCAGAATTCCAAGAAAAAAAGTCAAAATTCCGAGATGCAAACTCGGAATTCCAAGAAATAAGTGAAAACGATGAGATATAAACTCAGAATTCTGATTTAAAAAAGTCAAAATTCCGAGATCTAAACTCAGAATTCTGAGGGAAGAAGTCAAAATTCCGATATCTAAGCTCAGAATTCCGATTGAAAAAAAAGACAAAATTCCCAGATGTGAACTCAAAATTCTGAGAAAGAAGTCAAAAGTGTGAGATGTAAACTCAGTATTCCAAGACAAAAAGACAAAATTACGAGATTTGCTGAATTGCTGTTAATTGGATTAGACTGAGGTTCAAGAACTGAAAACCTTAATTTTAATTGTGTGTTTCCTCAGGTCTGTGGGCTTGCACCAGTGAATGCAGGATCCTCGGTCACTCAGACAGATGCTGGAGCCCGTCTGTGAGCAGAACCAGCGGGAGCATTAATAGCAGACATCTCTCGACCTTCTCAAGGACGAGGCCGTCCTCACAGGCCACGCTTCAGAGGAGCAGTTACGACACACAGACAAACAGAAGCGTGGCCTTGCACAGCCTTACAGAAGATCAGCAGAGTCAATACGATTACATTCACGTCTGCTCTCCACAATCACAACGAAGACAAGACTCTGAGAATATAGACGTGCAAGTCTTCACACACTCCACCAAACCCATCACCACAGATAGTCCCGCCAGATTTACAGAAGCCTGAGACCTCAGTGTGATGTTGCTGTACATACTATCTTTGACTGCGTCCATGTTTTGTAAATACAAATTATATTTTTAACAGTATTAGCTGTTGTTTTTTTCACAGCATGTTTTGGACGATTATAATGTGGTTGTGTTTGTAAGTCACTTTTTTGTCGCACTGTAACAAACTGTAACGCATTAAATGTCATTTTTTAAAAGCTACAAATGTTACCACTTTTATAATGTTTACTTACACAAGTTTCTTTTTAAGAAATGACACATGAGAAATAAAATAAGTTATGGTCAAATTTACAATGGTTTTTTCTCCTTGACAAATCCAGTCAGAATGTATAATCAGTTTACTACATTTTTTATTTTTTTCAATCTGAATTATATTAAAAGGTTAAATAGTTGAGTAACAAACTGTCACACACATTAAATTTTATATTTTAAGCTAAACATATGATACCATTTTCATAACAATTTGTTTCTCTTTAAGAAATGACAACATGAGAAATAAAATAAGTTAAGATCAAATTTACAATGTTTTGCACTTTTGACAAAAGTATAACATTTTAGACATCCTTTATATTTTTTTTTATCTTAATTTTTGATCCTAAATATAAATGATTTACAAGTTTGGACATCATTGTGATTGTCAATTGTGCTTACAATTGAATTTTGTCGTAAAATTTAAATGTGCATTGTATTAACAATGGATCACTGGATGAGTCACAATCTGTAACACATTGAATGTCATTTTAAAATGTTTCTAAATGAAAAAAAAAAAAAGATTGTTAATTAATCCAATTGTGTCTTCCAGTGTTTCTTTAATAGTAACTAAAAAAAATACTTTTTTTAGGGTACTACTTTTATGACATTTAATTACACTGGAAAAAAATTGTATTTTTATGAAATGAAAACATGAGAAATAAAAATAATTTTAAATCTACAATGTTTTGCATCCATGACAGTCAAAAGTTTGGAATATTAATTATCTTAAAAATGTTTTGATCTTAAGGCTTTTAATTACATTTTTGATCATAAATATAAATAAAATATACATTTTGTCATTAAATTTACATTTGCATTAACAAAAAATGTAAACTAAGAATTCTTAAAAGTCAAAACTATGATACATAAACTCAAAATTCAGAGAAAAAGGTCAAAACTGTGAGATGTAAACTCAGAATTCCAAGAAAAAAAAAATCTAAAGTACGAAATGTAAATTCTTAGAAAAAAATTATGATCTTGAAAACTTTGTTTAAATACTTAAAGATGATCTTTGTAGACAAATATAAATATAACTTTTTTTAAAAGAAAAAAAAAAGGTACACCTGCAATGATTTGCATCCTTGTCAAATCCAGTCAAAAGACATCTCAAACACATTTGATCTAAAAGGCTTTTGTTTAAATGCTTGAATGTTAGCTTTGCAGACAAATACACATTATTTCTCATAACATTTCAAATGGCATTTTTTGCAATTATTATTATGTTTGTATTGTATGCGTTTTTATTAATTTTATTTCAATTTTATATTAGTCTTTTAGTAAAGAAGTCAGAAGTCTCTTCTGCTCACCAAGTCTGCATTTAAAACATTAAACACATTTACAACATAATATGTTAAAAAATATTTTTTATTATTATTATTATTATTATTATTATGTTGAAAACAGCTAAGTAGAATTTCTTCAGGTTTCTTTGATCAATAGAAAGTTAAGAAGAACAGTGTTTATCTGAAATAGAAATCTTTTGTAACATTATAAATGTCTTTATTATCACTTTTAATCAATCTGAAGCATCCTTGGTAAATAAAAATAATAATTTCTATTATTTCTTTACAAAAAGAAATAAATAAATAAACCAAATTATACTGACTCCAAGCTTTTAAATGGTATAGTGTATAATGTTACAAAAATAATTTTATTTCAGATAAATGCTGATCTTTGGATCTTTCTATTCATCAAAGAATCCTGAAAAAATGCACTCAGCTGTTATAAATACTGATAATAATAATAATAATAATAAACTTTATTTTCTTTAAGTTAATATTAATTATTTTTATTTATTTTATATTTGTTATTATATATATGTGTATATAGTAAAAATGTTTTCGTTTTTTTTTTACGGTTAAAGTTTCAGTATATCTCATGCATGTTTCTCCTTCAAAAGTGTTGAAAAGCATCCCATAATGCACCTGATGAAGTTGGCTGATGAATGTTAACAGTGAAAAAAGCTGGAAACTCGACAAAGAAGATAAAATATAAGAGAATCTTCATTTGAGTCACACGTTTTCATCACTACATCATTCCCAGACCTCCATTTGTGTCATTTAATTGTATTTATAAATGCAAAATAGTCACGAAAATGAGTGATGTGTCCAAAATTTTGACTGATAGTGTACATAAATGAGATCCAGCCTTAGTAAAACTAAAGTACCATGCTTGACTTTCTTGAATTGACTTATAAATGTTGCCTTCGAAAGCATCCCATGGATTTACATAGTGAATTCAGGTAAACCGGGCCTCTTTTTGCAGTTTATACAAATTCACTCAGAATGTGCATGAATAGTCTGAAGCGTCTGTCTCAGCACTATGTTTTCTCAGGCCACAGAAAATCCCCAGAGAGGAATTCCAGTGTTGGGTTTCTCCGGGACCTTGTTTATTTTCCCCGAATTTTTCCTCTCTCTCACCTACATGACAGAAACTTGAGAGAAGCTACATCAAGTCACAAAGCTCTGCTTTCAGTAGACACGAGAACGCCATGGAGGAAACATCAGAAACAGCTCCTTTTGAGGTATGTGATGCTCTCGTTTCATCATTTTATACTTAAACTTCACATTATGCATGTAATACTCTCAGTATGTAATACCCATAATATGTGCTTAATAAGGCTTACAGTAGCTTGAAGCCCAGAGGGTTTGTGCGTCTGAGGAAGACGGCGGTCGTAGCCTTCATCGCTGGAGCCGTTCTGCTGCTTTTCGGAGGCATCGGAGCTTTTTACCTGTGGAAAGTCAGCGAGAAAGAAGTAAGTGTCTCCAGACCAGACAGTACAGTAGTCTAAACTACTTTGGCTCAAAATTAGTGCAACTGTTCAGCAACTTCCTACACAAAAAATATCACTTTTGGGTGAGAGTGTCTATCAAATTCAGCCCACTAAAACTTGAGCTTCTTAAAGACAAATCAAAGCAGAAAAAACGTGTGACAAGTTAACCGAATGAAAACTGTGTGATAATAAAATGTTACTATTTGTTCTTCTTGATCTGCAGCAAACTGTTAAGTGTTTTGGGTTTATTTTGCATGCATGACAGTCACAATTTTGACATAATAATTATCTTCAAAATGTTTTGATCTTAAAGCTTTTGATTACATTTTTAATCATAAATATAAAGCGTCTATGATTACATTTTGTCATTAAATTTAACATTAAATTTTGCCTTACATTAAAAAAGCAAAGTAACTTTTATAACATGGACTTAGACTGATAAAATTATTTATTTTTAAAAAAAACGAAAGTGTGAGAAATGAAATTGTAAAGTTATGGTAAAAACTGCAATGTTTTGAATCTTTGACCAAACCAGTTATGATTTATGATCTTAAAACTTTTTAATCTTAATCTTTCTATTTAAATACTTGAAGATTATATTTGTAGACAAAAAGAAATCTAACAAATATAGATATAAATTTAAAAACAAAAAAGTCAACATCACATTCTCAGAAAAAAAGTCACAATTATGAGATGTAAACTTAAAATTCCAAGAAAAAAAGACAAAATTACAAGCTGTAAACTCAGAATTCCAAGAAAAAGTCAAAATTATGATCTATAAAAATTCCGAATTCCAAGAAAAAAGGCAAAATTACCAGCTGTAAAATCAGAATTCCAAGAAAAAAGTCAAAATTACGAGCTGTAAACTCGGAATTCCAAGAAAAAAAGACAAAATTACGAGATGTAAACTCAGAATTCCAAGACAAGAAGTCAAAAATATACGATGTAAACTCAGAATTCCAAGAAAAAAGACAAAATTATGAGATGTAAACTCAGAATTCCAAGACAAGAAGTCAAAAATATGAGATGTAAACTCAGAATTCCAAGAAAAAAGACAAAATTATGAGCTGTAAACTCAGAATTCCAAGAAAAAAGTCAAAATTATGAGCTGTAAACTCAGAATTCCAAGAAAAAAGTCAAAATTATGAGCTGTAAACTCAGAATTCCAAGAAAAAAGTCAAAATTACGAGCTGTAAACTCGGAATTCCAAGAAAAAAAGACAAAATTACGAGATGTAAACTCAGAATTCCAAGACAAGAAGTCAAAAATATGAGATGTAAACTCAGAATTCCAAGAAAAAAGACAAAATTATGAGCTGTAAACTCAGAATTCCAAGAAAAAAGTCAAAATTATGAGCTGTAAACTCAGAATTCCAAGAAAAAAGTCAAAATTATGAGCTGTAAACTCAGAATTCCAAGACAAGAAGTCAAAAATATGAGATGTAAACTCAGAATTCCAAGAAAAAAGACAAAATTATGAGCTGTAAACTCAGAATTCCAAGAAAAAAGTCAAAATTATGAGCTGTAAACTCAGAATTCCAAGAAAAAAGTCAAAATTATGAGCTGTAAACTCAGAATTCCAAGAAAAAAGTCAAAATTATGAGCTGTACACTCAGAATTCCAAGAAAAAAGTCAAAATTACGAGATGTAAACTCAGAATTCCAAGACAAGAAGTCAAAAATATGAGATGTAAACTCAGAATTCCAAGAAAAAAGTCAAAATTATGAGCTGTAAACTCAGAATTCCAAGAAAAAAGTCAAAATTACGAGATGTAAACTCAGAATTCCAAGACAAGAAGTCAAAAATACGAGATGTAAACTCAGAATTCCAAGAAAAAAAGTCAAAAGTACGAAATGTAAACTCAGAATTTCAAGAAAAGTACAAAAAAATGTAAACTTAAAATTCTGAGAAAAAAGAAAAAATTATGAGATGTAAACTCAGAATTCCAAGAAAAAAAGTCAAAAATTACGAGCTGTAAACTCAGAATTCCAAGAAAAAAGACAAAATTATGATGTAAACTCAGAATTCCAAAACAAAAAGTAAACATTACGAGATGTAAACTCAGAATTCCAAGGAAAAAAGTAAAAATTATGAGATGTAAACTCAGAATTCCAAAACAAAAAGTCAAAATTACGAGATGTAAACTCAGAATTCCAAGGAAAAAAGTCAAAATTATGAGATGTAAACTCAGAATTCCAAGGAAAAAAAGTCAAAATTATGAGATGTAAACTCAGAATTCCATGAAAAAGTCAGAAGTATGAGATGTAAACTCAGAATTCCAAGAAAAAAAGTCAAAATTACAAGCTGTAAACTCAGAATTCCGAGGAAAAAAAGTCAAAATTACGAACTGTAAACTCAGAATTCCAAGACAAGTAAAAAAATGACGAGATGTAAACTCAGAATCCCAAGAAAAAAAAGTAAAAAAAATGACGAGATGTAAACTCAGAATTCCAAGACAAAAAGTAAAAAATACGAGATGTAAACTCAGAATTCCAAAAAAAAGAGTCAAAATTATGAGATGTAAACTTAAAATTCCTAGAAAAAAGTCAAAATTATGAGATATAAACTCAGAATTCCAAGACAAAAAGTTCAAATCATAAAATGTAAACTTAAAATTCCTAGAAAAAAGTCAAAATGAGATGTAAACTCAGAATTCCAAGACAAAAAGTCAAAAATACGAGACGTAAACTCAGAATTACAAAAAAAAAGTAAAAATTCTGAGATGTAAAATCAGAATTCCATGGAAAAAAAATTAAATTACGAGATGTAAACTCAGAATTCCAAGAAAAGTCAAAATTATGAGATGTAAACTCAAAATTCAGAAAACAAGGTCAAAATCGCGAGATGTAAGCTCAGAATTCCAAGAACAAAGTAAAAATTACAAGATGTAAAATCAGAATTCCATGAAAAAGTTACAATTACGAGATGTAAACTCAGAATTCCAAGAAAAGTCAAAATTATGAGATTTAAACTCAGAAATCCAAGACAAAAAGTTTAAATCACGAGATTTACAGTTTACAATTCCTCGAAAAAGTCAAAACAACAAGATGTAAACTTACAATTCCTAAAAAAACAACAACAACAAAATGTAAAGTCAGAATTCCGAAAAAAAAGTCAACATCACAAGATGTAAATAAAACGTGTGACGAGTGAACCGAATGGAAACTGTGCAATAATAAAAACATTTTATTGTTCTTCTTGATCTGCAGCAAACTGTTAAGTGTTTTGGGCTTATTTTGCATGCATTCATTCATCAGGGGTATTTTGTAACACTGCTATATTTAAAGTATACATTTTTAATATTCCGCATTGCATAATCGCACAGTTTGGCTCTCAAATGCATCCTGATGCAACAGCGCAGACGTGTCGATATTTAAAGCACAGTAGGTTTGAATATTTAAATTGCAGTTTGTCTCAGCAGTGTGTCAGGAATGATCAATGGAGCGGGCTGCGTGGCGTTTGCATTTGCAGCCTTCAGTGTGCATTGATTTCAGGCACCTCTGGTATTTCAAAAAAATCTGCCAGGTTAAAGACGGCAAACAAAGAGGTCTGTGTGCTGGGTTATAATCATGCAGTGTTAACACTGCAAACAGATCAGCATGCATCACTTCCCAACGCAAACACAAACGGCCAGTAAGAGCTGCAGCCGTGAGCAAACGTCCTGCTGGACCGCTGCACAAAATCATGCGCCAATATTATACAGGATGGTTTATACGGGGTAAATCAGTGCTTCTCAACTGCTTCGGGACTCAGATTAAGTGGCGAACCAAAACTGATTAATGTACAAAAGAAAAAAGTCACAAATGTAATTATTATTTCTCTTTTGGACATATTTTCTCCTTTTGACAACTGTGCATGATTATATGGTTAGTTTTATTATTTCTATATGGCATTTAGCATCGTTTCTTCCTAATATGTCATATTTGTACATTGCAATGTTATTTTGAGATTCTATTATAGGTGATATTTTTTTTTTACTTTTTAATTTCAGTTTTTGTACTTTTGTTGTGCTTTTGTCATTTTTAGGAGTTTTATTTTGTATTTATTTATTTATTTTTATGTCTATATGTCTATATAGTTTTGATTATTTTTTTTCAGATTTGGTTAAACTAAACAAGCTGATTTGTTTATTTTATATAGATTTTATTCATTTGTTCAGCTTAAAATGTATTATTATTTTTAAAATACTAAACTATGATTATATATATATATATATATATATATATATATATATATTTATATATATATATTTAAATATTTTTTATAACCACACACATACATATAGTTTATAAATGTCTACATAGTTTTTATACATTTTTATTTTTGTTTTAGTTATTCTAGTATATTAAGTTAAACTAAGTTTAATAAGAAATGATTGAAATTTATTTATATTCATTTTAATATTAGTTTTTTATTTTTATCATAATTATTTTTAAATATCTGTATAGTTTTATTTTATTTCTAGAGAAACATTTACCAGAAAAGCAAAATGACTAAGATATGAAGTCTTGTTTTCTGTTTTATTTATTTATTTTTACATGTCTATATAGTTTTAATTCATTTTTATTTATTTTTTTAGTTATTATAGTACATCAAGTTAAACTAAATGAGAAATACTGGCAATTAGCTGATTTTTATATTTGATATATATATTTTATTTGTTTTAATTTGTTGAGTTTAAATGTATTTTTTATATACTTATACTTATATAAATAACTTTATTTCTTTTTATAACCACACATAGTGTGTATTTTTTTTAGTTGTTCTAGTACATGAAGTTACACTAAAGTGAAATAAGAAATAATTGAAATATATATATATATACACACACATATATATATATATATATATATATATATAACTTTAGTTAATTTTGTACATTTTTTATAACCACACAAATAGTTTTTTTAAATGTCTATATAGTTCTTTATTTGGGGTTTTAGTTATTCTAGTTACACTAAAATGAAATAAGAAATAATATCTGAAACAAACAGTTAATTTATATTCATTTTAACATTAGTTCATTTTTTAATTAATGTAGGTATGTGGTTTTGTAATTTTTTTTATCATTTTATTTTTTTTTTTTAAATATGTCTGTATATTTTTATTCATTTTCTGTCAGTTTTATTTCTAGTTATTTTAGCACATGGGTGTTTTTCATATTTATATATTTATATTTTAAAATATTTTCTAATGTAGTATTTTTGTCTTATATTTACCACAGAAGCAGTTTCAGTTTTCTGAAAAATGCAACAAAATTAAGCGACTTTATTCTTAAAACACGAACAAATATCTGCCAGTGGTGCAAAAAAAAAAAAAAAAAAAAAAAAAAATCCTTTTGAATAAAGTCTAGTTTTCAGACCCCACTGGCGAATATTTTTTCTTGTTTCAAGCTAAAAACTCCCTTAATTTCTAAACTAACATCATAACTGTCGACAGGCGATCAGCGCTCACTACAGCAGGAACATCGATATAAAGATAGAAGATGACTCAGATGCTGGAGATGGGAAAATTGTGGAAGTCCAAGACTTTAAAGCTGTGAGTAGCACATACTAAACCTGTTCATTTCATTTCAGAGCTGTTCATAAAACAACTCCATTATTGTCACTCTTTCACAGGGCATTACAGCAGTCAAGTTTCCTGGAAAAGAGAAGTGTTACATCAAATCACAAGTCAGATCTGAACTTTCTGAGGTGAGAAACGCAGTGATTTCTAAACCATTAAAGTCTTAAAGTCTATATCCTACATCCTAGACTCAAGTTTCAGTCATTAACTATAAATATGTTAACTACTCATCGGCTATTTTGACCATATCTGCATTCCACTTTGATGAAACATGAATGAAACTGATGATGACTAAAAAATTTAATGTCCATCATGTTTCATAAACCGCAGATAAAAGCATCTGCCACATGAATAAACATACATCAATGCGTCTAAATTGGGGAACAAGTGTGTATCAAGCTAAATGAAAGGCAATTAGCTGTAATTGTGAATATGTATAAGATTTTTTTCTTCTCAAAATGTTTACTTACAGCTCAACTGTGTAATTTCAACACAGTTAGCTTCACTAAATGGAATTTCATAGAGGTTTCCTGGCCACGCCCCCACCGGCTGTCTGTCAAACTGATAGCCCCGCCCCCAAACTCATACCATTGGTTGAGACAATTCTCTTACATTTGCGTTTATTTTTTTTATTTTAGCTTCCATATCTTTCACATTTATAATGATTAAATGATTTTAGAATTATTTTAAAATATTTACATTTTAATTTAGCTTACTGTATACTATATTGAATATCATTGTACACTACCAGTCAGTTTAATGTTTTTTAAAGAAGTCTCTTCTGCTCACCAAGCCTGCATTTATTTCACCCAAAGTACAGCAACAACTGTCAAATATTTTTACTGCTTAAAATAAGTTTTTTGTATTTGAATATATTTTAAAATGTAATTTATTTCTGTGATCAAAGCTGAATTTTCAGCATCATTACTCCAGTCTTCAGTGTCACATGATCCTTCAGAAATCATTCTGAAATGTTGATTTGCTGCTCAACAAACATTTATTATTCTTCTTATCATTATTTAAAATAGGTGAGTATCTGAAAAAATTGTACTTGGCTGTTTTCAATATAATAAAAATAATAAATATTTTTTGAGCAGCAAATCTGAATATTAGAATGATTTCTGAAGGATCATGTGACACTGAAGACTGGAGTAATGATGCTAAAAATTCAGCTTTGATGACAGGAATAAATTATATTTTAAAATATATTCAAATAAAAATCAGTTATTTTGAATAGTAAAAATATTTCAAAATTTTACTGTTTTTGCTAGACTTTGGATCAAATAAAAAAACATGAAAAATCATGAAAACATAAAAAATCTTACTTTTGACTGGTAGTGTATATCCACATTCAGCTTTCAGTTTGCAAGTTTCAGATTTCAGTGTTCAGTCAAGAGCTGTGTTTTAATGACTAATAGGAGGAGGACGCTCTGGCAGTGAAATCTGATGTGGGGTCTCTGGTCTGGATCGCATCTGAAGAACCACTGAAGGACATCAGTTTCCTGAGCCCTGAAATACTGACATTCTGCGGAGACCTTCCCATTTACTGGCACCATCCTGCAAACTCCAGAGGTGTTTCATTTCATCTCCATTAATAAACCTGCAACACATGAACAGCAGAGACGAAGTTCAAGTGCATTGATTTTTATATTGTACGACTAATAGTGTAGTACAAGCCATATAATGTCATTTAACAAGCCATTCAATGCAATGCAATGCAAACTTTTTAAACATTTTGAAAAGTGCCGTTCAAAAGTTTACGATTTTTAATGTTTTTAAAGAAAGCTTTTCTGCTCATCAAGGCTGCATTTATTTGATAAAAATTCCAGAAAAAATAGTAATATTGTGAAATATTATTGCAATTTAAAATAATGTATTTCTGTTTTAATATACTTTAAAATACAATTTATTCCTGTGATCCAAAGCTGAATTTTCAGCATCAATACTCCAGTCTTCAGTGGCACATGATCCTTCAGAATTCATTCTAATATGCTGATTTATTATCAATGTTGGTATATATATATATATATATATATATATATATATATGAATAAATAAAATGTTAATAAACAGCATTTATTTAAAATCTTTTCCAGCAATACACACTCCTGTTCAAACTTTGAGGTCAATAATTTTTTTTTCTTTCTTTCTTTGAAAGAAAATACTAAATAAATAAATAAATAAAGACTTATATTGTTAGAAAGAAGTTCTATTTTGAATAAATGCTGTCCTTAATAATATGCTGATTTATTATCAATCAAATTATATTTTAATCAGGATTCTTTGATGAATAAAATGTAAAAAAAACAGCATTTATTTAAAATAGAAATCTTTGGGTCTAGTATTTTTTCTAGTACATTTTTGTTTGTTTGAAAGAAATAAATACTTTTATTCAGCAAGGATGTGTTAAATTAATTAAAAAGTGATAGTATAAACTTACATTGTTAGAAGAGATTTATTTTCTTTTTTTTTAATAAATGCTGTTCAACTTTTTATTCAATGATTTCTGAAGGATCATGTGACACTGAAGACTGGAGTAATGATGCTGAAAATTCAGCTTTGCATCTCAGAAATAAATTAAATCTTTAAAACATATTCAAACAGAAAACTGTTTTTTAAATAGTAAAATATTTCAAAATGTTACTGTTTTTACAGTACTTTGGATCAAATAAATGCAGGCTTGGTGAGCAGAAAAGAGACTTCTTTAAAAACATAAAAATCTTACTGTTCAAAAACTTTTGACTGCTAGTGTATTTTAGTTGTGAATAATATAAAACATTATTCCCGTCCAAAAAAAACTTTTTCTTAGTTATACGAATGTTATGGGAACGTTCCATTTTATTATTTTAAGCGTTATTATATAAGCATTATGTTTTTGAATGTTAAACATCTGCAACCTTGAAAGAACATTCTAAGAATATTTCCTGCTAGCTGCACATAATATACAGCACATAAACATGATTTTTAGATATAGATGCATACATTTTATTGATCCCAGATGGGACGTTGGGGTAATTACACCCTGACCGTGACATTTGTGAAGGAGGCGATGATTACCATCTAAAGCTCAGAAATGTCTTGCTTTTTAATGCGGCTTATCTTCATTCTCTCTGCTGGCTCTTTCTGAAGCATTAAGGAAGAGGAGAAGTGTGTCGCGAGTGAGACGGCAGACTACAGGTGGATTAAATCGACAACAGGCGAGACGTCGAAACTCCACGAGTTCAGCCCGAGAGGATGAGCGGCCGACCGGGCCTGGCTTTAACCCTGAAAACCCTTATCATGTGAGCAATGCCTTCATTATTACACTAATGCATAAATAATGAATTAAAAAGTAATTAAGGAGTAATTAAGATTTCTTAATGTTTTTGAAAAAGTCTCTACTGCTCACCCAGGCTGCATTTATTTGATCAAAAACACAGTAAAAAAAAACAGCATTATTACAATTTTAAATAATTGTTTTCTATTTTAATAGAACAGTTCTTGCTACTTTTAATATAGCCCTGTTTAACCTACTTTTAATCTAATATAACCATTTTTTTCTGTTTAATATGGGGTAAGATAAAAAACATTAATAATTTTATTTATTCAGGACATTCAATTGATCAAAAGTGAGAGTAAAGATATTTATAAAGTTACAAAAGATTTCCATTTCAAATAAATGCTTTTATTTTGAATGTGCTATTCATCTGTGAATCCTGAAAAATAAAAAATATCATGGTTTCCACAAAAATATTGTGCAGCACAATTGTTTTCCACATTGATAATAATCAGAAATGTTTGCTGAGCAGCAAATCAGTATATTAGAATGATTTCTGAAGGATCATGTGACACTGAAGACTGGAGTAATGATGCTGAAAATTCAGCACTGAACACAGGAATAAATTAAAATTTAACATATATTCACATAGAAAACAGCTATTTTAAATTGCAATAATATTTCAGAATTTTAATGTATTTTTATAATAATATTTTATAATTTTTACAGGATTTTATCAAGTCTCTACTGCTCACCCAGGCTGCATTTATTAGAGCAAAACTACAGCATTATTACAATTTAAAGTAAATGTGTTCTATTTTAACAAAATCAAAACCTATTTTTAATCTAATGTAACATTTAGACATACTTATTACATACTTATTACACTACCGTTGTAATGTTAACATTTTGTCTAAAATTAATAATTGTATTCATTTAGTACACATTAAATTGATTAAATGTGTCAGTAAAGACATTTATAAAGTTACAAAAGATTTCTATTTCAAATAAATGCTGTTATTTTGAACTTTCTATTCATCTGTGAATCCTGAAAAAAAAAAAAAAATCACGATTTCCACAAATATATTGTGCAGCACAACTGTTTTCAACATTGAAAATAATCAGAAATGTTTCAGTCAGCATTTTAGAATGATTTCTGAAGGATCATGTGACACTGAAGACTGAAGTAATGATGCTGAAAATTCAGCATTGAACACAGGAATAAATAGAATAGAATAGAATTTAACATATATTCACACAGAATACAGTTATTTTAAATTGCAATAATATTTCAGAATTTTAATGTATTTTTGTAATAATATTTTATATAAAATATAATTAATTTATATAAAATACTCCTCCTAGACCATTGGTCCAATTTTCAATTATAATAAATTATATTATAAATTATATTATATTTTAACATATATATATATATTTTTTACAGAGAAAGCAGTTATTTTAAATTGTATTTCACAATTTTACAGCATTTTTGATCAAGTAATTGCAGTCTTGATAAGCATATCAGACTTCCTTTAAAAACATAAAGAATACCGACTTCAAACCTAGGTCAAGATTTGAATTTGGGTCACTTAACTAAGCTTAAAAATGAAAACATTTGTCAAGCACCAAATGAATCAGAATTGCAGCCCCACTGAAATAAATGCATGACACTCTGCTCACCATCTCTTCTCTCTCCAGAGGAATCAGGAGGGTTCAGAGGGGCACATGGTGTTCGATCCCATGCTGGACCATCGTGGCATTTGCTGTACAGAATGTCATCGCAGTTACACCCATTGCGAGCGAGTGTGTGAGCCTCACGGGGGCTACTGGCCATGGCCTTACAACTACCACGGCTGTCGGCCGGTTTGCAGGGTCATCATGCCTTGCCGCTGGTGGGCAGCTCGCATGATGGGTCTGGTGTAAGGTCTCCTGCTTCTGCTGGATACCAGTAGATTTGCCCTTAAGGTCCAACTGAAGAATAATGAGGTATTCTCAACAAAAATAAACCTCTAATGTAAGCATTTTTTGGACCAAATGTCAAACATGGATGTGTTTTGATATACAAATAAACATATGTAGTTTTGAACAGCAGATGTGTTTTTAGAACGATTAAAAGTGCTTTTTAAATTATGTACAATTAAATGTGAAGTGTTTTATTTCTGAGCCACTATAGAAACTGCGATTTGTTTTAAATCCGACAGAGCCACTTGCGGGAAAGTTGTGTAATTTGGCACACAGATAGAGGATAGTCTTAACATTAACCATAGCAAGTTTGGCGTCTCTAACTCAAACTCTCTAGCGCCACCACTTGTTCAAAATTCTTTTCCTCTGAATATTCCTCATGCCGACATTTAAAAATCGTAAGGTTTAGTTTTTTCGCTATTATTAGTAGTTCGTAAAATCTACTGTTACCAACTCGTCCAAGGCGGTTTGTCTGATTTTCACCAAATTTGGCTCAGATCATCTTCAGACCATGTTGGCAAAAAGTTGTGGAAAGAAAGTTGATTAGTCAAACCGTATTTGAAAAACGCATGAACGAATTTGATGAAAAGCATGCAAAAACGGGTGTGAGGCTATGTTTCTGCAACGATTTGGCCTATTGACACTAAACTTGGTGTGTACTATAATAACCATGACCTGAGGCGACCTGCACAGTTTCAGCATAGTGCCACCTAGTGGTTAAAAGATATGGAAAATGCTATATTTTATTAACGCATCGACATATCATTACAAAACTCGGTGTGTATATAGATATGAAAACTTGTGAATGGTTCGGCCAAAAATCACAAAACTGGTTTCTTTATTTTCAGAGGAGCATGCCGAGTCAAGCCACATACCCAATTTCCCCATGTCAGCTTTTTTGGGTGTTGACTATTCTATTTTGTTGTAAAATGTTATATTGAAAAATGAAAAATGACTATTTTTGCTTATAACTCCTAAATGGTTTGCCCAAAAATCACAAAACTGGTCTCTTTAGGTTCAAAGGTGCATGCCATATACCCAATTTCCCCATGTCAGCTATTTTGGATGTTGACCATTCTCAATTTTGTCGTAAATTGCTATATTTTATAAATGCATTTTTGACGAAACTCTGTTTGTATATAAACATGAAAAATGGCTATTTTTGCTGATAACTCCTGAATGGTTTGGCCAAAAATCACAAAACTGGTCTCTTTAGATTTGGAGGAGCATGCCTAGTCAAACCATATACCCAATTTCCCCATGTCAGCTATTTTAGGCTTTGACCATTCTCAATTTTGGCGTGAAATGCTATGTTTTATGAACGCATTGAGGTATCATTACGAAACTCTGTGTGCATATGAAAAATTACTATTTTTGCTTATAACTCCTCAATGATCTGGCCAAAAATCACAAAACTGGCCTCTTTAGGTTCAAAGGTGCATGCCATATACCCAATTTCCCCATGTCAGCTATTTTGGATGTTGACCATTTTCAATTTTGTCGTAAATTGCTATATTTTATAAATGCATTGACGAAACTCTGATTGTATATAAACATGAAAAATGGCTATTTTTGCTGATAACTCCTGAATGGTTTGGCCAAAAAATCACAAAACTGGTCTCTTTAGATTCGGAGGAGCATGCCTAGTCAAACCATATACCCAATTACCCCATGTCAGCTATTTTGGGTGTTGACCATTCTCAATTTTGTCATAAATCGCTATATTTTATGAACACAATAATGTATCATTACAAAACTCTGTGTGTATATAGATATGAAAAATGGCTATTTTTGCTTATAACTCCTGAATGGTTTTGCCAAAAATCACAAAACTGGTCTCTTTAGATTCTGAGGAGCAGGCCGAGTCAAACCATATACCCAATTTTCCCATGTCAGCTATTTTGGGCGTTGACCATTCTCAATTTTGTCGTAAAATACTATATTTCATGAACGCATCAACATATCATTACAAAACTCTGTGTGTATATACAGGTCCTTCTCAAAAAATTAGCATATTATGATAAAGTTCATTATTTTCTGTAATGTACTGATAAACATTAGACTTTCATATATTTTAGATTCATTACACACAACTGAAGTAGTTCAAGCCTTTTTTTTTGTTTTAATATTGATGATTTTGGCATACAGCTCATGAAAACCCAAAAAATATCTCAAAAAATTAGCATATCATGAAAAGGTTCTCTAAACGAGCTGTTAACCTAATCATCTGAATCAACTAATTAACTCTAAATACCTGCAAAAGATTCCTGAGGCTTTTAAAAACTCCCAGCCTGGTTCATTACTCAAAACCGCAATCATGGGTAAGACTGCCGACCTGACTGCTGTCCAGAAGGCCATCATTGACACCCTCAAGCAAGAGGTCTGTGGGAAGGAAAAAGTGTGGCAGAAAACGCTGCACAACGAGAAGAGGTGACTGGACCCTGAGGAAGATTGTGGAGAAGGACCGATTCCAGACCTTGGGGGACCTGCGGAAGCAGTGGACTGAGTCTGGAGTAGAAACATCCAGAGCCACCGTGTACAGGCGTGTGCAGGAAATGGGCTACAGGTGCCGCATTCCCCAGGTCAAGCCACTTTTGAACCAGAAACGAGGGCAGAAGCGCCTGACCTGGGCTACAGAGAAGCAGCACTGGACTGTTGCTCAGTGGTCCAAAGTACTTTTTTCGGATGAAAGCAAATTTTGCATGTCATTCGGAAATCAAGGTGCCAGAGTCTGGAGGAAGACTGGGGAGAGGGAAATGCCAAAATGCCTGAAGTCCAGTGTCAAGTACCCACAGTCAGTGATGGTCTGGGGTGCCATGTCAGCTGCTGGTGTTGGTCCACTGTGTTTTATCAAGGGCAGGGTCAATGCAGCTAGCTATCAGGAGATTTTGGAGCACTTCATGCTTCCATCTGCTGAAAAGCTTTATGGAGATGAAGATTTCATTTTTCAGCACGACCTGGCACCTGCTCACAGTGCCAAAACCACTGGTAAATGGTTTACTGACCATGGTATTACTGTGCTCAATTGGCCTGCCAACTCTCCTGACCTGAACCCCATAGAGAATCTGTGGGATATTGTGAAGAGAAAGTTGAGAGACGCAAGACCCAACACTCTGGATGAGCTTAAGGCCGCTATCGAAGCATCCTGGGCCTCCATAACACCTCAGCAGTGCCACAGGCTGATTGCCTCCATGCCACGCCGCATTGAAGCAGTCATTTCTGCAAAAGGATTCCCGACCAAGTATTGAGTGCATAACTGAACATAATTATTTGAAGGTTGACTTTTTTTGTATTAAAAACACTTTTCTTTTATTGGTCGGATGAAATATGCTAATTTTTTGAGATAGGAATTTTGGGTTTTCATGAGCTGTATGCCAAAATCATCAATATTAAAACAATAAAAGGCTTGAACTACTTCAGTTGTGTGTAATGAATCTAAAATATATGAAAGTCTAATGTTTATCAGTACATTACAGAAAATAATGAACTTTATCACAATATGCTAATTTTTTGAGAAGGACCTGTAGATAAGAATAATGGATATTTTGCCTGGAACTCTTGAATGGTTTGGCTAAAAATCACAAAACTGGTCTCTTTAGGTTCAAAGGAGCATGTTCACCACCACGCTTTGACAATACAAAGTTTGAGGGCAGCGCCTCCTTGTGGCCAAAAGTTCTAAAGAAATTTAGAAAAAAAAATGCTAATTACATTTGATTAAATTGGCCTATTGTACTGAAAGCGTTCCCAATATATACCTTGGGTCATGCTGAGAACATAGATACCAATTTTGCCAGTCAGCCGAACTCCTCCTAGACCGTTGGTCTAATTTTCACCAAATTTGGCAGAGATCATCTTCAGACCATGCTGACAAAAAATTGTGGATTTCATGTCGATATATGAAATGGTTACCATTAAACACATCAACGAATTTGCGGGGATCATGCCAAACAGCGTCTGAGGCTGTATCTCTGCAAATCTTTGAAACCAAATTTTGTATGTGCCATTGTTACCTCACACTGACCATGCCACATCAATTTGGTTACAGCGCCACCTATCAAGAGTAGAAGAGTAGAGTAGGAACTATTCATTAATCATTAATTATGAAATTTAAAAAATGCTAATAACTTGCAGCAGCAAGAGTGGTCTTTAATGAGTCGAAGAAAGCCCATGTCACACCTCTCTTCATCAGACTGCACTGGCTGCCAGTAGCTGCTCGCATCAAATTCAAGGTACTGGTGCTTGCCTACAAGACAACCACTGGCACTGCACCAGAATACCTAAACTGTCTTATGTCCCCTCCAGAAGCTTGCGTTCTGCAAATGAACGACGCCTGGTGGTGCCATCCCAAAGAGGCTCAAAATCACTTTCACAGACCTTTTTGTGGACTGTTCCCAGCTGGTGGAATGACCTACCCATCTCAATTCGATCAGCTGAGTCATTGGCCATCTTCAAAAAACGTCTGAAAACCCATCTTTTTCGCCAGCACTTGACCAATTGACACTAGCACTTTCCTACTCCTTTCAGTTTTTCTATATACTTATTTATAAAAAATAAATAAATAAATAATAAAAAAAAAAAAACCTTGCAAGACTTATCATGTTTATCTAACTGAAATTTGCCTCAGCACTTATACACTGTCGCTCTCTTGTTGCTCTGATTGCTTCTATTGTAAGTCGCTTTGGATAAAAGCGTCTGCCAAATGACTAAATGTAATGTAATGTAAATATTCTTTGGGTCATGCCAACAACATACATACTAATTATGCCACAGCCAACCAAACCTTCTGTCTACCATTTTGATTTACATTGAAAACCTAGTTTTTCAAACTTCTTGGTCCAATTTTCACCAAGATTCAAACTGTGCTGACAAAAAGTTACAGATTTCCTGTTGATAGACAAAACCGTTTTTGTATAGCAATGCAACAAAGTTGAGGCATGATGCCAGACTACGTCTGAGGCTGTATCTCTGCGAATCTTTGACATATTGACACCAAACTTTGTATGTGCCATTGTTACCTCACACTGACCATGCCACATCAATTTGGTAACAGCGCCACCTATTGGTCAAGAGTGATAAACCATTCATTAACCATTTATAATGAAATTTAAAAAATGCTAATAACTTGCAATTAGCCTTTTTGTCTCCAAATATTCTTTGGGTCATGCCAACAACATACATACCAATTATGCCATGGCCAACCAAACCTTCTATCCACCATTTTGATTTACATTGAAAACCTACTTTTTCAAACTTCTCCTCGACCGCTGGTCCAATTTTCACCAAAATCGAGTCAGATCATATTCAGACCACGCTGACAAAAAGTTATGGACTTCCTGTTGATAGACAAAACCGTTTTTGTATAGACAATGTCTGAGGCTGAATCTTTGCAAAGCTTTGACATAACACACACAACACACCACATTGATTTAATAACAGTGCCACCTATTGGTCAAAAGTAATATACCAAAAAGTAAAATCATATTACTAGAGGTTGTATTAATGATTTTTCAGCCATTTTGACTAAAATCATCCTATTATGGCTTTAATTTCTCATCGTTGCAGTTGGTCTGCCGCTCCATGCCATGCTTAGCTTTTAATTTTGCCTCTGATTGTGCTTGGCCCCTTAATTGCTGCTTGCAGCTATATTTACTTTTGCATTTCTGTTTGGTATTGCAAGCAGCACAGAAATCACACACTTCAGCTTTACTCCACGAACATAAATATTTGCATTGCATTTATTTAAAATGCAGAGTGTAAAATACATCTCCACAGCCTCCAGGCAATGAACAAGTACCGAGTTGGATGAAAAGTAGTATTATCTGGTGTCTAAGAGTTGCAACCTCATTTCACAAAATCCTCTGCGTAGGCATTAATAACTCATTAAGCTTAGGCTTGGTTTGCTAGTAATCATTTGGCTAATCCATGAATTAACCCACTGAGATATTAAACGCTATGTACAGCAAGATTTAAACGCACTACACCTTAAAAAAAGAGAAAAGCAAACACCTTCAGAGCTGCTCTTAAATGGTTTTAGTGTGTTTTGATGTCAACTGTCGTCCCACATCACTTTGTTTTAGACAAAGTACGAAGCCACAGTGAAAATCTGAGATGTTTTCTTTTCCATTTTAAGTTTAGAAATAAAAAATAGTGTATTAAAGAAAGAAATGTAAAATAAATGTCAGATTGTGAACTGTTTTAAAGTAAATGAGTGACACTGATATTTCACTAATCACTCAAATTGTGATTCTCGTAATACATTTTAATGGAAATGTATTAAAATAGAGACATTTCATTGCATATCTGTGGAAAAGAAGCTTCTGTCTCTCTCTGGCTGCATCTTCATCACCTTAAACTAACATGAGTTGTGTGCTACAGTGACTGAGAAAGTTGTCTAAATAAAATATGATATCTCAAATATAAAAACCTTATCCACTTCAGTAATTTGAAGGCTGTCTGGTCTGTGTCTTCATTTATTTATTTATTATTCATTATTTATTGTTTTTCCGCAAACAGCCAGGACACAAAGTTCCAAAAGCAGCATGAGCGCTTTAGATTTAATGATGTATGAAGCATTTCAAAGACGTTTTTTTTTGCGCCAGTAACGCTGTTTTCGCACGATCACACTAATGAGGAGAAATTCCCATCACGGGACGCTTTTTCTAAAATGCTTTTCTGTGATAGCAGTTCATGTTTCAGTCACACCGCTGTTGTCTCAGTGGGGAAACATGAGCGGCTCTACAGGAAATCAAATTGACTTTGGCATGTAGTGTCTAAGAATGTCCATGTCAGAAGTGAGCAAACTCACACTGCCTTGAGCAAATGTTCAGACATTTTAGCATTATACTTAGACAGGACATTTTTTCTCTCTCTCAGAGGGCTTGAGTTTTATGGGTAGCTCTGTTTTTTATGCAATAACAGTTTTTTTGAGATGTGCATTGACTGTTTATTATAGTGACAAGTTCAGGACCCATTCAAAATCATAGTTGACAAATATGGGTTTTGCAACGTTTACACCCACAACTAGACGGTATGAACTAACATAAAGCCAATTCGATAGCTACAGTGTTGTAAACAGTTAAAGCATGGTCACATTTACCATTTTTCTGCAGTTTTTTGCCTGAAGGTCAAAGATTTCATCAGGCAAATTTCGGCTGCTTGCATGTACAGAGAAAATAAGACAAATTTTAGGTGGTGAAGATATGTATGAGCAGAATTAATTAAGATATTAGCCTAATATTTCACCTACCTGACTGGAAATGATGAGAACAATTTGAGATGAGAAGATTTTTGCCCTAGAAATATTATTTTAGTTGATTTCATAAACGTCTTTGGTTCTCAGATAGTTTTTTCCACTCTTCCCTTTGATTTGTTATCATTTTTGGCAGTCTATAATTCTTCAAATGTTTTTCCTGCCCAAAACAAGACGATAAATAGCAGCAATAATCAGCAATATATGCAAGTTTCGAACAACCATCATACACAGTAAAAAAATAATTAAATAATAAATAATTTCTTACCTGGCTGCCTTTTAGTTCAGTCAACTTGAAATGTTACGTTTTACTAAGTGACAACTTAGACATTTGAGTTGATTCAACTTAAAATTTTAAGGCAGCCGAGTAACAAACACAAAATTTAAGTTTAACAAACAATTTTTTAGTTTAGTCAACTCGAATATCCAATTTGTCACTTAGTACAACTTAACATTTCAACTTCAATAAACTTATTTGAGTTGACTGAACTTAAAATGTTAAGGCAGCAGGGTAACAAATTATTTATTTTAAGTTGACTCAACAAATTGTGTTTTTTTTTTTTTTTTTTTTTACAGTGTATTTAATGGTATTTTATTATTTGTAGATTTGTAGGAGCAGGAAGGGACGCAATATTTTGACAAACTAAAGTTTAAATATGTGGTTAAAGATACGTATGAGCAGAATTAATTAAGATATTAGCCTAATATTTCACCTACCTGACTGGAAATGATGAGAACAAACACGAATGTTGTCAAGATATTTGACCTGGAAATCCTGTTTCAGTTTGGCCAACAACAAACGCCTTTTGCTCCTCAGACAGTTTTTTTCCACTCTTCTCCTTGATTTGTTATAACTTTTGGCATCTATAGATCTCCAAACATTTTTCCTGCCCAAAACATGACAATAAATGACAATTTTCAGCAGCAATAATCAGCAATATATGCAAGTTGCGAACAACCTTCATTCACTGTAAAAAACTATTTGTTGAATCAACTTAAAATAATTTCTTACCTGGCTGCCTTCAGATTTTTAGTTCAGTCAACTTGAAATGCTAAGTTTTACTGAGTGACAACTTAGACATTTGAGTTGATTCAACTTAAAATTTTAAGGTAGCTGAGTAACAAACACAGCTGTTAAGTTTAACAAAAATAATAATATTATAATTTGTAGATTTGTAGTAAGCAGGAAGGGACACAATATTTTGACAAACTAAAGTTTAAATAGGTGGTAAAGATATATATGAGCAGAATATAATAAGATATTAGCTTAATATTTCACTTTTATGACTGGAAATAAGAACAAAAATGAATGTTGTTGAGATTTTTGCCCTGGAAATCCTATTTCAGTTTGGCCAACAACAAACGCCTTTTGTTCCTCAGACAGTTTTTTCCACTCTTCTCCTAAATTTGCTATAACTTTTGGCAGTCTATAGTTCTCCAAATATTTTTCCTGGTCTGAGCTATTAGTACAGCCCAAAACATGACAATAAATGACCATTTTCAGCAGCAATAATCAGCAATACATGCAAGTTTTGAACAACCTTTTGAAGGAAGGTTGTCCTTCAAGTACCAGGAAAAACATTTGGAGAATTATAGATGCCAAAAATGACAATAAATCAAGGAGAAGAGTGGAAAAAACTGTCTGAGGAACAAAAGTTGTTTATGTATGGCCAAACTAAAACAGGATTTCCAGGGCAAATATCTTGACAACGTTTGTGTTTGTTCTTATCATTTCCAGTCAGGTAGGTGAAATATTAGGCTGATATCTTAATTAATTCTGCTCATACATATCTTTACCATCTATTTAAACTTTAGTTTGTCAAAATATTGCGTCCCTTCCTGCTTACTACAATCTACAAATTATAAAATACCATTAAATACACTGCAAAAACACAATTTGTTGAGTTATTTTACGTTCAGTCAACTCAAATAAGTTCATTCAGGTTGAAATGTTAAGTTGTACTAAGTGACAACTTGGATACTGGAGTTGACTAAACTAAAAAATTGCTTGTTAAACTTAACAGCTGTGTTTGTTACTCAGCTGCCTTGAAATTTAAAGTGGAATCAACTCAAATATCTAAGTTGTCACTTAGTAAAACGTAACATTTCAAGTTGACAAAACTTTTTTCAAGTTGACTGAACTTAAAATTTTGAGGCAGCCAGGAAACAAATTATTTTAAGTTGACTCAACAAATAGTTTTTTACAGTGTACAGTCCAAAACATAATAAACGACCATTTTCAGCAACAATAATTAGCAAAATGTCCAAATTTCATTCGGTTAAGTGGTATTGTTTACATTCCATGCCACCATTATGGACAATAGTGAAAAAACCCTATACACTGCTCTCGTTTCTCAAGCGATTATAGCTTCATAGCTGTCATTCAACACTCTTTCATCTCGCATTATGAAATCATCCACACTCAAATCAATATTTCATGTCCATTTATTAATAAGGAGAATCGATGTACAGTAATGTTACGAGAGCTCTCCGCGTCATGTCAAGGTCCTTTATTTAGCGGTAATGATCGGTTGCCTGCACGATCCCATATTATATGTCTAGCATTTGTGTAGGCTAGTTTCTTTTCTATAGAAGCGTGAATGTAGACAACAAGGATGTTATCTGCTCGCTCAGAGTATGGAATAAAATGAGAAATCTGCCCTGCTTTTCACCGGCCAGCGCTGATTACCACGCTTCCATAACTGATACGACAGTCTTTCCGTAGGCTATATAATATTAATCCAGCACCCACGCTTGCCAGACGCACTTAAAGCAAGGTGACAAGCGTGACATATCCAGGACCTCCTGATGATTCCTGCTCCAACTCACGGACATTAAAGGAGCCCCGCGGAGCACCTTTGAGTGCCTTGAAGTGGCTCAAATTTGCTGGGAGGGGGATCGACGGGGAGGACGACACACATCTGCACCTCTGCACTTCCACTGTCACGGTCATTAAAGAAAACGAGAGGATGTGAGACAGGTTTTCTTACCTGACAGTGATTGTGGGAGTGCGAGGTGTCATCAGAGACCCGCATTCATGTCTGTCTGCGCTAGAAAAGAAGAAGAGCACTAATGGGCGATGGATAATTGCTTCTGCTAATGGTCTCGCAATGTGCATCCACAAATAAGTGTTAGATTACATAAACAATGGGGGGAAAATAAGAAGAAATCATTCGCATCTCAGTTGCGGCCTCAGTTTTGCCACTCTGTTATTTAGACCGTTTCAATATCTAGTGAGATGTCTTGCTGTTTGGTGTTTACTGCCTAAATAGACAGCTATTTTCTGAGACAGCAATAATTTTGAACAAACAATTAAATGTACAAATTCTAATGAACAGGTTTGACTACTTTAATAATTTCCATGAGTACTAATTTTAATGTTTAAGCATAAAATGATATTCTAGGGTATATATAACAAAAGTTTGGACAGGATCCTTTTTTATTCTAACATTAGAGCTGTTTGATTCTTACATTTTTGGAATCGATTCTGATTCCGATTCCTGGTTCTGGAATCGATGGGATTCGATTCCAAGAATCGATTCCTCACTATTGTTTTCGATTCTTGTTTTTTAGATTGGAGGAACCTAATTTTCTCAATGAATGCAGGAAATAAAGGTCATAGAAAGTAGCCATTTCATAATTTGTAAACATTTCGATACATTTCTGCTCTGACTGATTTTAAATTGTCATTTTGTCTGCATTGCCCATTAAATTAGTCATAGCCCACAGCTCAGCAGTGGACATGTGTTTATTGCATGAATAAAACAAGACATGAAGTGTGTAAAATACATGTGCACAGTTCAGCTGAATGATGTTGACTTTAACTTTATGTTTTGCACAAAATTAGCCAAATATAACGTACTGAAACAAAATAATCATAACATTAACAACAACACTGATAACACTGTGCTCTGCGTTTTCTTTCAGAATTATTGTTGACTGGTAGAAAGTAAAAAAAAATAGTATTTATTTAAGATGGAAATAAGATCAAGACCCTTGATCATGTGCAACGCTCAAAACTATGGACAACATGCCAGTTCCATCGTAACATAATTTCTAAAGCGTTTTTTGAACTGGTCTATTAAAATTATTTATTCGAACAAACCCTTTCATGGAAACGAATCAGACTCCTAATCTGCATCCTCAAACTCAGACGAGCTCAGTTCCGACTCGTTTTCATTCAGTTTATTTCCGCGAATCGGCGTTCAGTAACGTTTAATGACATAGCAGATATATGCAGACTTTATAGGATGCAGCCTTCCATTTGACAGGCATCTATAGATAAGCTTTCAGCTTTGTTGAACTGAAAGCGTCTCTGAATGAGGAGTCAATTCCCCTAAAGAAATCGACTCTCGATTCCCAATGCCTCCGAATCGATTCTTTTTGGAATCAATTCCCAGCCCTATCTAACATGACAGTGCCTCTGTTTTTTAGTCAAGGTTCATAGAGAAATGTTTGTTTCAGTCAGTGTGGAAGAACTTGCATAAAGCCAAGTCCTAATCCCAGCTGAACACCTCTGGTGTGACTTTAAATGAGAACCTTGAGCCAAAAACTAACCAAAACACCAATGCCAGTGCATATGGGTACAGTCACTTTAGACACTTCCAAAACTGAAGCAACAGAAATGGAAATACAGTTTGTAAATACATAAATTATGCTTCCATCTTCCATCTTCTCAGTGCTTTTTTCTGTTTTAAAGAAGGGGGTGTCCCAATACATTTGTCCATATAATGTATGTACAAGTCATTGGTGTTTAGTGATGAGTTTTTGGCTCAAGGACTGCATTTAAAGTCTTGGGATTAGTTCCTGGCTTATCCAGACCAGTCAAGTTCTTCCAAACTGACTGAATCAAACATTTCTCTATGAACCTTGCCTTATACACAGAGGCATTGTCATGTTAGAATAAAAAAGCATCCTGTCCAAACTTTTGCTATAAAATTAGAATATCATTATATGCTTAAATATTAAGATTAGTACTCATGGAAATTACTAAAGTAGACAAACCTGTTCATTAGAAGGGGGCGCCAATACTTTTGGCAATATAGTATATGTGTACTGTATGTAACCTGTTGTTGAAATTTAGGACGCACCTAAAATACCTGAAAAGTTAGCATAGCCTATAGGATAACCCTGCTGAAAAAAAAACAGCTTATGCTGGTTAGGTAGGTTTTGATGCTGGTATGCTAGTTTAAGATGGTCCTTTGCTGATTTATGATGGTCCTTTGTTGGTTTATGATGGTCCTTTGTTGGTTTATGATGGTCCTTTGCTGGTTTATGATGGTCCCTTGCTGGTTTATGTTGGTCCTTAGCTGGTCATGTCCTGGTCCTGCACCAGCATAAACCAGCAAAGGACCATCATAAACCAGCAAAGGACCATCATAAACCAGCAAAGGACCATCATAAACTAGCAAAGACCATCATAAACCAGCAAAAGACCAGCATAATCCAGCAAAGGACCAGCTTAAACCAGCAAAGGACCATCAATAAACCAGCAAAGGGCCAGCATAAACCAGCAAAGGACCAACTTAAACCAGCAAAGGACCATCATACACCAGCAAAGGACCAGCTTAAACCAGCATACCAGCATCAAAACCTACCTAACCAGCATATGCTGATTTTGTCAACAGGGAAGGTAGGATAACTCAAGTGTTACCTGGACTAATACAATCAAATACAACAAAAATGTCTCAAATGTTTCTTAAAACATGTAAACTAAGTGAACTACGTGAACTGCAGTGCTCCAACTATTTCAAATATAGTAAATTAAGCTACAAACACCATCATAATGCAGAATGTTTACATCTAACATGTATTTTGAGCTGCAGCTCGTCATATTAATGGTGTGTTAGCAGTAACTAGTTAGCACTAAACCATTTACCTCACCTGAATATGTTCGTTGATTTGTGGTGAATATTATCTTTGGAATGGAAATATGGATGTTTTATTTGTATACATCATATTTTTTTCGTTAATTTCAGTTGATGTCATAAAAGTAGCAAACCAAGCCAGTTTTGTAAACATGGGTGACGCGAAAAGAGGCAAAGGAACAGATGAACCGATTCAATTGAGTGAGTCATTTACGCTGGAACTGCTCCGGTTGATTCTAAATCTCTAAATGAACTTTGATCATTCGGTTCAAGCGATTCACTAGCAAAAACGAGATCAAAGGAGCCATTCATTTTCGATTTTCGAAATCGCTTTTAATGATTTTAAAAAGCATGTATAGTGAGGTCAAATCATATCGCGTATCGCGAATCATTTGATTCAGATCGGGAGTTCGGAGTGTGTATCGTGAATCATTTGATTCGGATCGGGACTTCAAATCGCGTATCGCGAATCATTTGATTCGGATCAGGATTTCAAATCGCGTATCGCGAATCATTTGATTCAGATCGGGAGTTTGGAGTGTGTATCGCGAATCATTTGTTTTAGATCGAACCTTCAGAGCGGCTTCGTGAATATTTTTATTTTTTAGATTCAGATCATAACTTTGGAAGTTCGGAGCGGGTTCGCGAATCATTTTGCGAATTGAATGATTCACAATCAGTTGAATCATAATTCACATGGAACTTCTGAACGCAGATTGGGAATCATTCGATTTAGATTGAAACTTCGGGGCGGGTTTGCGAATCTTTTGATTCAGATCGGAACTGCGGAGTGTGAATCATTTGATTCAGATCGGTAGTACTTCGGTGCGGGTTCGCAAAACTTTTTTAATGATTTATTTTTTAGTGATTTTTTGTTTGTTTGTTTGTTATTAAACAGCAAAACATCAAACCATTTACACAGTTCTAAAAACAAAACAAAGGGAAAAAAAGTATACACAAATACAAAACCCTAGTGAAATTAACCATAGTTTTATTATAGTAAAAGTGTAGTAATGTTTGTTTGTAAGCAGTTTTTCACTGCTTTAGGATAAACAAAGCTCTGGGTAGTTTCCGTGTACTTGTCTAATCAACTCTGAATTAAGAAAATGTATTGTTTATGTAGCCTATGTGAAATGTAGCTAGCAGGAAACACAAATTAAGTTATAGTTTCCTATATTCTCTTTTGAGTAGTCAAACAATCCAAAGAAATCATATTTAACAGAGAAAGAAAAGTCATTTACATAAGATTAGATAAACAAAAACAATCTGAGCAAAATGTCTCATTGGCAAACAAGTGAATGAATCATCTAAGGAGAGAACTTAAAATATGGCACAATAGCGAATCATACAGACTATTTTTCAAGTATTTTTCTGCCATTTTTAAAGCTTGATTCTGTCTTTACTTTATCCCATGGAAAAGAGCAGCATAACCATCAACAAAATACCTTTTCGCTCTGGTCTGGCTCTTTGTCTTCTGTACGTGATTGTGATTTCTTGAGCAAGTGGCATGAGCTCCAGCCACTGGTCCAGGCTTTTGGCCAGCTTCTCTTTTTTTGCCTCTTTCTGAGCCATGGGCTTCTTATCATGGGTGTCCAGCCTTACTTTCAGTGCCTACATCCATCTTGTTGATTCTGGTGGTGTGCTCCAAGAACAGATTTGTAGTGGCAATGACCAATGCAGGAAAAAAAAAGCAGTCATGTGTGTCCCTCCAAGAATGCAGAAGCCGGCCAGCCATTGTTCTCACAGTTCTGTCTTTTCCTAAAAGGTTTTTCATTATTAATTCCCAGTGTTTAGAGATAATGCTCTAAACAAATTGCCAATCTCTCTGCATTAATTGATTTTCGTGTGCATTAGTGGTAATTTAAGAACTTGTTGCAAAGCTGGGAAAAGCAGCGCTTGTGTTTAATACATAATTCTTCATTTATACATTCTATTTATGTATTAATAAAAGCGTTCATTTGAAAGCACTTGATAAATGCTTGAAGGTTTGCTGTGCTTTCTGTCTAGCTCTTATTTATTTTCAACTTTATTCACCAGACTGCATTTTTCAAGAAGAGTGATGTGACTGGAGTGTTTTTATGATTTATGATTTTTTAATTAAAAAAAAAAAAAAAAAAAAGCACATATATATGAACTATTCTACAGAGTTGGTCTAAAGTCAAAAGTGGAAATTTATTTTTTTAAAAATATGTATTTTTCCAAAAAACTAAATTATGTTAGTAAAATTAGTATGTTTGTAAAAATATCCAGTAACTGTGCAATTAACTCTGTATTTTCAGAAAGATTTTTTTTTTTTTTTTGCTATTTTAGTAAAACATTTCTGAAGTAAATCAATAACAATTAAATTTGTAACAATATTTAAAGTGCAATTTAGATTTGTTGTATTTTGAGTCTTTGTAAAAGGCAAGTTGATCATACTGATTTCAAAGTTAAGGATTCATTAGTTTGAATATACACTGAACCAAAAACTTTCATAACATCTTAGTTGATAATTCAGTATATTTTATTTTTTACAAAAAAATCCCAGGTTTAAGTAGTGACTGCACATTTTCGGTAGTGATTGTAATGTTTTGGTAGCGACCACATCACATTACAGAATTTTAACTTACTAAAACACTACTAAAATACAAAAAAAAATAAAAAATAATGCATAACTGTACTAAAATGTGGTTTATTTCCCCCAAATAAAGGATTATGTGTTCCCTTTTGTCACTACTGAAACAATGATGACATGTTTTGGTCATGACTGTTTCGGTCTAAAGATCCATAGTGACATATCCATAGTTTTGGATAGTTTTATAGGATAACACCAAAAAAACAAAGATGTCACTACCGAAACATTTGGTGGTGTTTCTGTAGTGACATCTTTGTTTTTATCCTATAAACCTGTCACTACCGAAACAGTCATGACTGAACAATTTGGTGGCGTTTCGGGAGTGACAGTTTTATGGGACAACACCCAAAAAACAAAGATGTCACTACCGAAATGCCACCAAATGTTTTGGTAGTGACTGTTTCGGTAGTGACAATTATATGGGAAAACACCCAAAAAGCAAAGATCTCTCTATGGAAACTCTGCCAAATGTTTCGCCACCAAGTGTTTCAGTTGTTACTGTTTCAGTAGTGACAATTTTCATGAAATAACACCCCAAAAGACAAAGATGTCACTACCGAAACTCCACTAAATGTTTCGGTAGTGACGGTTGTATATGATAAAAACAAAGATGTCACTACCGAAATGCCACCAAATGTTTCAGTCATGATAGTTTCGGTAGTGACAATTATCCTTTAGTTTTATAGGATAACACCCAAAAAAACAAAGTTGTCACTAACGAAACGCCACCAAATGTTTAATTCGTGACTTTTTCGGTAGTGACAATTTTATGGGACAACACCAAAAAACAAAAGATGTCACTACTGAAACTCTACCAAATGTTTCGCCACCACATGTTTTGGTAGTGACAATTTTAATGGAATAACACCCCAAAAAACAAAGATGTCACTACCGAAACTCCACTAAATGTTCATATCAGTTCCGAAACTCCACCAAATGTTTCAGTTGTTACTGTTTTGGTAGTGACAATTTTAATGGAATAACGCCCAAAAAAAAAAAAAATGTCACTACCGAAACTCCACTAAATGTTGATATCAGTTCTGAAACTCCACCAAATGTTTCAGTTGTTACTGTTTCGGTAGTGACAATTTTAATGGAATAACGCCCCCCAAAAAAACAAAGATGTCACTACCGAAACTCCACTAAATGTTGATATCAGTTCTGAAACTCCACCAAATGTTTCAGTTGTTACTGTTTCGGTAGTGACAATTTTAATGGAATAACGCCCCCCAAAAAAACAAAGATGTCACTACCGAAACTCCACTAAATGTTTCGGTAGTGACAGTTGTATATGATAAAAACAAAGATGTCACTACCGAAATGCCACCAAATGTTTCAGTCATGACAGTTTCGGTAGTGACAATTATCCTTTAGTTTTATAGGATAACACCCAAAAAAACAAAGATGTCACTAACGAAACGCCACCAAATGTTTAATTCGTGACTGTTTCGGTAGTGACAATTTTATGGGACAACACCAAAAAACAAAAGTTTGTCACTACCGAAACTCTACCAAATGATTCGCCACCAAATGTTTCGGTAGTGACAATTTTAATGGAATAACACCCCAAAAAACAAAGATGTCACTACAGAAACTCCACTAAATGTTGATATCAGTCCTGAAACTCCACCAAATGTTTCAAGAGTGGCTGTTTCAGTAGTGACAATTTTAAGGGATAACACCCAAAGATGTCACTACTGAAACGCCACCAAATATTTTGGTAGTGACAATTTTAGATACTTTTGAACCTAGCTCAAAGATGGTTAGCTAGCACAGTTCTGAACAGTGGTACACATGTAAAAACTAAATGTCATGGAATAACAAAAAGTTTTTAATTATAGAAAAATGGTGTTCGGTACTGACATTCTAAAGTTACACACATATCTTTCAGACTTTTGAACATATTTACCTCAAAATTATGGGGCTTATCTTCTCACACCTTGTAGGAATATTTCCTGATCATAAATGCAGTAAAAATCAGCCTCAGCCAATGGACTAAAACATACCGTTTTGGTACCGACATGAAAAATATGGGAATATAAAATAATTTTTTAATATATTTTATTGTGGATTTTCAATAGTTAAAATAAGGATTTTAGTAAACAGCTAAGATTTGATTGCTTAAATGCTTTTTAAATGTTTTTTTTTTTTTTTTTTGGTTGAGGAACATCAGTTTGCACCATTGGGCCATATTATATATATATATATATATATATATATATATCAGCTTCTTTTGATGTTTCAGCAATCATTTCACACACACAGCAAACATCCACCAAGCCCACTGTACAGAAAAAGATCTTTATAAGCAACAAAACAACCTGTTAACACTGAGGGGAGAAAATTCCCTGCCTCGCGGCCTTGAAGTCTTGAGATTCCCGCGGCTCTGCAGAAAGCGGCAGCAGAAGTGTTTGCGAAATATAAAAAAAGGCTCCCTGCGGCGAAGAAAAGACAAAATGTTATAGGTGCAGCACCGGCGTGGGGAGATACAGACCTGCTTTCTTGTTTGTGTGGCTCCAGGGAGCCGCTCGTACCCAGAGAGCCCTTCAGGCCCGGGGAACAGACAGCACTTTGTGCATCACGATGACCCGCTGCGTCTGCCAATCACACCGGCAAACCAGCGCTCCCGTGCTAATGGGCAACCGCAGACGCGGATTCCTGCGCAGCACAGCCAGAGGTAGCGTTTCTCTCTCTCTTTCTCTGTTTTCCGATCCTCTCTTCTCTCCGCTACACCTGGGCTTTCATCCACCTCGGCATTCATCAGAAGCGGCGAGGGCAGAGAGCCGCAGCTGCGCTCGCCGAGGCACAATTTGTTTGTGCCTTGAAACCATGTATGGGGGAAAATAATATTTCCAAGAAGTCAAAAAACTGCAAGGCGAATTTTTGCATCTTTGTAGGCGTGTCGTGACCCGCTGTAGTGCTTCTGCTGCTTTATGCCATCGGTTATGACTTTGTGCTTTACTGCAGGCTATGTTCTGATTGCATAGCATTTTATTTCGTTTTGATAGAAATACATCTAAATCAAAGAACATCTAATGAGGTTTGGAAACAAAACCATTATATATAGATATCCAGTTTCCTAGAATATTTTTTCTCCTTTCATTCTCATGCCAATCTATTCTTCTTCTTCTTCTTATTATTATTATTATCATTATCATCACAGATCGGGGGTTATAATACACTGTAAATATTTTTTATATAAGTTGTAAATAAAATAATCCATAACGAATAACAATGACTAAAAACTATATAAAACTACAAATAATTAAAGAAACACAACACAATTACTGACTATATTGACATTAAAAAGTAATAAAAATGACTAAAAATAATAATTAAACAAAATAAAAATTACCCACACTGATATATTTAAACTAAAAACTAAACTAAAGTTTTAAAAACTTTACATACATATAAAAAAAAACTAAAATGTAAAAACCATACAGACATATTTAAAAAACTAACAAAAATGACAAAATATATACAACAAAATTACTCAAACTGAATAAACTAAAACTAAAATCTAAAAATCTGAAAACCAGACATATAAAAAAAATTAAAAACTAAATACTAATAATTAAAGAAACACAACAAAATTACTGAGTATACTGACATCAAAAAGTAATAATAATGATTAAAAGTTTTAATTTACATACATATTAGAAAAAGTCTAATAAAAACTAAAATGTAGACATATTTAATAAAAATACATATATAAAAAATTACAAAATATAAACAACAAAAATAAAATACTTAAACTGAATAAACTAAAAATCTGAAATCCACAGACATATTAAAAAAAATCAAAAACTAATAAAAATGACTAAATGCTAATATTAAAGAAACACCACAAAACTATTGACTGTACTGAATCTTGACATTAAAAACGAATAAAATGACTAAACAACTAATTAAAACAAAATAAAATTACCCACACTGATATATTTAAAAAAAAAAAAAAAAGACAAAAACACAACAAAATTACTCAAATTAAAAGTAAATAGACTACAATTTTAAAAACTTTACATACATATTAGAAAAAACCCAGTAAAAACGAAAATGTAAAAACTATATAGGCATAGGCCTATTTAAAAAACTTAAAAAAAAATGACACAATATGTACAACAAAATTACTTAAACTGAATAAACTAAAACTAAAATCTAAGCATTCAAAAACCACAGACATAAAAAAAAAATAAAAAATGATTAAAAATGACTAAAACTAATAATTAAAGAAACAACTAAATTAAAAACGAATAAAAAGTAGAAATAAAATAAATAAAAAAATAATTATAATATATATATATATATATATATATATATATATATATATATATATATACATACATATATATATATATATATATATATACATACATATATATATATATATATAAAATATACACACATATATTATTTAATTTTATTCAAAAACACAACAAAATTACTAAAACTAAAAATAAATGAGTTAAACTAAAATGTAAAAACTATATAGACATATAAACAAACTAATAAAAATGAAAAAAAATATATACAACAAAATTACTTAAACTGAATAAACTAAAACTAAAATCTAAGCATTTAAAAACCACAGACAAAAAAATCAAAAATGATTAAAAATGACAAACTAATAATTAAAGTAACAACTAAATTATTGACTATATTGACATTACAAACTAATAAAAATGACTAAAACTAATTAAAAACTAATAAAAAGTAGAAATAAAATAAATAAAAAATAATTATAAAAATATATATATATTAAAAATACACACACACACACACACACACACACACACACATTAAACACAACAAAATTACTTAAACTGAATAAACTAAAACTAAAAATATTTTTACATATTTACAAATATATACATATTTAAAATATTTAAAAATTAACAAAAATGATTAAAACTAATTTATAAAACAAAACAAAAATTACCTACACATATATTAACAAATATTACAAACACAACAAAATTACTAAAACTAAAAATAAACTAAACTTAAAACTAAAATTTAAAAACTTGTTGACATATTAGAAAAAACCTAAGCAATGTCACCAAAACTAAAATGTAAAAACGACATAAAAAAATAATAAAAATGACAAAACATGCAGCAAAAATACTGAATAAGCTAAAAAAAAAACACACAAAAAAATTAATAAAAACTCAAACAAATAAAAAACAACAAAAATACTAAAACTTCAAAATTAAAACAGAAATAAACAAATATACAAACTGATT
The DNA here is from genome assembly GCA_033026305.1 of Cirrhinus molitorella. Taxonomy (NCBI): domain Eukaryota; kingdom Metazoa; phylum Chordata; class Actinopteri; order Cypriniformes; family Cyprinidae; genus Cirrhinus; species Cirrhinus molitorella. The sequence goes on along the minus strand of CM065122.1, from coordinate 3,742,589 downwards.
CAAAATATTATAAAAAAAACTAAACAGTATTTCAATGATACTAAAATAACATTGTCTCAGATAAACATATACACTATAATTTTATATATATATATATATATATATATATATATATATATATATATATATATATATATATATATATATATATATATATATATATATATATATATATTATTTTAGTCTTTCTGCTTTAATATTTCATGTTTAATGCAATGCGTCATTTGCAATTTCAAGGCTATTTTTATCAGTGTAAATGCATATAAACAAAACTCTGTCATTGGTCAATTCCTGAGCAGAATAATCAGTAATATGCAACAGAGCTTTTAAGTGTGTGTCCGTGTCTCGTCACACAAACAGAATGAAATCTAACACCATATGTGGTGGGAAAAATAATCTCAGAGTAATCTCAGATTCTCACATGAGTCTGGCAAGATGATGGATATCCCAGGAAAATACTGCTGCCTTCACCGCAAACCATTACACATCTTAGAAACGCTGACAAATCCACTCAATACTGAAAGAAAATAGAGGAAAATTGCCTGTAAAGCTCTCATTTAGAAAGCTAGAATGCCACTTATAGAAAAATATTACAATATTTTTTGGAAGCATTTACTATGAATATGGCATATAAAAGTATTTTTTTAGCAAGACCTTAATTCACTGAAATTAGTGAATTAGAACTTTCCCACCAAAATGGCAGGTCAAATGGCAAATGTAACTAGATAAAAAAGTTAGTCAAAACAAACTTTAAGTTGGCTTGAGAAAGCCTGACAAGAAAGCTTGAAAAGTATTAAGTTTGATAGTTTTCAGTCTGAAACTGTTTGAAGTTTAAAATAGTTTTAAAGTTTAAATCACAAATGTTTTGAAGACAATACAGTTACATAGATAGATAGATTATAGATAGATTAGCCTGTTACTAACATGTTGTTAGCATGATTAGCATGTTACTAGCATTCTGCTAGCATGATTAGTATGTTGTTACCATGTTTCTAGAATGATGAGCAAGTTACTAGCATTTTGTTAGCATGATTAACAAGTTAGTAGCATGTTGCTAGCATGTTATTTGCATGATTAGCAAGTTACTAGCATGTTGATGCCATGATTAGCATGTTACTAGCATGCTGATAGCATGATTAGCATGTTAATAGAATGCTGTTACCATGATTAGCAAGTTCCTAGCATGTTTCTAACATGATTAGCAAGCTATAACTTGCTAGCATGTTTCTAGCATGATTAACACGTTGTTAGCATGTTTCTGACATGCTCCTAGGATGATTAGCAAGTTATTAGCATGTTGCTAACATGATTAGCATGTTACTAGCAAGTTGTTAACGTGACTGTAGCATGATTAACATGTTACTAGCATGTTTTTAACATGACTAACGAGTTGCTAGCATGATTAGCGTGTTATTACCAAGTTGCTAGCACGATTCTAGAATGTTACTATCATGATTAGCAAGTTACTAGCATGTTTTTTACATAATTAGCAAGTTCCTAGCATGTTTCTAACATGATTATCAAGCTATAACTTGCTAGCATGTTTCTAGCATGATTAACACGTTGTTAGCATGTTTTCTAACATGCTCCTAGGATGATTAGCCAGTTATTAGCATGTTGCTAACATGATTAGCATGTTACTAGCAAGTTGTTAACGTGACTGTAGCATGATTACTAGCATGTTTTTAACATGACTAACGAGTTGCTAGCATGATTAGCGTGTTATTACCAAGTTGCTAGCACGATTCTAGAATGTTACTATCATGATTAGCAAGTTACTAGCATTTTTTACATAATTAACAAGTTGCTAGCATGTTGCTTACATGATTAGCAAGTTACTAGCATGTTGCTAGCATGATTTTAACATGATTTGCATGTTGCCACCACGTTGCTAGCATGATTAGCAACGTTGCTAGTATGTTTCTAGCATGATTAGCATGTTACTAGCGTATTTTTACATAATTTGCAAGTTAATAACAAGTTGCTAGCATATTTCTAGCATGATTAACAGGTTGTTAGCATGTTTCTAACATGTTCCTATGATTAGCATGTTGCTAGTATGTTTCTAGCATGATTAACATGTTACCAGTGTATTTTTACATAATTAGCAAGTTAATAACAAGTTGCTAGCATATTTCTAGCATGATTAACAGGTTGTTAGCATGTTTCTAACATGTTCCTATGATTAGCATGTTGCTAGTATGTTTCTAACATGATTAGCATGTTGCTAGTATGTTTCTAGCATGATTAGCATGTTACTAGTGTATATTTACATAATTAGCAAGTTAATAACAAGTTGCTAGCATATTTCTAGCATGATTAACAGGTTGTTAGCATGTTTCTAACATGTTCCTATGATTAGCATGTTGCTAGTATGTTTCTAGCATGATTAGCATGTTACTAGCATGTTTTTACATAATTAACAAGTTACTAGCACGTTTCTAACACAATTAGCAAGTTAATAAGTTGCTAGCATATTTCTAGCATGATTAATGTGCACAATGAGCACAAATTTATTTATTGTACTGTTTGTTTGAAAGAAACAATTGCCAAATTATTGTATTGCTATTATTTATTTATTCATTTATTTTACCCTTTAAGAGAAATAATGGCCACAAATTATTTTATTGCTATTATTTATTTATTTTATTGTTTGACAGAAACAATGACCACAAATTTATTGATTTATTTTACTGTTTGAGTACTGTACAATGAACAAACTATTTCATTGCTAATATTTATTTATTTTACCTTTCAAAAGAAATAATGACCAAAAATTATTTTATTGCTAATATTTATTTTATTTTATTTACTGTTTAAAAGAAACAACTGGCAATATTTATTGATTTCTTTATTTATTGATTTATTTTACTGTTTGAGAAAAAAAAAACAATTGACAAATTATTTTATTGCTTTTATTTGTTTATTTATTTTACTGTTTGAGAAAAAAAACAACTGACACATTATTTTATTGCTTTTATTTATTTTATTGTTTGAGAGAAACAATGAACAAATTATTTTCTTGAACACATTTATTTATTTATTTAACTGTTATTTATTTATTTATTTATTTATTTTACTGTTTGAGAGAAACAATGAACACAAATAGTTTTATTGATAACATTTATTTAAATATTTATTGATTTCTTTAATTATTTATTGATTTATTTTACTGTTTGAGAAAAAAACAATTGACACAAATTATTGTATTGCATTTATTTATGTTTATTTATTTTACTGTTTGAGAGAAACAATGAACAAAATATTTTATTGCTTTTATTTATTTTACTGTTTGAGAGAAACAATGAACAAATTTATTTAAATACTTATTGATTTCTTTAATTATTTATTGATTTATTTTACTATTTGAGAAAAAAACAACTGACAAATAATTTTAATTGATAACATTTATTTATTTAAATATTTAGTGATTTCTTTATTTATTGATTTATTTTACTGTTTGAGAAAAAAAAAACAATTGACAAATTATTTTATTGCTTTTATTTATGTTTATTTATTTTACTGTTTGAGAGAAGCAATAAACAAATTATTTAATTGCTATTATTTATTTATTTAACGGTTTGAGACAATGCCTTGAACTATTGCTAATATTAGCAGGAGAGAGTCTCGTAACAGTCGTCGATGTACTTCTTTCGCCGTGATGTCAGCCTTTTCCGCACCTTATTTTTTTGCTTTGCTAATTTATGAAAGCTATGATGTGGTACTCAGGTTTAATGCTTTTTAATCTCATGCTTGGCTGGCCGCTGCCATCTTTGCAAGGCGGTGCGATTTGTCCCGCTGTTTCAAGGTTTATCCGGAGTTGTCCGCGCCCCACGGCGAGACCGGACCGCTGCGAGTCCATTAACCTAAAGCACAGTGAATCCTGCTCAATGGATGTTCATTTTAATCACTTTTTTGGGGGACTGTGAAGGCCTCAGAAAGCCGGCTACCTCCCGCTTAATAACATTACGCTCTAGATACTCACTCAAGCACATATTTATGATGTGCATTTCCAGCGTGTTTAGATCTTATGACGAATTCGGCTCCAGCAAAAGCCCACATCAAATCAGAATTGGACTTGTGCGGCTTTCAGCTCATATCTATTAGCTTCGAGATCATTTATATGCTGGCAGACTCCTGAAAATATATTTACGTTGAGCAGATGCACACATTTACAACCAACAGTCTCTCTCTATGGAGGAAAAACAGCGGCCTGTATGATTTTCTGTCCAATAAAATGCAAAAATATACAAATTTAATGTAGATTTTCATGCGCAATACTCAATATCTGGGTTATTTTGGTTAACTAAAACTTAAACCGTAATTAAAATATAAAGAAACTTGTTTATTTCAGATACATTTCTCGTTTTCATTTAGTTTAACTTGAATGATTAAAATAAGTAAAAAGTAATAAAGTAAAACTAATCAATAAAAAATTATTTGAGCACAACTGAGATACTATTATAGTTTTTATTCATATTTTGCATCTTTTTATTTTTTATGTTGTCCATTTTAATTTTAGTTAAAATTGTAGCAATTTTGTTGGTTTTTTGGTTTTTTTATTCATCTAAATATATTTTTTGTAAATATTTTTTTGATTTGTGTTTTATAAGCATATATCGTTTTTTAAAAATACGTTTTATATTTATGTTTTTTTTTTGTACATTGAGTTAAACTAAATTAAAATGAGAAAAGTTTATTTTTTATTTTATTTTTACTTTTAGCTTTAGTTAACTTTAATAACCCTGATATGAAAACAATTAAATAATAATAATAATAATAATATTCACTATTATTATTATTATTTTTATTATTATTATTATTAAAACAAACTAACACTATTAAAATATAAAAGAAAAGAAAAAAATATTTTTTTATTTTTATATACATGTCTATATAATTTTTTTTAAATATATATTTGCATATATATTTTTTTTGTACATCAAGTCAAACTAAAATAAAATGAGAAATGCTGTCCTCTTTATATTTTATTTTATTTCTGTTTTTTTAGTGTTTTAATTTTGTTTTACTTTAAGCGTTAGTTAACTATAATAACCCTTATATAAAAACATTTAAAAATAAATAATAATAATAATAATAATTATTATTATTATTATTATTATTATTATTATTAAAATACAAAAAAAAAAAAAAATTATATAATATCTAAATAGAAAATATAATATATAACATTTAATATAACAAAAAATATTTACAATTTTAGTAATTTTGTTGTTTTTGTACTTTTTTGGTCGTTTTTATCTTCTTTTTTTAAATAATTTTTATATTTATGTTTTCTGTACATCAAGTTAAACTAAATTAAAATGAGAACTGTTGTCCTGTTTATATATTATATTATTTCAGTTATTTAATTATTTATTTTTTTTAGTGGTTTTAATATTGTTTTACTTTTAGGTTTAGTTAACTATAATAACCCTGATATAAACATTTAAATAATAGTAATAATAATAATAATAATAATAATAATAATAGTTGTTGTTATTATTACTAAAACAATAATATTACTAACATTTTAAGTAATATTAATATACAAAAATATAAAATATATAATATAAAAGTAAAAAATAATATATAAAAATTATATATAACATTTAATTTAAACAAAAATATTTTTAGTTAAAATTTTAGTAATTTTGTTGTTGTTGTTTTATTAATTTTGGTTGCTTTTATTTTTATTTCTGTTGTGCTGTTTATATTTTATTTTATTTCAGTTCACTTTTTTCTTTTTAGTGGTTTTAAGTTAGTTTTTAATGGTTTTCATTTTAACCCTGATATCACATTTAAATAACAATAATAATAATAATAATAATAAATAATAATAAATAATTATTATTATTAAATGACAAAATTACTAACACTAATATTAACATATAAATATTATATAAAAATATATAAATTCTATTAATATTAGCAAATAAAAATCTAAAATATAAATGTAAAAATATATCAAATATAAATTCTATTTATTATAATATAATTTTTTTTTTTAAATTAATTCAAAATATTAGCTAAATTTTTAAACATATAATAATATAACAGTATATAAAAAAATATATAATAGTATATTTGATAATAAAATAACACTGTTAAATATTTAATTTTATAATCTACTAACTGTTACTTTCAGCTCAATTTGGCAATCAGGGGAAAATAAACTAGAAACACAATAAAAAAAAAAAAAACACACAATTCAAAAGAAAATGGTTTTGTTTAAAGTGCTGTGGAGACACAACACCCACCAAAGAGCTGGAAATAGAGGCCCAAACTAATAAAGAAACAAAAGCAAACCACAGACGAGGTGGGAGATCAGAGGAAACATTACATTACCCGACCGCAGAGAGGAACATTTGAGAGACAGAAGGACTCCATGAAAACCAGAGTCTCACTGATCAACCACAAGAGTTTTAGACCCTCCCACAGCAGAGCGGCTCAGACAATCCAGTCTTCTGATTGGTGGAGGAGGAGGAGGGGGCGGAGCCAGTCAAACTATTAGAAAATAAACACACTCTGCTTAAAACAGGCCAGCATTTAACAGCAATACTATTGTTTTACTATTTTGAAATAGCTTTAATTCTTATATTTCATTCAGTTTTAATATTATTTTAATATTTGTATATTATTTTAAATATATATATATATATATATATATATATATATATATATTGAATACATTTTTACAGTTTTAGCAATTTTAGTATTATTTCAATTATTCACCAAGACAACATATATAATTTTATTCATATTTTACAAACAGATTTTATAAATATATAGAGATTAATTTTAATATTTACATTTAATACTGTCATTTTCAGATTTAGCGATTTTAGTATTATTTATTTTAGTTAAAACAACATTTTGTTATTATACCTGTTATTTTAATACCTGACTTTTTTTAAACCAATTTCCATTACCAAAATAGTTTCAACAATTTTGTTTAGTTTCTTTGTAGTAATATTTGTATTTTATTTTAATATTATTTTAGTATATATATATATATATATATATATATATATATATATATATATATATATATATATTGTTTTCATATTATTTATATATATTAATTTTAAATTTTTTTTTTAAGATTTTTAAGATTATATATATATATATATATATATATATATATACACAAAGTATATATTTAAAGTCTACCTGATTTTTTTTTTTAACACATTTTTTAAAAAGATATATATAGAGATTATTCTACATACCTGTTATTTTAATAGTCTACTGGATTTTATATATTTTTTATATATTTTTTATATATTTTAGCAATTCTTGCATTATTTATTTCAGTTAAACAACATTCTGTTTGTATATTTATTTATTTTTTATTTATTTATTTTAAAGATGTTATTTTAATAGTCTACCTGACTTTTTTAAACACAAAAATAATTTTTTTATTTAACAATACAAATACAAAATACAATACAATGCAAATAATTTTACATTTTTTTTAACAAAAATAATAATTATTATAAACATAATTTTCTGTACTTTAGTACTTATTTAACATACCTGTTATTTTAATAGTCTACCTGATTTTTTTAAACAAATTCCCATCACCAAAAATGTATTTATTTATTTATTTATTTATCAAAAAAAAAATTAGATATATATATAAATTCTATTAATATTAGCAAATAATCTAAAATATAATGTAAAAATATATCAAATATAAATTCTATATATTATAATATAAAAAATATATAATAATAATAATTTATAATAACAAATTAATTCAAAATATTAGCTAAATTTTTAAACACATATAACAGTATATAAAAAAATAATAGTATATTTGATAATAAAATAACACTGTTAAATATTTTCATTTCATGTTTGTATATTTATTTTTTTTTAATTTATTTATTTTAAAGATGTTATTTTAATAGTCTACCTGACTTTTTTAAACACAAAAATTATTTAATTAACAAAAATAATTATTATTATAAATATAATTTTCATACTATTTTAGTACTTATTTAACATACCTGTTATTTTAACCAGATTTTTTTAAAACAAATTCCCATCACCAAAATTTGTTATTTATTTAACAATACAAATTCAAAATACAATACAATGCAAATAATTGTAATTTTTTTTTACAAAAATAATAATTATTATTACAAATATAATTTTCATACTATTTTAGTACTTATTTAACATACCTGATTTTTTTAAACAAATTCCCATCACCAAAATGAAAAAAAAAAAAAAAAAAAAAAAAAAAATATATATATATATATATATATATATAAAATATATTATATTATATATAGCAATTTTTGTATTATTTAATTCAGTTAAACAACATTCTGGTTGTATATTTATTTTTATTGTTTTTTGAAGATGTTATTTTAATAGTCTACCTGACTTTATTTTTTTATTATTTTTATTATTAGTTTTTTTTTTTTTTTTTTTTTTTTTTAAATATATTATAAATATTAGTTTCATACTATTTTAGTACTTCTTTATTTAAGTTTGTTGCCAAGACAAAATTCTATATATATATATATATATATATATTTCTCTCTCTGTATTTTTAGCCATTTTAGTACTATTGATTTCAGTTAGACAATTTAAATATTTGATTTATTCATTTAGACAAAATACTAAATGCTGAAAGTAAGCGCCTCTCAGCCAGAATAAGCAGTAAAACGGCAGCAGACGTGCCAAACAAAAGCGTTTTGTGCGTCAGAAAGAGCAGCTGTTGAAAGCAGCACTCGAAGTGCTGCCGAAGTTTGTGCCGAAGACAAAGCAAATGCGTTTTTAAAGGCAAACAGCAGGCGAGATCGGCGCGGCTCTGAAGCGCGAACCCCGGGGCAGGTTCTGTACTTAAGGCTTACAACAATCTCATTATCTTTCACTCCACACACATCAGATACGAGCAGCCATTTGTCACGAGCAGATCTGCCTCCGTCTGCCAGCAGGCATCAGACCAACACTTCTGCAACACTGCTGCACATAATTGCCATATGGACAGCGTTTGGAGCCAGACCCGAGCCTGTTGGGCAGATTCCCCAGATAGTTCAATGAATATTTTATCTCATTTCCATCTCATTTGCAGCGAATCATTATACAGAACATTTCTAATTAATTTATAGGACAGATTTGATTTTGATAACTTGTGAGAACACTTTCCCCCTCTATCTCTTTTGGGGAAACTACACATTACATAAAATACACCGGTAAATGACTGCAGTCACTTCGTATAAAACGCCCATTTACCAAACGCCCTAACCTCGCCGTTTAATTAACTTTACACTGTGTAATTAACCCGAGAACCGCCGACACAGAGAGGATTTAATTAAAGTATTTCATACCACTGAAATTAATGGCATTCCTGCTCAGATCGGTGTGAAAAATATTTCACACTTTCCAGGAATATGGGACAAAAGATGACCTGAAATGCTGCCGCTTCTTCTTTTTCAGCAAATGGTCAGTAAAAGAGAAGCCTAACCTTCAGAAAATGTTGAATGTCAATCTCAAAGCAGAGTTGGTTATTAACTTGTACAGGTTTTGTTAATATTTCGAATGAGCTTTTATTATTTTAGTTTTAAAGTTATGTGCTGATTTTGACATTTTAATTATTTTTGTATTTTAACAACATTTTCCATTAATTTTTGGAAAAAAATGAAATTTTTATATTTCATTTATAACAATTTGTTTTTGTGTTTGTTTGTTTGTTTGTTTTTTTTGTAATTTTAGTATTTTATTTTAACATTATATTAGTATTTAAGTGAAAAAAAAGAAATTGTTATATTTCATTTATAACAATTCGTTTTTTGTTTTTTTTTTGTAATTTTGGTATTTTATTTTAATATTATATTAGTATTTAAGTATATATAAAGATATAAATAGAGAGAGATTATTCTACATACCTGTTATTTTAATAGTCTACCGGATTTTATCAAGTTTTGCATTATTTAACTTAAACGACATTCTGTTTGTAAATTTATTTATTTTTATTTATTTATTTTAAAGATGTTATTTTAATAGTCTACCTGACTTTTTTAAACACAAAAATTATTTTTTATTTAACAATACAAATACAAAATACAATACAATGCAAATAATTTTGCTATTTTTTTTTTTACAAAAATAATTATTATTATAAATATAATTTTCATACTATTTTAGTACTTATTTAACATACCTGTTATTTTAATAGTCTACCCGAAATTCCCGAAATTTATGTTAGTTTTAGTTCCCCATCAGTCGGTCTCTCCGAGTCACGTCAGGGACTGACGGATTGGGATCCCGCATAGAGAGACCAATCTACTTTGTGTGTAACTAAACAAGCCATTGCACATTGGCATGCGCTGACTGCGCTCAGCTGCAGCTGATCACAGTGTGAGTACAAATAGGCAGCTGGTGCAGCGCATAGTCAGGTTTTTGCTGAGGAGCCGAGCAGGGCCCGGCATTACAGCGGCGGTACAGCAGCCATGGCGACGGGACGTGACGTCTCCATTCCCTCCTTCGGGGAACGAGGGTTACATACATAACCGAGACATTCCCCATCAGTCGGTCTCTCCGAGTCACGTCGGAGACCGACAGATTGGGTTCCCTATAGAAAACGCCACGGCTACTGTACTTCTCCAGTGTCCTGAGCAAGCCTCTATGCCCCCTTTATGGCTTAAGCAGGGGCTCGCAACAAGAATACCAATCACTGTATACCTTAGCACTACTCTTTTGCAGTGAGGCTGGAGCAATGGGACGTGCTGAGCTTCATCCTTCCACAGGGGTTGGAAGCAATTACACATATGACTAATTTTTCAGGAACATTTAAGATATTGAGGTAACTTGCATCCTCTAGAGGCATTTTTTTCACCGGGGAACACGGGCTCGAAGGCTATACCGTGGAAAATACACATATGGGATCCACTTAGGTCTCTCATATAGACCCTAGCCCTGTACCGGTTCTTAAAGATTCATCAAGTGAGGGCTTAGTGCCGAACGTTCTGCCACATTGGCACTGAGGGGACGGAGGAGCTCAACAGGGTCTACTGTATGGACACTCTGGAGCAGTTTAAAAGCCGACCCAAGCCAGGGCCACTCAGTGCTTCTACCTGTTCGAGGTGAGAACACAGGAGGATACTGGCTCTACACGAAGGCTATAGAATCTAGCAAATGTGTTAGGGGTCGCCCAGCGCGCAGCTCTACAAATATCTGACAGCGAGGCACCACGAGCCAACGCCCAGGGCAATGCAACACTTTTGAGTGAGCTCCCACCCTGAGCGGGCAGGGCACACGCTGTGCCTGATAAGCCAGGGTGATGGCATCCACTAACCAGTGGGCCATCCTCTGCTTGGAGATGACATTCCCCTTCTGCCGGCCTCTGTGAGAGACAAAGAGCTGGTCTGAGGTCTTGAAGCTTTGCGTCCGGTCAACGTAGAATCTTAAGGCTCAGACGGGACAGATCAAAGCTAGGGCTGGGTCTGTCTACTCTGGGGGCAGCGCTTGCAGGCTTACCACCTGATCCCTGAAGGGAGTAGTGGGAACCTTGGGCACATAGCCAGGCCGGGGCCTCAGGATTACCCGGGAATCTGCTGGCTCGAACTCTGGGCATGATTCATCGACTGAAATGCTTGCAGGTACCGTACCCTCTTGATGGAGGCCAATGCAAGCAGGAGCAGAGTTTTCATTGAAAGAAACTTCAGCTCGACCCTTGCTGCAAGAAGGACAGCACGACTCTGATCGGGCATCTTCGGGGGTCCTCTATGTGAGAGGCACACCAATCGACGAACAGGTTCCACTTCAAGGTGTAAGCATGTCTCGTGGATTCTCGTCAAAATGATGGCGTCTACCACTCCTTGGGGTAGATCACCTAGAACCTCCACGTCCCGTCCAGGGACCAGACGTGCAATTTCCAGAGGTCTGGTTGCGGGTGCCATAGGGTGCCCCATCTCTGAGTCAGTAGATCCTTCCTCAGAGGAATCTGCCAGGGAGGGGCTGTCATGAGGAGCATTAGTTCTAAGAACCAGGTCTGAGCCAGTATAGCTCTACTAGCAGGACCTGCTCCTCGTCCTCCATGATCTTGCACAGTGTCTGTGCGATAAGGCTCACTGGGGGAAACACATATTTGCATAGTGCCAGTGTGTCCGAGCTGAGAGTTCCTTCGGTCAGGGAGTAAAACAACTGGCAATGGGACATTTCGGGGGAAGCAAACAGGTCTACCTGAGCCTCCCCGAAACCCCGACTGTCTGGGAATGGAGTCGGCATTCTCCAGGAAGAGCAGCTCGAGACAGCTCGTCGGCTGTGCAGTTAAGTAAGCTCGGAATATGAATGGCACAAAGCGACCTCAGATGCTTCTGACTCCACAGGAGGAGAGTTGTGACATGCAACAGGAGTGCAGACCACCTTGTCGGTTGATGTACGCAACGGTCGCAGTGTTGTCCGTGCGGACCAGCATGTGCTTGCCTCGCAAGTGCCCTTTGAGACGTAGCAAGGCAAGGTGCACTGCTAGCAACTCTAGGCAGTTGATGTGCCAGTGTAATTGAGGGCCCATCCAGACCCCTGACACAGTCCGTTGTACTTGGCCCCCCAGGCGGTGGTGGAGGCATCCGTGTGTACTGAGGCGTACCGTCTGTTCAACCGAGTCCAGTTCCATCCCAAGAAATAAGAACCTCTGTGTTGGACAGAGTTTGCTCTTTTCCCAGTTGACCCGAAGACCCAACAGGCTGAGATGCTCCAGCACCATGTCCCTGTGATCATACAACTGCTCCCGAGACTGAGCCAGTATGAGCCAGTCGTCGAGATAGCTGTGAATGCAAATACTCTGCTCTCTGAGGGGAGCAAGGGCCGCCTCTGTGACTTTCGTAAAGACACGGGGTGACAGGGCCAGCCCGAAGGGAAGGAGTTTGTACTGATATGCTCGTCCTTCGAACGCAAACCGCAGAAATTGTCTGTGGCACGGAAGAATCGAAACGTGAAAGTACGCATCCTTCAGATCGATCGCTACGAACAGCAGCAAATTTTCTTGATTATTACGCCGGAATGAGAGTATAGTTCCTAGTCATATAAGCCTGGAAAAGCGCAACTTTTCATTTTCTGCCGGTCTTAGTACACAATGTAACTACAGAAGAGTCAAGTTTTAAATAGGAAAAATATCAAAAGTCTTTGGTTTCATTTTTGAGCGCGATGTTTATGGTCTACTCCAATTCAATGATTTATGCTAAGCTATGCTAAAAGGGCTACCGGGAGAACCAGAGGTCAGCTGAATGGATTCGAAAACGGTAAAACTCATCTGTTTAACTCTGGGGGAGTTGGAAAATGAGCCTATTTGCAAAAAAAGTGGAGTGTTCCTTTAAAATCCTCTAATGCACATCAAACCGTTGATTATCCCGCTTTATTCCATGGTCATTTGCCAAGCTACAGACAAGTTAAAACTAGTATTGATCTTTGCAGTGCAATATTTGACTGAATGGTTTTTTTATTCAGTTACAGCTCAGAATCAAAGAAGAATCAAAGAAATTATGAATGAAGAGAAGGAGACATATATACAGCATTGGAAAGAACAAACCAAAGACCAAAGCCGTCTCCAATGTTACCTGAAACTCGACAGAGAGTAGAGTCTGGCTGACTATCTGGTCTCAGTCAGAAATATAACACACAGACGTTTACTATCGAAGTACAGACTGAGTGACCACCAGCTGGCTATATAAAGAGGAAGACATAAAAAGACATGGTTACCTAAAGAAGAGCGAATGTGTAATGAATGTTGATCTGGAGACAAATTAAGAATATTACTAGGTGAAGGACCTACTTCCTCTTTGGTAGCACATCATATTCCTATGGTGTTATGGACGGTTGCTAGCCAGTTTTTATGGCACTCTGAAGTTTTGTTGATAATTTAGAGCATGTATTTAAATGTGGTTGTCACTCCTGAAACTTTAGAGAGTGTCCTAACAGAAACAGAGTTTATTCTTACCAAACTGTCTAAACAGCGACATTTAAATGTGATTTGAAACCTTGCTTGCAGCTCTTGGAAACAAGCCACCGATGGGAAAACTCTCCTCCAGGACTCCAGGATGCCGGTGTGACATCATGTCCTCAGCGTTGTGGTAAGTGGCTCACTGGCAGGAGCTCAGAGCCATTAACAGGAAGATTCAGCATCAATTCCCACCTGGAGAAATTATCTGACCGCTGCCGTTTGCCCTTCAGCAAGAACTCAACCCTTCAGCAGCTCCGGATAGAACTAGAAACTCAGGAGAAGAGCAACAGCCAACTGCAGCCTGACTGGAAATCATGAGACATGAAAATAATATGCATTAAATTGTATCTATACATAGAAGCAGATATTTGAGTTATAACTGTTTTAAAATGGTACTTGGCTTCCTATACTGAATATATTTGCATATTGTATCAGACTTTAGTGATAAAATCATCTGTCTCAGTATAACTTTCTGTCATTTATGTTTACACAAATCATGTTTCTCAATCAACATATACACTATATATAGAGAGAGAGAATACAGACACATTTTTTTTTACAAAACTTTCTGTTTTTTACAAAACTGCTGCTTCCAAAGTAGACAGCACAGCTTTACATTTTAAAATATTTAAATGTCAGAAGAATGATAAAAACAGCAACTCACTGCAGTGTCTGGCTTTTATTATAATTACATCCATAAGATGTAATAAGAAAATTTGGATTAACTCATTAATCTGTTGCTTGACCTCTTCATTATTAAGGAGAGAACCATGGTTAAGTTTCTTAAGGGATTTGTATTTGTGCATAGGCTATTTTCTTTTATTTTCTTTGTTGTTTTTATAGCAGTACTGTAATGGCTTGATGTGATAAAAAAGATGATATGCGCTTTGAAGTCTTGATTTGAAAAAAACGATTTGCATACTCTATCCAAAGTCCCGATCTGAATCAAAAGATTTGTGCTCCGCAGTTTCAATCTAAATCAAATGATTTGTGTTCTGCATTCTGAATATCCGAATAATGCTTTGTGAATCATCATTTCAGTTCGTGACTTCGGCGCAAGGATCACAAATCATTCACAAACAAGCTCTGAAGTTTCGTTCTGAATCAAATGATTTGCGTTATGCGCTCAGAAGTCCTGATCTGAATCAAAAGATTTGCAAACAGCTCTGAAGTCCTGATCTAAATCAAAAGATTTGCAAACCGCACCGAAGTTATGATCTAAATCAAATGATTTGTGAACCTTTTCCAAAGTTCAGATCTGAATCAAATGATTCTTGAACCTGCACTGACGTCCCGATATGAATCAAAAGATTTGTGAACCCTTCCCAAAGTCCCAATTTGTATCAAATGATTCACAAATCCACACCGAAGTCCCAATCTGAATCAAAAGATTTGTGAACCCTCTCCAAAGTCCCGATCTGAGACAAAGGATTCACAAACCCACTCTGAAGTCCCGATCCAAATCAAATGATTCACAAACCCACTCCGAAGTCCTGATCCAAATCAATTGATTCACAAACCCACTCCGAAGTCCTGATCCAAATCAATTGATTCACAAACCCACACCGAAGTCCTGATCTATATCAAATGATTCACAAACCCACTCCGAAGTCCTGATCTATATCAAATGATTCACAAACCCACTCCGAAGTCCTGATCCAAATCAATTGATTCACAAACCCACACCGAAGTCCTGATCTATATCAATTGATTCACAAACCCACTCCGAAGTCCTGATCCAACTCAATTGATTCACAAACCCACTCCGAAGTCCCGATCCAAATCAAAGGATTCACAAACCCACACCGAAGTCCTGATCTAAATCAAATGATTCACAAACCCACTCCGAAGTTCAGATCAAAATCAAATGATTCACAAACCCACTCCGAAGTCCTGATCCAAATCAAATGATTCACAAACCCACTCTGAAGTCCCGATCCAAATCAATTGATTCACAAACCCACTCCAAAGTTCAGATCAAAATCAATTGATTCACAAACCCACTCCGAAGTCCCGATCCAAATCAATTGATTCACAAACCCACTCCAAAGTTCAGATCAAAATCAATTGATTCACAAACCCACTCCGAAGTCCCGATCCAAATCAATTGATTCACAAACCCACTCCAAAGTTCAGATCAAAATCAAATGATTCACAAACCCACTCTGAAGTCCCAATCCAAATCAAATGATTCACAAACCCACTCCGAAGTCCTGATCCAAATCAATTGATTCACAAACCCACTCCGAAGTCCCGATCCAAATCAAATGATTCACAAACCCACTCTGAAGTCCCGATCCAAATCAAATGATTCACAAACCCACTCTGAAGTCCCGATCCAAATCAATTGATTCACAAACCCACTCCAAAGTTCAGACCAAAATCAAATGATTCACAAACCCACTCTGAAGTCCCAATCCAAATCAAATGATTCACAAACCCACTCCGAAGTCCTGATCCAAATCAATTGATTCACAAACCCACTCCGAAGTCCCGATCCAAATCAATTGATTCACAAACCCACTCCAAAGTTCAGATCAAAATCAAATGATTCACAAACCCACTCCGAAGTCCCGATCCAAATCAAATGATTCACAAACCTACTCCAAAGTTCCGATCCAAATCAAATGATTCACGAACCCGCACCGAAGTCACGATCTGAATCAAGTGATTCACGATAAGCAAAGTTACCTTATATGTGACCTTAAACCACAAAACCAGTATTAAGTAGCACAGGCATATTTGTAGCAATTATAGATTTTTTCAAAATGATCGATTTTTCTTTTATGCCAAAAATCATTACGATATTATGTAAAGATCACGTTCCATGAAGATATTTTGTAAATTTTCTACCGTAAATATATCAAAACTTTCCATTGATGTGTAGTAGTCAAAGTCAAAGTCTGCTTTATTGTCAATTCTGCTATATATACAGTACATACATACAGAGAATTGAAATTGCGTATTAAGTATTAAGCAGTAGGCCGAGATACAACTATTTGAAAAAAATATTGAGAAAATCGCTTTAAAGATGTCCAAATGAAGTTCTTAGCAATGCATATTACTAAACAAAACGTAAGTTTGGATATATATTTACAGTAGGACATTTTGACCCATACAATGTACTGTTAGCTATTGCTACAAATATACCAATGCTACATATATGATTGGTTTTGTGGTCCAGGGTCACATATTGCCTAGACCTTTCATATTTTTCAACACAGAGGACAATGTCCAATGGATATGCACCACATGTTGGATTTCCTCATGCATCTGAACCAATAGCAAACCAATAAAAACCGTCACATCCCAAGCTTCTCTCTAACATCCATCCTACTCCCGTTTCATCACTTGCTTGTTCGCATGCAGACAGAACAGAGCCAGATTTAGCTGACAGTATTTGCCAAAACGATCCTAATATTTGAGAGACATGTGGGTCAAAGGCAGGCAGCGGTTGGAAATATTCCAATCTCGGCTTGTCTTGCGCTTTTGACAGGCCTATCAGGTGTTTTTTCCACCATTCCTACCCTTTCCTTCCTGGCCTCATTCTGTCATAGCCGCTCCGTCTGCTCCTTAAGTCTACCGTAAAGTGTCCCAATGCACAACACATGTAAAAATGCATTATAAATAGGCTAGTCATCAATCAGTCACTCAACGGTGTGAAGGAAAAACCCACCGGTGTCGCCAATTTACTGCATTTCCATTGTTGAGTGACGGATGAAAAGCGCGTCGTCTTCGGGGCGAGCGCGCGCCCGGCTTTAATCACTTCCGTCACGCTCGTGACATACAGCGGCTAATCAAAAGTCTACTTCTGAGCGGAGACTTCATTATTTGAATACATATACGCGGCGCTCGCGCCTGACATTTGCTTATATCTATATTTATCCTCCAGAGTCTGGCCAATTACGCGGTTTCATCCGTGAAACCCGCGGCTAACACCTGGATCGTTTGAGCGATGATTCATGACCTGTGTCGACCGGTATATATTTGAGCGGGAAAGGAAAAACAGCGCTTTGTGTAATGGCTGGAATTGAGTCAACAAACCCTGAGGGAGTGGATCATGTGTGGCTCACCTGCCAGCAGCTAATGTTATGATGGCAGTGTCTTCTGCACAATAATAAGCTGAGTTTGTTCGCTTAAGAGTGAGGTAAGGGCTCGTCTGAGGAGACTGTGCGGCATTATACAACTAGCACTGACCTAAAATCAGTCTCGGGTCACAAACAGCTGAGAAAAGATACATTAACATATTTTTTACTCAGCAAGGACACCTTAAAGTGATCGAAAGTGATGCTAAAGGCATTTATAATGTCACTGAAAACTTCTGTTTCAAATAAATGCTGTGTTTTTCAGCTTTTTATTCAGCAAAGACTCCTAAAAAAAAGTAAAATATATCACCGTTTCCATAAAAACAAGGCTGCACAACTGTTTTCAACATTGATAATCAGTGTTAGGGGTAAGGCATTACAAGTAACGCAAGTTACGTAATAATACTACTTTTTTTCAAGTGATTAGTAAAGTAACGCATTACTTTGTAATTTCGAAGAAAATATCTGAAAGTAACGCCAGTTACATGTATTTAATCCAATTTTATTAACCAATGTCTTTGCTGCTGACCTTTGTTGATCCAAATCAACCGTACACTGCAAAAATACTTTTCTTACTTGCATTTTTTTTGTCTTGTTTCAGTCCAATATATATATATATATATATATATATATTGACTTGTCTAGTATTTTAAAACTAGACAAGTCAAAATTAAGTGAGTTTTTGCTTGGAACAAGCAAAATAATCTGCCAATGTGGTAAGCAAAGATATTTCAATCAGAAAACAAGAGTATTTTGCTTACCCCATTGGGAGATTATTTTGCTTGTTTCAAGCAAAAACACACTTAATTGACTTGTTTTCAGAAAAAAAAACAAGACCCATTTTTACTTGTCTAGAAAATCCTTATGATTTAAGAATTTTTAGATAATTTGGCTGGAAACAAGACAAAATCTAAGTAAGAAAAGCATTTTTTGCAGTGTACTAATAAGCAAAACTTACTTCATATTAACTAACATTTGTGCTTAATTTTTCTCATTGCTGAAGAGTGTTGAACTTTCTTTTCCGATACAGTTCTACTTTACAGACGTCAATTTAATTTTCCTTTAGCCTTAGGCTTATTCACTTTCATTTTGGTGTGAAAGGGCTTTTACTTTTGCTAAGAATCAAACATTTTTATATTAAAAACAAACAAGCAAGCCCTGCCCAGATTTAAAAAGTAACGCAAAAGTAATACAAAAGTAATGTAACGCGTTACTTTTGTAGGGAGTAACGCAATATTGTAAGGCATTGTTTTACTTTTTGTTTTATAAAATCATTTTTTATTAATATTTTGATTTAGTTTTTATTTTTATATTTTCTATTGTCAATATAATTTTTGTTAAAGTTTTAGTAATTTTGTTGTATGCTTTTGTAATTTTTTATTTACAATTATTCACAATTTTAAATGTTTACATTCATATTTTATTTGAAATATAGATTTTTTTCCATGGTTTTAGTTTTAGTTAACTATATAAGTGTGTATATTTTAGTGTGTTTTTGTAATTTTTTTTATAATATTTTATTTGTCAGACTTTTATTAGTATCTTTAACATTGAAATTTCTTCTTTAAATGTCTATAAATGTATACTATTAAAATAAAAAAAGTTCTAATTGACCCCAAATGTTTGAACATTAGTGTACCTTTTGTTGTTGATTTTAAAATCATGAATCAGTCAATTTTATATATTTTAAATACTTTTTTGAAATACATTTTTATTCATATTTTATATAGTTTTTATTTTTATATTTTCCATTGTCAATATAATTTTTGTTAAGGTTTTTGTCATTTTTTTAATTTGTCATATTTTTATTTGTATTTTTAAAATGTTTCTTATTTGAGGAAAAAAGTCTGTACTATGTTTTATTGTACAAATTTAAATTAAAAATGTTTACATATTTTATTTTAAATATTGATTTTTAACTATGTAAGTGTGTATACTTTAGTGTGTTTTTGTAATTCTTTTATTAACATTTTATTTGTTAGACTTTTATTAGTGTGTGTGTGTGTGTGTATATATATATATATAATTTTTTTTAAATACATTTTTGGAATATATCTTACACTTTTCTAAATTAATATTTTCATTTAGTTTTTATTTTTATATTTTCCATTGTCAGTATAGTTTTTGTTAAGGTTTTAGTAATTTAGTTGTACGTTTTTGTAATTTTTACAAAACATTTAAATTAATATTTGATAAAATAAAATAAAGTATTTTATATATTTGTTTTATATATATATATATATATATATATATATAAATGTATAAATATAATATAAATATATAAATATAAATATTAAGAAAGAATAAATATTTTATATATTTGTTATATATGTATGTATATTTTAGTGTTTTTGACTTTTTATTCATATTTTATTGTATATAAGTGTGTATATTTTAGTGTGTTTTTGTCTTTTTTTATTCATATTTTATTTGTCAGACTTTTAGCATTTACATTTTTTTCTTTAAATGTCTATACTATGTTTTAGTGCACAACTTTACATAAATTAAAATGTAAAAAATTATCTTTGTTGTTGATTTAAAATCATAAATCAATCAATTTTATATATTTTAAACATTTTTGGAATACGTTACACTTTTTATTCATATTTCGATTCAGTTTTTATTTTATATTTTCCATTGTCAGTATAATTTTTGTTAAGGTTTTAGTAATTTAGTATTTTATTAAAGTCTATATATTTATTTATTCATTCATTTATTTAATTTAATTTAGTTGTTTTAGTGCACAAGCTGAAATAATTATTAAAAATATATTTTTTTTTCTTAAAAATGGTTTTAGTTTATAATAACCTTTGGAAAGTGAGTTATTTGTGTATGCAGGCTTAAATGCAACGGTGCTAAATCCTTTTTATTCATATTATATTTACAAAAACAAAGTAACAGTAAATATACAACATCAGAAGCTGATTTCATGTTTTAAGGCAAGCGAATTTCTGAAGAAATGTTTTTCTCTCCTCGTCTGCAGATGCCGACTCTTGTTTGCCGGAGTTGCTGTTGTCCGACGGCGGCTCTGTGACCTTTGACCTCATGAAACTTTGCTTCTCTTCCTGAACGAGGACGGCTTTGGATGAACGACAACAAGCGGCGGCGAGAGTGGCCTGTCAGAGGAAACACAGAAGCAGGTGTTAACCAGGCGGGATTATGGTAAAAGCGCTATTAACACGAGCCGTAAGAGAAACGAACAGAGAAATCAATGCAGGCCCAGGCGAACTCCTTCAGAATAACATGAAACGCAGCTCCCGCTAAACATTATGCAAATGGCGCGCCTGAGCAGATTAACATGAGGCATTATACATGATTTATGTAAATGTTGTGCGCAAGGTCACTTTTATGTAAAGTCAAACTCAAACTTTTCTCTCTGTCAGGGAGAATAAAACGAAAAGAATACGCGGTTCACCTGCTGTCACATCCAATTTCCTGCGCTACGTAATACTTATTCATAATTCATCTGTAAACAAAGTGTGTGCGAGAATCTGCCTGCGCTAATCTAAAGATGTGATCCTTGTTTAATCGCTTTCGGTGCAGCGTTTACAGCTGATGCCAATAAAAATGCAAATTAATTCTGATTTGCTTTTCTTTTTCTTTTTTTGTATCATGTTGTCAATGAATAGGAATAGAGTTTATTTAGCTGCACACACTAACTGACTTTGCCAATGTAATCATATTGACAAAAAGACAACAATAACCAGTGCTGAGGAAGATGCTGTCCTTTATTGGAAGTAATTTAGTTAAGGTACTTGTTTATAAAAAAGCTATATGAGAAGGCAATGTATCATGTTATAAATACATTAAATGTATAACTAGCAATAAAAAATATTAAAATGTAAATATATGTTTTAAAAAGAAAATAAACAGAAAAATCTGTGCTAAATAACTGAATATAAATATATTTTTTAAAATAATGAATTACAAAAAAAAAAACATATATATATATATATATATATATATATATATATATATATATACACATATATAAAATATATTTATTTTTTAAATAATAATATTATAAAAATTCTTGAGGAAACCAAAGAAGAGAGAAACATCTTACTACATATATTTTAAAAATAAATGTAAAAATCTGTACTAATCTGTATTAATGTAAATATATATTTTTAAATAATAATAAATTAGAAATTAAAGACACAACATAATAGAACTAAACAGCAAAGAACTAACAAACCTGTTAAATTGAAGATACTTAGGACTATATATATATATATATATATATATATATAATTAAATATTATACAAATAATCTATACATTTCTATAATATTTATTTATTTTTTAATAATAATAATAATAACTATTTTATGAAATACTTCAATATTACAGAAAATCCTGAGGAAACCAAAGAGAGAAACACATCTTACCACAAATAAAAAATAAATGTAAAAATCTGTACTAAAGAACTGAATATAAATATATTCAAATATATAAATATTAAAAAAAAATTTAAATATGATAAAAAATAATATATAAATATATATAATATTTATTTATTTTGTAATATTATTATTATATTATTATAAATACATTATATTTTTACTATATATTCAAATAGAAAACAGCTGTTTTAACTTGTAATAATATTTCACATTGTTTACTGTATGTTTGATCAAATAAATGCAGTTTTGGTTAGCAGAAGTGACTTTTTTCAAAAATATTTACAAATCTTTTCAACCCCAAAAGTTTAAACATTAGTGTATCTTTTGTTGTTTATTTTAAAATCATAAATCAATGTATTTTATATATTTTAAATACATTTTTGAACACTTTTTCTTCATATTTGATATAGTTTTTATTTTTATATTTTCCATTGTCAATATAATTTTTGTTAAGGGTTTTAGTAATTTTGTTGTATGTTTTTGTAATTTTTTATTTGTCATTTTTATTTGTATTTTTACATAGTCTATACTATGTTTTATTGTACAAGTTTAAATGAAAAATGTTTACATATTTTATTTCAAATGTTGATTTTTTTTCATGGTTTTAGTTTTAATATTTTATTTGTCATATATATATATATATATATATATATATATATATATATAGTAATTTATACTAATAAAAGTCTGAGCAAAACCAAAGAAGATAGAAACACATCTTACCGCATATATTTTAAAATAAAAATAAATGTAAAAATCTGTACTAAATAACTGAATATAAACATTTTTTAAATGATAATGAATAAAAAAAAAAATAAAAAAAAAACACATAACACAGAACTAAACAGCAATAACCTGTTAAATTGAAAATACATAAGAGGACAATATCATTTTATAAATAAATATATAATTTTCAATTCAAATATATATCAAATATTGCTTTTAGATGTTTTTTAATAATATTTGTAAAATATTTATATTATAATAAATATATATATATATATATATATATATATATATATTAAAATAATAATCTAAAAAAACTTGAATAATAAAAGACACAACATAATAGAACTAAATCACAATAACGTGTTAAATTGAAGATACTTAAGAGAACAATATAATTTTTAAAACAAATTCATATTTGTTCATATTCAGTCAATTCATATATATATATATATATATATATATATATATATATATATATATATATATAAAATAAATGTAATACATACATAAATTATATGTACTTTACAGAACATATTGAAAATATAAAAATACTTAAATATTACAGAAATTCTTGAGGAAACCAAAGGGAGAAACACATCTTACCTTGAAGTAGTTTTTGAATCTTTTGCTGACCACATACAGAGCAATCGGGTTGATGCATGAGTTCACAGACGCCATGTTGAGGCCGATGTAGTCGAGAACAAGAAACGTGCTAAAACATCACAAAAATATATGATCAAAAACACAAAATATGGATGTATTTGTGGTTTCAAAACCACCTACATATGCAGTATTATAAGACATCCCTATATGAAGGCCAGTTTTACAAAACAAGCAGCATTATGATGCCTTTTAGATCACTTATAGCATCACATTTATTAATGAGTCTTACCTCAGTAATTTGCATCTGTTGGGGTCGTGTTCATCATAGATGGTTACCTTGAGGATCCTGCTGAGGTGAAGAGGAAACCAGCAAACTGCAAACACAAGAACTAAACAGAAAACCGTCCAGGCCACTTCATGTCTCTGTGGGTCAGAAGAGACAATTCATCACATACAGATCAGTCGAATTATATTTGTGTTTTACAGTATCAGTGTCGCTATTGTTAACTAAAATTGTAAAATAAAAATATATCAAATAGAAATATTAGATTTTTTGTTTGTATTTTATACTTGTGTTGTTATTGTTAACTAAAACTGTAAAATTAAAAAATTCTATCAAAATAGAAATATTAGATTTTTTTTGTTGTATTTCATATTAGTGTTGTTATTGTTAACTAAAGCTAAAACTATTTTAAATCAAAATATTTTCTTTTCAATTTAAACCAGTGTTGTTGCTGATAACTAAAACTGTTTAAAATAATTTTTTTTCTGTTCAAAACTAAAATTTTATTTAAAAAAAAAATAAATAAAATATTGTTATTGTTAACTAAAATAAATCTAAATAAATATTTTTCCCGTTCCGTGTTGTTAAAAACTAAAAGTTTTTAAAATCAAAATAAATACAATAAAATATTTTATGTTTTTTCCCCATTTTATACCAGTGTTGTTATTAAAACGAAAACTATTTAAAATCTGAATAATTGAAATAATGGATTTTTTGTGATTTATATGTTATTGTCAACTAAAACTAAAGCTATTTAAAATCTTTTTTTTTTTTTTTTTTTGCAATTTATACCAGTGTTATTGGTAAAACTAAAAGTGTTTAAATTTAAAATAAATAAAATAAATAGATTTGTTTTTGTATTTTATACGGTGTTGTTGTTAACTAAAACTATTTAATATCAAAATAAATAAAATATTAGATTTCTTTCAATTTATACCAGTGTTGTTATTGTTAAAACTAAAATGACTGAAAATAAAAATAAATAAAATATTTTTGTGATTCATACAAGTGTTATTGTTAACTAAAACTATTAAAAATCAACAATTTTTTTTTCACGATTTATACCTGTGATGTTAAAAACTAGAAGTATTTAAAGTCTCTCTCTCTCTCTCTCTATATATATATATGTCTATGTATTTGCTATTTATATCAGTGTTAAGTAAAATTAAAAGTATTTAAAATTAAAAACTAAAAACAATAAAATTACTTTTATACTAGTGTTGTTATAAAAATGAAAACTATTTAAAATCGAAAACATTTTTTTTTTTTTTGTGATTTTGTGTTATTGTCAACTAAAATTAAAATGATTAAAAATCAGTTTAGTTCAGTTAAATAATGCGGAAAATAAAAAAATATGCACTACCAGTCAAAAGTTTTTGAACTGTAAGATTTTTAATGTTTTTGCCAAGCCTACATTTATTTCATCCAAAGTACAGCAAAAACAGTACAATTTAAAAATATTTTTACCATTTAAAATAACTGCTTTCTATTTCAATATATTTTAAAATGTAATTTATTCCTGTGATTTTAAAGCTGAATTTTTAGCATCACTTTGTAAAGGATCATGTGACACTGAATACTGGAGTAATGATGCTGAAAACACAGCTTTGATCACAGAAATAAATTACATTTTTAAAATATACTCAAACAGAAAGCAGTTATTTTAAATAGTAAAAATTTTTCAATATTTTACTGTTTTTGCTGTATTTTGGATCAAATAAATACAGGCTTGGTGAGCAGAAGATACTTCTTTAAAAAACTTGAAAAATCTAAAACTTTTGACTGGTAGTGTATAAGTGTTAGATTTAAAAAAAAAAAAAAAAAAAGACAAGCGCAAAACATAATTACTAAAATGCTAAAATTAAAATGAAAACCAAATATATTAACATAAAATCTAATTCAAAATGTTACTAAATACTACTGCATATACTGTATACTACTGTGCAGATATCAGATATATTTTAATCCTTTGAGTCGGTTTTGTTTGTCTGATGGTTTTATGTCATTCTGATGACTCAGATATTCATGAACTGGAAAGGCTTTCCAAATCCCAGGTCCAGATTTACCTGCTTTATGTGTTTGTCCAACTTCTTAACGCTTCCGCTTAAGATCCTCCAAGTCATCAGCGAGTAAAAGACGGCGGTGCACGCCAGCGGCACGATGAAATAAAACCCAAAGAGCCACCAGTCTTTGGCCATTTTATAAAACTAGAGCGAGAAAAAAAGAGAGTTCCTGATGAACTTGACATTATTTCAAAGGAAGCATGTCATCATTAGACTCTGAAGCAGATCTGAGCTCAAACCACGAGCTGTTTGATGAGGAAATCAGCCTTTCATTGCAGCCACTGCTGTCTATATCAAAAGCTCCTGACAGACATCATAGTGAATTTTTTACCTTTAATGACATGCGATACACAGAGCTTGATTATTTGTATCGATCATTTTATTGCATGTAGTATCTCGGAGTACACTTACAAAAAATAGTTGACCCAAAAATGGAAATTGTCGTTATTTATTCACTTCAAATCCATAATTTGAGGAACACAAAAGGAGAATCTTTCCAGAAGTTGTTTTACAGAAAAGAGCTGTGTGAAAAACCTTCTGAAGTTCTCCTTCTGGGTATATAAAGTTTATTTTTTGGTGAACGTGCCAATTGTAAAATAAGAATTAGATGGGAGGAAAATGTATATTTTAATGCTGTCGCATTCTCTTGCAAAAACGTTTGCATTCCCTTAGGAAACTTTATGTTTAAGAGAACATAAAAGTTTTCCAAGCAAACAAAGTTTCTCAGGGAAACGCAGTACTTTTGCAAGAGAATGCAAAAGATTTGTAAGGGAACAAAGTTTCTTGGGTGAATGCAGAAGTTTTGCAAGCGAACAAAGTTTCTCAGGGAAGCGCAGTACTTTTACAAGAGAATGCAAAAGATTTGTAAGGGAACAAAGTTTCTTGGGGGAAAGCAGTAGTTTTCCAAGCGAACAAAGTTTCTCAGGAAAACGCAGTACTTTTGCAAGGGAATGCATAAGATTTGTAAGGGAACAAAGTTTCTCGGGGGAACGCAGAAGATTTCCAAGCGAACAAAGTTTCTCAGGAAAAAGCGGTACTTTTGCAAGGGAATGCAAAAAGATTTGTAAGGGAACAAAGTTTCTCGGGGGAACGCAGAAGTTTTGCAAGCAAACAAAGTTTATCAGGAAAACGCAGTACTTTTGCAAGAGAATGCAAATGATTTGTAAGGGAACAAAGTTTCTTGGGGGAAAGCAGTAGCTTTCCAAGCGAACAAAGTTTCTCAGGAAAACGCAGTACTTTTGCAAGAGAATGCAAAAGATTTGTAAGGGAACAAAGTTTCTCGGGGGAACGCAGAAGTTTTCCATGAGCTGTGATGTCTAGAGGTGAAGGCAGTCCACGCACCTCATAGGCCATCAAAATAGCATCCCTAACCCAATGGGATATTGTGTGCTTTGATGCAGCTAGCCTTCTGTGGCCTGCACCAAAACACACCAGCAACTGTAGGGACTTACGCCACTGACTGGAACAATCTAGGTACATCTTCAGGGCCCTGATAGGGCAGAGCAGATGAAGATTATCATCCTCACTCGAAGAGGAGGGAGAAAAAGCCTGCAACACTACCACCTGCGAATGGAAAGAGGCAGAGAGAACTTTGGGAACATAACCAGGTCTGGGTCTCAAGAATGCCTTGACCAGACCAGAGGCAAAGTCAATACAGGATCCGCTGACAGAAAGGACCTGTAAGTCCCCAAAATGCTTTAAAGAGGCCTATGCCAACAAAAGAGTAACCTTTAGCGTCAGAATCCTCTCAGGAGCTGACTCTAGAGGCTCGAAGGGGGGCTTCATCAACCCCTTCAAGACAACAGAAAGATCCCAAGAAGGGAAACTACCCAATGGGACATCGTCTGAGTCCCTTTGAGCAGCAATAGCCACAACGTAGACACTTAGGGTGGTAGCGGTTGCTCCAGCCAAAAACTTACTCTGCAGGAACTCCAGCACTGAACCGACTGGGCAGCTGACAAGCACCAGAACTCAAAAACTATTAATAGACTCACTGACTCCATCTGAGAGATCACAGGGTTTGGGCAAGCCTTGATTAGCCATACCCACAACTTCCCAATCTCTGGATGAGGGTGGCAAATTTTGCCCTGGAGCTGACACAGCAGGTTTTTCCTGATCGGAATCTCCCACGGGTTGCCTTCCAGAAGGGAGACCAACTCCGAGAACCACGTCTGGGAAGGCCAGAACGGGGCTACCAGGAGAAGGCGGGCTCTGCACGTCCGGGATGAGCTTGACCAGGGGAAAGCGTACAGCTTCATATCCGGCCAGGGGTGCGCTAGTTCATCTATCCCCAGGGAAACAGGGTGAGAAAGGGAGAACCAAAGGGGGCATTGGGTCGACTCCTGAGACGCAAAGAGGTCCACCTCCGCCGTGCCAAATTGATCCCAAATCTGAGCCACCGTCTGGTGGTTCAGCATCCATTCCCTTGACCTGTCTCGACAGAAAGTCCGCCACTAGGTTCAGGACCCCTGGGACATGGACTGCTCTCAGGGACAGAAATTTGTCCTGTGCCCAAAGGAGGAGTCTTCGCGCATGCCTGTCCAGGGTGCACGACTGGGAGCCTCCTTGGTGATTGATGTGAGACACCACCACCATATTGTCTGTCCTAACGATGACATGGGAGTGCGTCAGGAACGGAAGAAATGAACAACAGCCAGAAAAACTGCTCTCACTTCCAGGCTGTTTATGTGCCAGGCAAGGCACTTGAGGCCAAGTGCGCAAAGGTGGAGAAGGAGAGAGTCCCTGTGACGAATCACCTGCTCCCTGGAACTGGCTAGAATGAGCCAGTCATCCAGGTAATTGAGAATTTGGATCCCCTGGAGCATCAGTGGGGCCAGAGCAGCATCCATACACTTGGTGAATGTCCCCAGAGCCAGAGCTAGCCCAAAGGGAAGGACCTTGTATTTGTAAGCCTTTCCCCCAATGGCAAACCTGAGGAACTTTCTGTGCCTCTGAACGACCTGAATGTGGAAGTAGGCACCTTTCAAGTCAGCGCTGACGAACCAGTCCCCCTTCTGGACCTAGGAAAGAATGCTCTTGAGTGTCAGCATTTTGAATTTCCCTCTGTATAGGGAATAATTCAGTCTGCAAAAATCCAGAATAGGACGCAGGCCCCCATCCCTTTTTGGGACTAGAAAGTACCAGCTAAAGAAGCCATGATTTAGGTCCGAAGATTGCTCTAAGATTGTCCAAAGATAGGTTCTCTATTGCTCCCTTGAGCAGAAGAGAGGAGACTTCCTGTTGCAGGACAGAGGCACTCCCGGCAGGTCCCTCCAGACATGGAGAAAGGTTGACAGAGGTCTCGCGCATGCCTGTCCAGAGTGTGTGACCGGGAGCCTCCCTGGCAATTGATGTGAGACACCACTGTCGTATTGTCTGCCCTGACGATGACATTGGAGAAAAACTGCTCTCAGTTCCAGGCTGTTTATGTGCCAGGCAAGGCACTTGAGGCCAAGTGCGCTGAAGGTGGAGAAGGAGAGAGTCCCTGTGACGAATCACCTGCTCCCTGGAACTAGCTAGAATGAGCCAGTCATCCAGGTAATTGAGAATTCGGATCCCCTGGAGCCTCAGTGGGGCCAGAGCAGCATCCATACACTTGGTGAATGTCCCCAGAGCCAGAGCTAGCCCAAAGGGAAGGACCTTGTATTGGTAAGCGTTTCCCCCGATGGCAAACCTGAGGAACTTCCTGTGCCTATGAACGACCTGAATGTGGAAGTAGGCATCTTTCAAGTCGACGCTGACAAACCAGTCCCCCTCCTGGACCTGGGAAAGAATGCTCTTGAGTGTCAGCATTTTGAATTTCCCTCTGTATAGGGAATAATTCAGTCTGTGTAAGTCCAGAATAGGATGCAGGCCCCCATCCCCCTTCGGGACTAGAAAGTACCAGCTAAAGAAGCCGTGGTTTAGGTCCAAAGATTGCTCTAAGATTGTACGAAGATAGGTCCTCTATTGCCCCCTTGAACAGAAGAGAGGAGACTTCCTGTTGCAGGACAGATGCCTTGTCGGCACTGACCACCATTACATTCCCAAGAATTCCCAAGAAAGTTTTGCAAACAAATGCTTTGTGATCCTTTGTGAACACAAAGTTTTTTGGATGAATGCTAAAGTTTTTTACAAGCAAATGCAAAGTTTTCTGAGTGAATACATTATTTCTCAGTGAAACGTTTGGCACCCTACACTAATTTGGGCTACTCTTGGTAGATTGCATTGGTCATTATTGAAATGATCCGGCTGCGTCTGTTTCCTTTAATTTGCACATTGTCAGTAAATCATATGCAGGACTTTACACTCCCATTGACACTTTTAGATTGCCTTCATTTGTCCTGTTTCTGGCCCAAAGTTTCTTGTGAGAACAAACAAAGCATTTTCCTCCCATCCCCATGTCCCCTCAGGGGCTCTGTATATTTCTGCAGTGTTTTGTTGCAGTATTTTTCACTTTACCTTCATGAATGGAGTGGACTGTACAGGATGAAGAAGGCATATCCGCAGATGCTCGCCTCTGTAATCCATCGTAATCAAATCAAACGCAACAGCCTCCGGAACAGCCAGTAATGTTGATATCGTCCATATTAAAGACAGTTTGATAGCCGTCCACTTGGGAAACCCGAGACCTTTGATACGACTCCTGGATGCTATGACTCGATACCTTCAGAAAAAAAAAACATTTCTCCTTTAGTGCTAAATAATCAGATATGACCAATATTTGATACCACTGATGCAGTTCCAACATGAAGTGTAAGTAATATTGTGAGAAAAACTTGCAATGACCTTTTTATTTATTTTTTTTTTTTTTCCAAAGTGGAAATGTATGAAAGACTATGGAAGCCGGTTTCCTCCACTGAATAAAAAAATTAAAAAGGCAATTCCAACTTTTTATCTCACAAATCTGACTTTTATTTCTTAGAATTGCCATATAAACTCACAATTTTGACACTTTCAGAATTGCGAGATATAAACCCTTATGTGTAACTAAAATGAATGGAAGACTATGGAAGCCAGTTTCCGCCACTGAATAAAAAAAAAAAAAAATTTAATTGGGACTTTTTTTTTTTAAGAATCAGAATCAGAAAGAGCTTTATTGCCAAGTATGCTTGCGCATACAAGGAATTAGTTTGACAATAAAAATAAGATGAGAATAAAAAATACACGTCAATATAAATAGACAAAAAAATATAGAGAAAAATAAATTAAGAAATAAGTGGTATGTACAGTTGTGCTATAGAACAGAATAGAAAAGAGATGCAGGGATGTATTAGGATGGAGGTGGTAACAAATAAATATAAAGTTATTGCACATATTTTTAAGGTGGATTGCCTGGGGGGAAAAACTGTTCTTGTTCCTGGTTGTCCTGGCATTTGGGGCTCTGTAGTGCCGGCCAGATGGCCAGATTTTCTCACAATTGCTAGTTTGTCTCTCGCAATTCTGACATTTATTTTTCTCAGTTCTGTGCGATATAAAGCACAATTCCAGCATTCACGAGTTTATATTGAGCAATTGCAACTTTATTTTTCAAGATATTTTATCAAGTTATAGTCAGAATTGTATGATTAAAAACTCAAAATTCTGACTTTATAACTTGCAATTGCAAGTTTATATTACATAATTCTGACTTCATTTCTCACAATTGCGAGTTTATATCATGTAATTCTGACTTTATAACCGACAATTAAAAGTTTATATCACGCAATTATGACTATTTCTCAAAATTGTGAGTTTATATCATGCAATTTTGACTTTATAACTTCTAATTGCAAGTTTATATTACATAATTCTGACTTAATTTCTCAGAATTGCGAGTTTATATCTCAAAATTCTGACTTTATAACTTGCAATTGCAAGTTTATATTACATAATTCTTACTTCATTTCTCACAATTGCGAGTTTATTTCATGTAATTCTGACTTTATAACTTGCAATTGCAAGTTTATATTACATAATTCTTACTTCACTTCTCAAAATTGTGAGTTTATATCATGTAATTCTGACTTTGTAACTTCTAATTGCAAGTTTATATTACATAATTTTGACTTCATTTCTCACAATTGCAAGTTTATATCATGTAATTCTGACTTTATAACCGACAATTAAAAGTTTATATCACGCAATTATGACTATTTCTCAAAATTGAGAGTTTATATCATGCAATTTTGACTTTATAACTTCTAATTGCAAGTTTATATTACATAATTCTGACTTAATTTCTCAGAATTGCGAGTTTATATCTCAAAATTCTGACTTTATAACTTGCAATTGCAAGTTTATATTACATAATTCTTACTTCATTTCTCACAATTGCGAGTTTATTTCATGTAATTCTGACTTTATAACTTGCAATTGCAAGTTTATATTACATAATTCTTACTTCATTTCTCAAAATTGTGAGTTTATATCATGTAATTCTGACTTTGTAACTTCTAATTGCAAGTTCATATTACATAATTTTGACTTCATTTCTCACAATTGCAAGTTTATATCATGTAATTCTGACTTTATAACCGTCAATTGAAAGTTTATATCACGCAATTGTGACTATTTCTCAAAATTGTGAGTTTATATCATGCAATTCTGACTTTATAACTTCTAATTGCAAGTTTATAATCACACAGTTCTGACTTAATTTCTCAGAATTGCAAGTTTCTATCTCAGTATTCTGACTTTATAACTCACAGTTGTGAGTTTATATCTCACAATTCTGAGAAAAAAAGTCAGGGCTTCCATAGAAGATGGATTCCACCACAGATTAAGGAAAATTATTAAAATGACTTTTTTTCATGTAATTCTAAGTTTATCTCACAATTAAGATTTTATCTTGCAATTAGAATTAAAAAGCTAGAACATCTTATTCAAAACAAAAAATATCCCAGCTAAACACCCCTTACCTGTCTATGCTCAGAGCACAAAGACTCAGCACTGTTATCCCAACAGAGGTTTTCTGAATAAACGGCACCAGTTTGCACAGCAGGACCCCAAATGGCCAGTCCACCGCAAGTAGCTGCGAAACACAACAAATGATTAATATCATCCTATTTAGAGAGCTTTTAATGCACAAAACAACTCAACAAAGTTACCTTATAAACATTGATGGGTATACCAATCAGGATGTGCAAAATGTCGCCTAAAGCCAGACTGCCGATGAGAATATTGGGTCCGTTTCTCATGCATTTGTGTTCTTTGATTATTCTCAGGAGAGTCACGTTTCCAACCATCCCGAACAGGAATACGAAACATGAGACGACAGTGTTGATGTACTTGAAGGCGTCTTTGATCCGCGCTGGTCCAGAACACATCGGGGTTTTGTTTGCTGTGGCGTTCAACGGTTTCCAAGAGATATTCTTTGCATCATCAAGAGGTTTGTCTGTGGTCTGAGCACTAATGAACCCGAGTGAACTATTAAAACACAGCAGTAACAATACAACGATGGACCCCTCCATGTGAAAACACCTGAGAAAAATCAGAAAATGTCATTTAAAATGTTTTGCTGTTGTCGTTTATAGACAGATCCATTGATAGCGTCTTACCTGCAGCTCTTTGTGTGTTGTAGTTTTAAGTCAGGTGTGTAAATATGCGCTTTTACAAGCAGGTACTGCGGCGCAATAAATCACACGTCCTGGCAGGATCTCTGACTCAGTGCGTCATTCAGAAGCCTGCGGGTCACTACACTGAGTTTCCACTGTAATGTAGCGTCTGTGACAGCGTATGTATGCAGCACATTCACACACTCATCACTGTTGCTCATTTCTCCTGACTATCGATGTCATTCCAGATGTTCACTGGAGCTCCGCCAGAATCCACTCACTGAATGAGATGAATGGAAGCACTGTTCACCAGTTTATCTATCCATCTATAAATCTATATCTACATCAATCTTTTCTATATATCTATCCATATCAATCTATTTATCCATCTGTCTATCTATCAATCTATATATGGACCTATCCATCTGACCAACTATCTATCCATCCCTACATCAGTCCATCCATCCATCTATCTATCTATCTATCTATCTATCTATCTATCTATCTATCTATCTATCTATCTATCTATCCATCTGTCGTTCTGTTTAACATTATGTCTCCATCCATCTATTCATGTCCACATTTATCTGTCCTTCTATTTATCCTTCCATCCAACTATCTATCCATCCATCCATCTATCCATCCATCCATCACAATCTGTACAACTATCTATTCATCTATATCTATCTCTCTATCTATCTCTCTAACTGTCTATATCTGTCTATTTGTCATTCTGTTTAACATTTTGTCTCCATCTATTCAACGCCACATCTATCCAATTATCTGTCCTTCTGTTTATCCTTCCATCCAAAGCTATCTCAATACCTATCTCTCAATCAATCTCTATCTATTTATCCATCCATATCTATCTATCTATCTATCTATCTATCTATCTATCTATCTATCTATCTATCTATCTATCTATCTATCTATCTATCTATCTATCTATGCATCCATCTATCCATCTATCTATCTATCTATCTATCCATCCATCCATCCATCTTTATGCATGCATCCATCCATCCATCTATTTATCTATCTATCTACCTATATCTATCTATCTACCTATATCTATCTATCTATCTATCTATCTATATCTATGCATCTATCCATCCATCTATCTATAAATCTATCTATCTATCTATCTATAAATCTATCTATCTATCTATCTATCTATCTATCTATCTATCTATCTATCTATCTATCTATCTATCTATCTATCTATCCATCCATCCATATCTATGCATCCATCCATCCATCTATATCTATGCATCCATCTATCCATCCATCTATCTATCTATCTATCTATAAATCTATCCATCCATCTATCTATCTATCCATCTATCTATGCATCTATCTATCTATCCATCTATCCATCGTTCTGTTTAACATTTTGTCTCCATCCATCTATTCATCTCCACTTCTGTCTATCCAATTATCTATCCCTACATCCACAGCTATCCATCCATATCTATCTAATCATCTCTCTCTCTCTCTCTCTCTGTATATGAAAGCGTGTTGTTGTCAGTGGAGCAGCTCCATATGTTGTCTTTTGTCTGTGGTTCCCCAGCAGAGCCGCTCCTGACTCACTAGTTTGCGCAGGTGAGGGGACGTGATGACAGGGTCATCCCCATGGCAACCAGCCCAGCTCAGACGGAGCGGGAATGGATGAAGCGCAGCAGGCAGGCGGACAGCTGTGCGGGTGAGCTGACTACAGCATCAGTCATCATCCCAAACAAACACTCACTGCTGCTGCTACTGCTACATTCTGGAGCTTTAATAGTCTTCTCAGTGACCTTGATTTAGAGCTTCTGTTTGCCTTCTAGTCTTGTTTTTATTCCTCTGCACAAACCTAGTGATTTTTTTGCACACCTGCAAAGATTTGGGACAATTACAGTAATAAATACTTCTTACTTTGCATTAAAAATCTATTTTATATATTTAAATATACATATATTGTTTAAAAAAAAACAAATAAACCTAATAAACTAATAAAATGACAAAAACACAACAAAATAACTACAACTGTAACTAAAATTTTATTTAAAATATATAATATGAAATGTGCTTAAATAAACTTGACTTAAATAAAATTACTAATAATTATACTATTATTATTGATAATAATAATACATTTTATTTGTGCTTTTTTGAAAAAAAAAAAAGAAACCTAATTAGCTAATAAAAATGAAAAAACAACAAAACTAAAACTTAAACTAAAATTACAATTGAAAATATAATAAAAACTTTTTAAAAACATAAATAAAAAACTGTTATACTATTATATATATATATATTTATATTTCTTTTTGACAACAACAAAAAAACAAAAAAACATAAACCTAATAAACTAATAAAATGACAAAAATAACTACAACTGTAAAATTTTATTTAAAATATATAATATGAAATGTGCTTAAACTTAAAAATGACAAAAACAACAAAATAACATTTTAACTAAAATAAAATTTAAAATATAATAATAAAACATTAAAAATATAATTAAAAACTATATATACTTTTTTCTTTGACAAAAAAACAGAAAAACTAATAAAAATGACAAAACACAACAATAACTATAACTAAAATTAAATGTAAAAAAATACATAATATGAAATAAATAAACTTGACTTAAATAAATACAATTAAAACCTAATAAACTAATGAAAATTACAAAAAACATGACAAAAAACTCAAATATAACTAAATTTAAATGTAAAATATATAATATAATAATAAAAAAATATTCAAAATATAAATAAAAACTATTTTTTTGACAAAAAAAACCTGAAAAAACTAATAAACTAATAAAAATGACAAAAACACAACAAACAACTAAAACTTTAACTAAATTACATTTAAAATTGAAAATATAATAATATGAAATGTGCCTAAATAAATAAAATTATTAATAATAATGATAATAATAATAATAATAATGATAATAATAATAATAATAATAATAATAATAATAATAATGATAATAATAACAAAAACAACAAAATAACCAAAACTTTAACTAAAATGTAAATGTAAAATTTAACATATAATAATAAAAAATATTTAAAATGTAAATAAAAACTATAACTATAACTATATATTTTCTTTTTGACAAATAATAATAACAATAATAATAATAATAATAATGTTCCAATTTCTTTATATGCAAGAGAGCTGTGTTTCTCACTGAATAAAGAAAAGAAACCAGGTTTTGCGTGAACTCTTCCCTTTAATTCAAGGGCAGATTGAAACCATAAATAAAGTACAGGCCTGTAAACTCTTCCAAACACTCTCAAGCAGCACCAATAAAAACCTGAAAACAAGCAGCGTTTCATTTAGAAAAGTCAAACTCCAGCGCTCACTTCCAGCCGCCAAATAAATGAGTCCTAATCCGTTCATTTGTAGGGATTTGTCATCCTTCATGAGCCTTTTGTGGAGAGACTATTGACCAGAACCCTGGACAGACATTTATTTGTAAAGGACAATTAGATTCACAATTCAACCTGAAATACCTTTCACAAGCCGTTTTATGGGTATAATGTGACTCCTTTCTGAGTGAAACGGACTAATCAATGAGAAAGAATCATTCATGAGGAACTGAATGGATCGCAAAAGTGGGTGTGGCCTACTGGAACGGAGTCATGTGATTGGAGGAGGGACTGATGACATCAGCTGAAAAGAAAAGTTATTTCAAAAGTGCATTAATTTGATTGAACAATGAAAATAGGCTCATTTATTTACTTTTTATTCACGCTTTTATCCGACAAATGAGGAATTACAAATGAGGAATATAAGCTATTTATATTATGTCATTCATTCATTAATTCATCAAAAATAATAGCAAGATTGGGATGTTATTTATTTATATATTTATTTATTTATTTAATTTCATTCATTCATTATAAATAATAACAGTATTGGACTGTAATTTTATTTTATATATTTTTTTTTTCCATTTTATTAATATTTCATAGTAAATAATATTTTTTTTTTTCTAGAAGAAATCCATTTTGATTTCATGTTGATTTACTATGATTTATAAAAAATATTATTATATTGAACACTTGTAACTTACAAAAGTTAAAATTAAATAAAATTAAATAAATATTATATATATATATATATATATATATATATATATATATATATATAAATAAAACATAATAAAAATAATTAACGTCAAAATAAAATCACAAAAAAGTAATAAAAAAATTCTGTTAAAATGACAAAATAATACAATAAAATGAAATACAAAAAAAATACATTTAAATTAAAATAAAAAACAAAACAATAAAATAAAAGAAAAATTAAATTAAACAAAATTAAATAAAAATAGCACCAAATAATTATATAAAATTAAATTAACATAACGCTCAATAAGAAAAAAAAATAAAAAAATATAAATATATATATATATATATATATATATATATATAAATAAAATAATTGCATTTGAAGACCACAAAGACTGATTTGGATTTTGCATATTTTGTCAACAACTAAATTAAACTAAAATTACATTTAAATTAAAATATTAAAACAAATTAAAAAACAAAACAAAACAATAAACCTAAAATTAAATACAACTAAATTAAATTCAAATAACAAAAAAAATATAATAATAATAATAATAATAATAATAATAATAATAATAATAATAATAATACAAAATAAATACATTTGAAGACCACAAAGACTGATTTGGATTTGGCATATTTTATCAAAAATTTTATTAATTAATTAAATTAATCTAAAATGACATTTAAATTAAAATAGCAAAACAATAAAATAAAAACCATTAAAATAAAATAAAAAATAAATAACACCAAACAATTATATATAATAAAATTAACATAACACAAAATAATAATATAATATATATAAAAAAAATAATAAAGTAAATAAATGCATTTGAAGACCACAAAGACATTCAAATCAATTCATTCAGGTTAATGAGCAGCTAGTGAACGTGAGCTGAAACACTAAAGGGTTTTGTTGTTATAAAGCTGCCTTTTATCTTGAAGAAGGACTAAAACAGTGTAAATGTAAGCTCTCTCTCTTTTACCCCCAGACCACATTTTCTCAGTTTAGACGCTGCACAAACTCTCCTTCTTCCTCTCAGAGAAAACATGTGCTAATGAGATTTCATCCAAATCGCTCACCTTTTGTCACAACTTTGCCAGCTCAGGAACATTTTGTATCTTTCCATAATGTGCTCAATCACACACTGAGCAAATTCACTTCAAGTCGTCGCTTGCGACCAGAATATTGATCTGCTTTCTCTTAGAGCCGCCGATTGGCGAAACAAAAGAGCTCCTGAAGCTCGTTTTCATCCTCCCTACTGTTATAATGAGGCCTTTGACTCCAGTTCAATTAAACTACATTTAAAATTCAATTGAAATAACACTATTGAAAATTAAATTAAATTAAATTAAATTAAATTAAACTAAAATTAAATTTAAAAAACAAAATAAACATAATAAAACAAAATAAAAAAGAAACAAAATTTTAACTGAAAAAAAGTATAAAACAAAATTAAAATAAAATAATAAAACATAATTAAACTGAATGTAAAATGTAATTGAAATAATACAAAATAATAAAATTAAATACAAATAATTAAATTAAGCTAAAAATTAAATGTTAAAATAAAATAAAACATAATTAAACTAAATTGAAATAATACAATAATTAAATGAACAACAAAGAGAACAAATAATAAAATTAAATTAAATTTAAATAATAAAAATAACTAAACTAAAATCAAAGTGAACTCAAAATAACAAAATAATACAAATAATTAAATTAAAATTCAAATGACATTAAAATATCAAAATAATAAAATGTAATTAAAATTAAATAATAAAAATTACCAAAACAACAAAATAAAATAACATTTATTTAAATTAAACTACATGTAAAATTTAATTGAAATAATATGAAATAAAAAAAAATAATTTAATTTAATTTAAATAAAACAAAATGATACAATAAAAGTAATAAAAATAAACTAAATTAAAATAATAAAAGAAAATATTACAAATAACTAAATTAAACTACAATTAAAACAAAATATTGTCGGCGCCGATAGCCTTGTGGGCAGTGCGCCGACATACAGCGTCGTTGCGCAACGGGCGTCCCGAGTTCGATTCCCGGCTCGAGGACCTTTCCCGACCCTACCCCCTTCTCTCTC
This sequence comes from Cirrhinus molitorella, assembly GCA_033026305.1. Lineage (NCBI taxonomy): Eukaryota > Metazoa > Chordata > Actinopteri > Cypriniformes > Cyprinidae > Cirrhinus > Cirrhinus molitorella. Next base: position 3,702,757 of record CM065122.1, on the reverse strand, counting down.
TCCACTTCGCTTCCTGTCCTTCCTGATCTGTCCTATAATAATAAAAGGCCAAAAAAAAATCTAAAAAAAAAAAAATAAAAAAAAAATAAAATAAAATAATAATAAAATCTAATTAAAATGAAATAGAAAATAAAGTAAACTAAATTTTAAATTACCAAAACAATCCTACAATAAAAATAATTAAACTAAATTTAATTAAAATAACACAAAATAATAAAAGTAATAAAACAACATAATAAAATTAAATAATAAAAAACAATTAAACTAAATTTTAAATTACCAAAACAATAAAATAAAATAACATTTAATTAAATTACACTACATGTAAAATTTAATTGAAATAAAAATAATTTAATTAAACTACTTTTAATTAAAATAACACAAAAATATAATAAAATAAAATAATAAAATAAAGTAATACAATAAAAAAAAATAAAGTAAACTAAACTTAAATCAATAAACAATAAAATAAAATAATAACATTTAATTAATCTACATGTCAAATTGAATTGAAATAAAACATTTAAAATAATTAAATTAAACTACATTTGCTTAAAATAACACAAAATAAAATAAAAGTAATAAAACAAAATAATAAAATTTTAATTAAATAGTAAAAAAATAAACAAAACTTTAAATGATCAAAACAATAAAACAAAATAAAATAAAAATAATATTTAATTAAATTAAGCTACATTTAATTTAAATAACACAAAATAATAAAATAAAAGTAATAAAACAAAACAATAAAATATAAATTAAATAATTAAAAATAAAGTAAACTAGATTTTACACTATCAATACAATAAAATAAATTACATTTAATTAAATTAAACTACATGTAAAATGTCATTGAAATACTCCAAAATAAAAAATTTAAATAGTTGAATTAAACTACATTTAATTAAAATAAGAGTAATAACACAAATAATAAAAATAAACTACATTTAAATAATACAAAAAAAAATCTTAAAATAATTTAATTAAACTAAGATTAAATTGAAATAACAAAGTAATAAATAAACTAAAGGTTAAATATTGAACTCAGAGTTATAATGATGGTGTGCTGAAGTGTTAAGGTAGGCGAGTTGGAGTTGGTCCGTTAACATAATTAGCTTCCCTTCTGGAAATGTCGCTGTCATAATCTGCTTAGTGTGAGCTGGTGAATTCATCTCCATTGTAATGAAGGACAAGCGCAGACAGCCAAATTCGCCAGCCATCTTTACCTCCAGGGGCCAATCAACATGCCATCATCCTAATGGATTTATCCGCTCCGTCCTGAACATCAGCGGCTCACAGAAACACGACAAATGCAGAAACTATCCATATGATTATGCAGAGCATGAACAGCTAAATAACTAGACTTCTGGAGGTTTTAGAAGAACAGACACTTCAAGTATGTTTTGTTGTTGATGTCAAAGGTCATGCGTTTAATAAAACACTTCAGGATTTTTGGTCACGTCTTAAGTCAACATGGACTGGTTGTGTGACGCTGTCAAACTAAACTAATAAACTAAATTAAAATACAATAAAATAATAAAAACAATTAAATTAAACTAAACCTAAAATGTAGTTAAATTAGCAAAATAAAATAATTAAATTAAACAAAAATTTGAATATCAAAATAATTTAAAATAATTAAATTACATTAAAATAATTAAATTACATTAAAATTTAAATGCTCAAAATTAAACTAAATTAAAATAATAATAATAAAAATGAAATAATAAACAATTAATTTAAATTAAAATAAATGTATAAAATACAATTAATAAAACAAACATGTAATAAAATAATCAAATAAAAATAATTAAATTAACCTAAATTTCATTATGTTAAAATATCACAAAATAAGTATCTAAAATAATATAAAGTATAAATATAATAAAAATAATCACATTAAAACTAAATTAAAACAACAACAAAATAAAACAAAATAAATTAAAATAATTAAACTAAAATACATTTAATTAAAATAACTAAATGATATAAAATAAAATGAATAAAACAAAAATAAAATATTTCAATTAAACTAAAATTAAATTGACATAACACAAATAATAAAAACAATTAAATTAAACTAAACCTAAAATTAAATTAAATTAAATTAGCAATATAAGATAATTAATTAAATTCAGCTAAAATTTAAATGTCAAAATAATAAAATAAAATAATTAAATTACATTAAAATAATTAAATAAAATGAAAATTAAAATGCTCAAAATTAAACTAAATTAAAATAATAATAAAAATGAAATAATAAAATTAATTTAAATTAACATAAATAACACAAAATAAAATAACCTAAATTTCATTATGTTCAAATATCACAAAATAATTATCTAAAATAATATAAAGTATAAATATAATAAAGATAATCAAATTAAAACTAAATTAAAATAACAAAATAAAACAAAATAATCAAATAAAAATAAATTAAAATACATGATATAAAATAAAATTAATAAAATAAAAATAAAATACAAATACTTCAATTAAACTAAAATTAAATTGACATAACACAAAATACAAAAATAAAAAAAGTAAAAAAAAATTAACTAAATTTCATTAAATTAAAATATCACAACATAATTATATAAAGCAAAATTAATAAAACAAAAATTAAATATAAATACTTAAATTCAACTAAAATTAGGATTAAATTGACATAACACAAAAATAATAAAGTAAACAAAAAGATTAAATTAAACTAAAATAAATGTAATTAAAATAATTAAATAAATTATGAAATAAAATACAATGCAATAAAATAAAAGCATTAGCAGACCACAAATTTATATTTAAAATATATATTTTTAAAAATTAATACGATAAAAGAAATATAAATACTTCAAATTAAACTAAAATTAAAATGATATAACACAAAATAATAAAAACAAAAACAAAATAAAAATAATTAAATTGAACTAAACTAAATTAAAATATAAAAATAATAAAACGTGAAATAAAATAATACAATACAATAACAATTAATGCATTAGCAGACCACAAATTGATATGTTAAATAAATGTTTAAAAAATGAATACAAAATAATAAAATAAAATAAATATAAATACTTCAATTAAACTAAAATTAAAATGATATAACACAAAATAATAAAAACAAAAACAAAATAAAAATAATTAAATTGAACTAAACTAAATTAAAATATAAAAATAATAAAACGTGAAATAAAATAATACAATACAATAACAATTAATGCATTAGCAGACCACAAATTGATATGTAAAATAAATATTTTAAAAAATGAATACAAAATAATAAAATAAAATAAATATAAATACTTCAATTAAACTAAAATTAAAATGATATAACACAAAATAATAAAAACAAAAACAAAATAAAAATAATTAAATTGAACTAAACTAAATTAAAATATAAAAATAATAAAACATGAAATAAAATAATACAATACAATAACAATTAATGCATTAGCAGACCACAAATGTATATGTAAAATAAAGAAAAATAATAATACAAAATAATAAAATAACATTTTAATAATAAAAAAAAAATTCATCCTACTTATCTAATAAATTAATTAATTGCATTGACAACAATAATTATTATTTCTAGTAATTGCAATTAAAAATTGTGCAATTAATAAAAAAAATCTGTTTCTCTTTTTTACACTTTTGCATTTTGTTTCTCCTATGGATGTCTGAGACTGTCACTGCTGCGACTCGAAGTGATTCAAGCACAAATCCTCTGCAAATAATATTCCATCTTCTTTTTATTCCAATCGGAGTTTGAAGGGACTGACCTTGTGTCCTTTAGCTGCGCTCCATGTCCAGACCCTGGGACTGAGTTACAGCTGCGGCTGCTGATTTATATCGTCTTGAAGGGTGAATCTCAGCGCTTTGAAGGTTCAAGTCCTTCAGCCTCATGAACACGACAAACTCCATCGGTTCGCACTACAGCTCCATCCGCTCAAGGACAGCAAACTCATCTCAAATCAGAGAAGAATATGTGACCCTGGACCACAAAACCAGTCATAAGAGTGAATTCGGTTTAAATTGAGATTTACACATCACCTAAAGCTTGAATATTGATGTATGGTTTGTTAGATCTGGAATCGGAGGGCCAAAAAGTTCAAATAAAGTTCTTAGCAATGCATATTACTAATAAAAAATAAAGTTTTGATATATTTATGGTAGGAAATTTAGCCTACTAAATATTTTAATGGAACATGGTCTTAATATCCTAATGATTTTTGGCATAAAAGAAAAATCGATCATTTGACTAAAAAATACAATGTATTTTTTGGCTATTTCTACAAATATACCTGCGTTACTTGAGACTGGTTTTATTGTCCAGGGTCACAATTATGTTCAGCAAATGTAAAAAATAGGCTGCATGACTATACACTGTTAAAATACCATGGTAAAAACCTGTTGTAAGTTTCATTAAAATATATAATGAAAATACTATAATTATAGGGTTACTACACCCACTTTTTTAAGAGATTTGTATTTGTGTATGCTTTTCTTTTTTATATATAACTGTATTGTTTAACTGGTTTGATGTTTTGTACTGTTTAATTAAAATCAGAAAAAAAAGACGATACACGCGTCTGGTTTTGAATCAAATGATTCGCGATTTAAAGGTCTGACCTGAATCAAAAGATTTGCGAACCTGCTCTGAAGTTCTGATCTAAATCAAATGATTGATGCTTTGCTTACCGCAGACCCATCTGAATGATTCGCAAACCATCATTTCAGATCGCGACGAATCGCGAATCATTCAATTCACAAAATGATCTGAATCAAAAGATTTGCGAACCCGCTTTGAAGTTCCGATCTAAATCAAATGATTGATGCTTTGCTTACCGCAGACCCATCTAAATAATCATTCATGAACCATCATTTCAGATTGTGATGAATCGCGAATCATTAAAATCGCAAAATGATCTGTTGAATGTTTAATGGTAAGCTTCATTAAAATATATAGCCTAATGAAAATACTATAATTATACCAACAAACAGGGTTACTACACCCACTTTTTTTAAGAGATTTGTATTTGTGTATACTTTTCTTTTTTATATATAACTGTATTGTTTAATTAAAATCAGAAAAAAAAGATTTGCGATACACGCGTCTGGTTTTAAATCAAATGATTCGCGATTTGAAGGTCTGACCTGAATCAATAGATTTGCGAACCCGCTTTGAAGTTCCGATCTAAATCAAATGATTGATGCTTTGCTTTCCGCAGACCCATCTAAATAATGATTCTTGAACCATCATTTCAGATCGTGATGAATCGCGAATCATTCAAAACGCACAAATGATCTAAATCAAGAGATTCAAGAAGTCCCAATCTGAATCAAACGATTCGCGATACGCAAAGTTCTGATCTGAATCTAATGCTTTCATGATCTGTTTTTTTTTTCTTTTTTTTTAATAAACAGTACAACAATCAAACAATTAAGATAGTACATTTAAAGAAAAAAAAGACAAAATAAAAGAAAGACAAAATATACAGACTTGTTGCCAGGATAAAAAAGAAAATACAATTACATCTTAAGGAGACACAAAGGACGAATATAAAGATACAATTTTCAGTGCTTTCAAATTAACAGAACTTTCGATAGTTTCTATATACTTGTCTAAGTCCACTTTGAATAAAGAAAAGAGTACGAAGTCTCATCTGAAAAATGATTCGCGAACCATCATTTCAGATCGCGACGAATCGCGAATCATTCAAATCACAAAATGATCTGAATCAAAAGATTCAAGAAGTCCCAATCTGAGTCAAACGATTCGCGATGTGCAAAGTTCTGGTCTGAATTGAATGGTTTTGCGATCCGCACTCCGAAGTCTCTGAAAAATGATTCGCGAACCATAATTTCAGATCGTGATGAATCGCGAATCATTCAAATTGCAAAATTATCTGAATCAATAGATTTGCGAACCCGCCCTGAAGTTCCGATCTAAATCAAATGATTGATGCTTTGCTTTCCGCAGACCCATCTAAATAATGACTCACGAACCATCATTTCAGATCGTGATGAATTGCGAATCATTCAAAACGCAAAATGATCTGAATCAAAAGATTCAAGAAGTCCCAATCCGAATTAAACGATTCGCGATGTGCAGCGTTCTTATCTGAATCGAATGGTTTCCAGATCCGCACTCCGAAGTCTCATCTGAAAAATGATTCATGAACCATCATTTCAGATCGTGACGATTTGCGAATCATTCAAATCACAAAATGATCTGAATCAAAAGATTCAAGAAGTCCCAATCCGAATTAAACGATTCGCGATGTGCAGCGTTCTTATCTGAATCGAATGGTTTCCAGATCCGCACTCCGAAGTCTCATCTGAAAAATGATTCATGAACCATCATTTCAGATCGTGACGATTTGCGAATCATTCAAATCACAAAATGATCTGAATCAAAAGATTCACGCAACCCCTCCGAAGTTCCGATCAGGCTGAAATTGCCTGGTTAAATAAAGGTTGAATAAATTCAAATCACGCATTTTAACGTGTAACTGAATGAACATTGACTGAAATAAGAGAAAAAGCATTTTCTGAAGTCCTCATATGAATCAAATGATACATGCTATATCAAGTCCCGATCTGAATCAAACGATTCACGCTCCATAGTTCAGAATCCGATCTGAATCAAAAGATTCTCGAACCCACTCTAAAGTTCCAGTCTAAATCAAAATGCGATCCGCACTCAGAAAAGTCCTATCGGATTAATGATTCGTGAACCATCATTTCAAATCATGAGCGTGGAAGTGAATCATTTAAATCGAAAATGACTCGCGCATCCGCTCTGAAGTTCCAATCTGAATGAAAAAGCTCCGATACCGGACATTAAAATCATTACAAGTGACGAATGATTGAAATCACGAGTTTGAATCAATAGGAGCGGTTCCAGCGTAATGACTCACTCAAGTGATTCGCTTTATCTGTTCCTCTTTTCGCGTCCTCAGCCGTGTTTACACAACACTGGCTTAGCGCGCTAGTTTTATGACATTAATTTAAATAATAGAAAAAAAGAATGATGTTTACAAATAAAATACCCATATTCCCATTCCAAAGATGACATTCAACACAAATCTACGAACATATTGAGGTGAGATAACCGGTTTACTGCTAACTAGTTACTGCTAATATGACGAGCTGCAGCTCAAAATACATACTAGATGGAAACATTGTGCGTTATGATGGAGTTTGTATCTTAATTTACTTTATTTGAAACAGTTTGAGCAATGCAGTTCAGTTGCTGACAGTTCAATAGGAAATCAGTTGAAAGCATCCGGTCATCATGCAGTTTATCAGTATATTGCAATACATATTTGAGAAGTTTGTTGTATCTGTTTGTATAAATCCATATAGAGTGATAGTCAATCTTAAAAGACCAAAGGGAGAAGCAGATGAACACAAACCAGCAAAACAACAAAGTTAAAGAGTGTAAACCTATAACTGAACTGAACTGTGCACATACTGTATGTTTTAAACACTTCAGCTACCTTAAATGATAACTTCCAAGGTCATATTTAATATTGTTTGATCAAAATGATTGCTAGGGACAATAAGGGTATTGGTAGGGCCATGTCATAGCATCCTTACTAAAGTGTACACCTTTGGCATGAAGATTGGTATTGTCTTCAGTTTTGGGGAAAGTTACTTTTAAAAGCAATGCACTACAATATTGCCTTACTCCCTAAAAAAGTAACTAATTACGTTACCTAGTTACTTTTTATGGAAAATAGTGCGTT